>BGZK01000365.1:0-452875 GCA_005406025.1 Eumeta japonica
GGCACTTTGAGTAACTCAAACTCAATACATTAACTTTTAAGAAAATGAAAGTTTCAATATAAATATTATTTTTATACAATCCGCCTTTTATTGGTGACAAAAAAATTATAAGCGCGGATTTTTTGTCAAGTGAAAATGAAAATTACTTGATAAAAATGGACAAAATGTCAAAATGTAGGAATCCATGATAGAAATTTCCGAACGACCCTACAAGTTTCTAATGTCAATGAGAAGGCATGTAATTGGGTGCTTGTTAAATGCCCTGAAATCGATGTGTAGGAAGTTGGAATGACCCGCGCGGACGGTATGATGGTAGAGATGGTGCGGACGGTGCCGTCGCCACGCCGGCGACAGACCACTGCATTCTGAGTTCTGTGCTGTTATCCCTGTACTTAGTTGTGTCGCTAGTGTACGTAAGATGTAAATTGTGTGCGTGTTTGATACTGCGACGTCTGTTACATACCAGTCTTTTTTGATTTTATTATAAAAAATGATGTTAGGTCTACTGTTACGTATCGTTTTACAAATTATGATTTTCCTGTCACCTTACGTCTCATACTCGGCAGATTGAAGTATAATTTGAGGATTATAGTTCTTCTATTGGGTGAGGTGTTAATTCACGAAAATACATAATAAACGCTTGCCTGCAACATACATTAACATGCAGCATGAACCCACCGCTGACCCTCGAATCTGCCCTTCCACTGCGAACCCCTATCGAAAGAGGTAAATATTGATTCGAGAAGATTGACAGACATCGAACACGTAAGCAAGTATTATTTTTTTATTTATGTTAGTCCGCTAATCGTAATATTGTTAACTTCTACGTACGTGTGCATGGCTATATTTCACATGAAGAGGTTGGGTCCTCATTTGTCGTTTGTTTTTAACACTCCTTATACCCTGGTGGATGTGACTGTCTGCATTTTCCTTAGAATGTGCCTTGTTGGCATGAAATGTATATAGAAATTAACACTTGCTTAGTTTTTCGATTTTGTCAATCCTTTAGAAATATTTCTTTGGACAGAGATTCGTAGTGGAAGGGCAGATTCAAAGTGCAGCGGTGGGTGCATGCTGCATGTTAATGCGCATTGCAAGCAAACCTCTAGTATAGTTCTAGCAGATAGTTTTTTCCTTATTTCTTTATATTTACAGGCAGAGTATTGATCTCATGTTTCACGTATCATGCTTATAATTGTAATTGCTGAATCATTTCAGTGCTACTTCAGCAATAATGACTTTATTTGCTGTAAAAAACACAGCTTCTTCTAACTGCAACAGCTGTAATAGAGACTGCGTAAAGTTTGAACATCGTTTTAAGATCTTTTCTAGTAAATTTGAATATTTCCAATTTCTTTCTCTAAGGTTATAGTAATTTTAAGCTGAATCAAGTTAACTTTCCTAAAAAAAACCGGCCAAGTGCGAGTCGGACTCGCGCACCGAGGGTTCCGTACAAACCTGCAAGGTTTACAAAGTTCGTTTTACCAAATTTCGAGATTCTATGTCAACGGGAAGTGGTCTTTAGGTTTTAATTCCCTTGCGTGTAGTTGCGAGTTTCAAAATATGCGGTATCAATGGTTGTACTTTTGCGTTTTGCGTTTTTGCGTTGACTTAGAATTTTTTTTTTTTCACGGGTTAAAGGCAATTAGATCTAAGTATTTGATATGAATTTCAACTTTCAACATTACGAAGGGACTCCACGCACTATTTTTTATTGGAAGGTAAGGCACAAATAAATTTTTGAATACACTGAAACAGTACGGGATATGTTTAGAAAGATATAAATGTCGGTTATATCTTTCTAAACATATCACAGGGTCGGTTCGGTCACTACAGCTTCAAAAATATTTTGATGGGTTTTACAAGGCCTATGCCATAACGAATTAACTTTTTGTTTGCCAATTGTGTGATATATGATGCAATGCACAATGCTTACGTTTTTCGTTCAACCGAAAGCAAAATATTATATCAATAATTGTTATTTAATACAATTGTTTCGGCAAAAATAAAGATCATTGTATTATTTGTTTCTATGATTCTAAAAAAATATACACAGTAAACATTTATGCAGTTATGATTTGAAAAGATTTTTTAAAAATTGGTGCGTTTTATAGTAGACATGATAACACCCCCTTGACTTTTAAATCCAAATAAGTTGATCAGTTAATTGCCAGAGGTGTAGGCAGGTAACTATTATTGTTTTATGGAATGAAAGTTTTTGTAAATCAAAGTGCAAATAATTAAAATGTCGTGACTGCGTGAAAAATAATTGTACAAAGATGCATAATTATTTATATTATGAAAAATAAAACGAACCAAGACGATACTGTTACTTTTTTCTTGCGGTTGTGTTACAAACCCGGAAATATTCGTTAACAATAATGATAAACAAGTTTACATTCAATGTTCTTTTCTATTTCATAAACATACAAGTATTAGATAAGTCCCGGAAAATTGCGTGCATTAGACTGCCTTAGATGTAGTGATGAAAAAATCTAGGAGTTTATCTCGTCAATTGATCTCAACAAATGTATTTAAGAACATAAATTAATGTAGCTACATGTAAATTTAATCAATAACGTAGTTAAGAACTTTAATACACATAGAAATAATGAACGAAAAACGAGAAAATAACTCCTTAGGAATAGTTTCGGAAGACCGCGACAAACTAAGATTTAAAAGGTCAGCCCTGGCACAGAACAACGTCTTTATAGCTTCCAAACATTTACGCTGCTGGATCCGCCCGCCCTCGCGGCGAGCTTTATGCGAAAACTTTTTAACTACCGTGTGCTTCTGTTTGCGTAATTCGCTTTTGGTTTTGTTTATACACGCGTGTCCCCGTACATGTACGAGGATACTGAGATGGCGGCTGTTTAATAGAAAATATTGAAATGTTTATTTGGAATTTATGTTAACATAGATAGAAACTAATACGTATATGTAAAAAAACAACCAAAAGCAAGTCGGACTATGGTCAGTGTAGAGTTCCGTAGCTGTTACTACAAAGAAATGCACTACAGATGAAAAAACTACGTTACACTTTTTTCCATGTTTTCCGAATCGAATAGGTATAAGCACTTTAACCGCCTTTATCTAGGGAAACAAATAGGTATGTCGACTGTTACTCTTAAACTAGTGTTAACTAGGTGCACCAACAAAAGGGCTTATCTTCATGTCACTTAAGTCCTTTTATTGAGAAGCGCAGTTTTTCAGCAATCACTCAGAAACGATACATCAGAACATGTTTAAAATAAATTCTTTGAAAGCATTTATTAAGTGTTACCTTTACATTTTTTTACATAGAACCTTATTTTTAGACATACGGTTTGAAAAATAAAGGGGGGAAGAACAATATCTGCTACTTTCTTACTTTAAACGTATTTCATCATACAATGAATCAGCTGTACACTTAGAGGAGAGAAAATGTTATATAATTCTTAATTATAGAATATTCCAAACTGGTTCTGACAAAATACGAGTTGCTTTTGATGCCAGTTTTCCACTTCTAATGGAATTTCATTAACAACTGTTTGCATGTGGAACAAAAATGACAAGACAACATTACTTCAATTATATGTAAAATTTTGTTATATACGGTCGCTTTCACAAAAGACAGTATGTTGTTTTGTCGAATAATTATTGACTCCACGTGAGCGTGAGGCTTCAAATTTGCCTCTGCAGTTGTATAAATGACACACGGTCACATATTGTACGAAATCTGGCTTGTTCTTAGCGATTCGCATTTTACGACAATTAGCGTATGAGGAAAAAACGAAGTACCCTGCGGCAGCGCAACTGCTTTGTTCTTCGGTGTATAATGTATATGGAAAACATACTAAGTGGGCCACACACTGAAGTAATGGCTCCGCGATTGAAAAGGGAGCTTATGGAGGTGTTATCTTCAGGAGCGCTCAAACTTAGAAAATAAATGTCGAACAGAAAAGCATTATTCTCTCACATTCATTTTGAGTATTCAGAGGACCCTCATATTTTTCAAAATGTGGGCAACTTAAACTACGTGAAAGTCTTAGCTATTGGATAGAAAGCATAAACGATAGATTTACTTATCATTTAGCAACTTCTACACGTACTTTTTGAACCATTTCGAGCGAATATTTTAAGGAAAATTACTGATGCAAAGTCTTTGGATTTAGGTACAGATGGAAATGCGGATCTTCTTAAACATATTATTGACGAGTGAAATAGTATTGTAAAAAATCTGTATGATATAGAAGGAATAAAAATCGAACGTCATTGTTTATCAAGCGGGTCACAGTGTTTATCAATATACGAATGCGTTTTGCGAATGCGTCTGAAGCGGATTACGACGCTGTGATATACTTGATAGTACTTCGACTCTAGAAGCGAACTTAAGGTCTCCTTGATTATGACTAAATCACGAGTAGCTCTCGTTAAGTTCAAACTAACTATTCCAAAGTTAATGTTTTGTGCAGCTTTTCTTTTAATTATAATAATGTACTGCGTACTTAAGTCGATCAAGAATAATTTGGATATTAATCAAATTGTATGTTGATTAGATAGTATAATTGTTGCCTTGTTTGCAAATGTATTGCCTCGGTTGCAAGTATCACCCCTTTTTCTGCAGACTTTTGAACGTAATAGGGTTTTCCAAATTCAATAACAGTATTAATGCAAAATAGAGACACCTTTAAAATTGAACCCAGCTGTCGTCATTAGCCGAGGGTGCAATGCAGCACAGTTACATTATAGTTTTCTGTGGTGGAGACCAGAGCGGCTCGAAAATAATGCAGAATCTTGATAAAAACTGATTAGAACGAACGGCTTACAAAAGTAATAATTTTAATCTTACATCGGAACTACTGAACCGAATTTGTGTTTAGTTCATTGTTCAAGTTTAAAAAATAAATGTATTAAAATTGAGAACAAATACCTTTCCGTTGCGGAAGGTGATTTCGCGTTGCAAAGGGATATAAACCTTGTTCAAGAGGAAAATTTCCGAGCTTATATAGAAAGGTTAAAGATGAGAAAACGTCGCTTTAAGTCATTGCTAAGACTTGAAGATGGCAAAAATAATTGGAATTCAACCAAAATATCTCGTTTATCGAGATATTAAATGTTACAATCAACATCTCCATCATTTTCAGATGCAGAATAAATACTTTTCCAAAACGGCCCCTTCTAAGCTAGGAGATTTAGTATTGATTAAAGAGGATGGCTTACCCCCTCTGAAACGGAAATGAGGACGTATAAAGGGAATATTGCCCGTAAAGGATAATATTGTTAGGGGGGTCGTTCTTTAAACTCCCACTGGAACTTGACTGATTGAAAAAAATTGTCGGTTGCCAATGACACATAATGTGATTATATAATTTATCATTAGTTTGTGGCTGTACTGTAAATTATCATATGGTTTACATGTTATTATTGATATTTATTTTAATATACAATCTGTTACGGGTTATAAAGGCATTAATTTCTTGTGCAGGGTTATATTGAATATTTTCACATTTTTTTTTTTATTTTACGTACATTGTGTTTTTTACTGTAATGTCTATGTTACATATTTCCTTTTTCTTTCCTCTCGAAAAACACAAAGGTGTACTGGATATGTATTTTGTCTACAAAAGGTTTTAGTGGTTATAAATTAAAATAGACGTCAAACGTAAAAACAAAAAACAAAATAAGGTATACAGGGGCTTGCAAGCCTACATACTGTTATGCGGATACTTATTTGAGCCCTTTGTATATTTTTTAGTCTCTACTTATAATTTTGTTGCAATATTATGCGCACAAAATCTAAAATATTCTACTTAAAAACGTGGAACTGGTGCCTTAGCGGGAATTCCAGAAACTAAAGGAAAACATAGGGCTTGCATTTTTACAGTTGGGTTCAAAACCTGACCAGGAACTAATTAACTAATTGGTTTTAATTGCATTCGAATTAAAGTTTTAGCTCCTGCCTCAAAAACACGTTAGGATCTGGACGTCATCATCGTATCGGTGACAGTGGTCAGTAGCAGCCTCCACTCCGTTTATTGCATAATAGTAATATACAATAAAACCTCCGAAGTCCTATCTTATCGAAGACTCAAAGCCCGACAAATTAACTGAACAGAATATTAATGAGTTGGAATTGCTTACTGCCGCCTTCTACGCGGCGCGACATAAATTATTAACGCGTACAGCTGTATACAAGATTGTGTAGCGGTTCACATAAGATATGCGTTTGTCTTCATTAATTGTGTTGTTAATAAACAATGAATTAGGGCTGTCAATTTGTTGTAAGTGTATTAAATCCTAGATTGTACTCAAAGATACATTCTGGTGTACAAATGTACGGAAGCAATTTTAAAAGAAGTCACGAGTATACATTAGGTCTCTCTAAAAGTGGACCACTATATATATACGTTCGGTAATATACATTTTATTGGGCGCAACGTATATGGAACTTAGTAATTCTGGAAATATTGTTTTATGAAACAGGATCTTCACTATTGACTACTTTCATTTTTGATTAGGATTGAGTGTTTAATTTCTTATTTATGGTCGTTTACCACCTGATTCCAAAACTGAAATTTATAAAAATAAAAAATACATCACCGTTTACTCTAGAATAGAGTTCTTCCACCGCCAATTCTTCCTGTGCGTACTGGCATAGAAATACAGTAAGTGCCTCTACGACTTTTATTCTAAATATACCAAAGAAACTGAAGGAAAGGATTTAATAATGGAGTTACACAATCTATTCGTCATCGAAGAAGGCTTCTCTGAGGATGCAGTCTTCTCCAAATACGAAACGAAAACAACTTTTTATAAATATTCCATATAGTTTAAAAATTGTTTTTGTAGTCACAACCTTGGTAAATAAAATTTGTAATCCCTAGTCTTACGTAAAGGATAAACAATTTGTGCAACTATGTCAAGTCTGGAGTTGAGACTAATGGTAGTCACTGAAAAAGATGCCCATTATGTATAAAAATAGAGAATAGACACATGAACAAGCACATAGACAAAAAAATAGACAAACATTGAAGATCACCATATGCTTTCACCAAGATCGTTTGAAACCTCAAAGGATATATCAGTGTTCAATAAGAAATTTAAATTTACCTCATAAATTAGCCAATTGATGACTGCAGCTCTAATCGATCAATGTATTTTAAAAAGAAAGTAATTTAAGAACCTTTAATTTTTTTCCAATCCTGCATTGTCGGACTACTAATCATCTGCCAATTGTGTCACGTTGAAAATTATTTCTTCAATTTAAAAGCTTGTGAGTATTCTTTTTCTGACCATAGAAACGTTTGGGAAAGCATTGTCATAAGCCGAATTCCTCTCAAAGTTATTAAAAAAGTTATAGAAAAGATCTTATAACCGGTGAATCAACTCCTGTTTCACATAGATTTCTGTGAGAGATCCTCTTAATAACGTGCAAGATATTAGATTTTGTTCGCAGGAATATTTTGATAAACCTGCTGCTCCTGTTATAACCAGTGGTACATGTCAATGGTAATTTTGATATTAATGTTAATTCTATATCTTCATCCATGAATAAGTAAAACTGAGTTTTGGATGCACAAATGCCGATAAAGTGTACGCAGTGCCCTATCTCCGAGTGGTGCACTAGTCGAGCAGCGCTGATGGTTACAGCTGGTTTTTGCAGCTCAAAAATGGAGCGACTCGACTCATGATGTACCACACTCTCAGAGAAAATAGACGTTAATAATAGCTTTCGCTGTTGCGTTTCGTTTAATAAGTCTCTTCTTCTATAAGATACCCTATTCCTTCCTAAAAGCTCCGGTGGCCCACTTCCCTCCGGTCAGATATCCTGTACCTTCGTAAATGCCTGCAATGCATTAGTATTCGTCCCGGTGTTGTGAGTGTCCTCGAGGTGCAATGACCACCGACCTTCTGGTCGCTCGCAAGCTCGTTTGCCTCTCAAATACGCCATACATATAAAAAAAAGTCAACTTTCGTTCATAGCATTTCAGCAAAAAACCAGTGCTTGCCATGCTCGCAGTAGAGGTTCCATCATATCTATATAAATCCATGGAAGATAATCAAGAAAAGTGTAACCTCGTCTATAATTGAATCGGGTAAGTACCTTATTTTTTTTGTGTATCTACCAGAGTTTTTGATAGTTGCTCTGTATATAACAATGTTGTGTCACATTGATGATTTGTATTGTGTGAGGTGTTAATTCGCGGAAATCCATAGTAGACGCTTGCTGCAACATGCATTAACATACAGCATGCAACCCACCGCTGACCCTCGAATCTGCCTCTCCACTACGAATCTCTATCCAAATGACTGAATATTGATTCCAGAGGATTGACAGATATCGAACACCTAAGCAAGTGTTATTTATTTTTATAATTATCTAATTCCGCTAACTGTTAAATTATTAATTCTACGTACGTTTCATGACAACCAGGCACATCCTCAGTAAATTGCCGACAGTCACATCCACCAGGGAGTACGGAGTGTTAAAACAACCAACACAACCTCGTTAAGTGGGCCGCTGTCATGCAATGGCAGGCAAGCGTCTCACATTGATGCGACCGGTAAAACATTTGATTGTGGATATTAACAAATCCGATTAAGAAGAGTTGTTGACTTCAATTAATTAATTGTTTGATCCTAGCAAACAAGTAAATATTTCAGCTCCAGAGCGAAATAACATTTCAAAGGTAATACTAAAATTTCATACGCCGTGAAATTTACGTCTCTTGCGTATAGTTAAATATTGTGCATTGTATTATTATGTCTCTTTTTCTTGTTTCAAGAAGTACAACCTTATACAGGTACAAAACTCCTAAAAAATATCATTATAGGAAATTATTTTCCTTTTCTTTTTGTCTGTGTCTGTCACGCAGATATTCCAAAAACCAGAAGACGAAGAAAACAGTAACATTAAATAAATCATGGTAACGTATATTTAGACTGATAGTACAAAAATCTATATATGAACGACCATAAACATACGTGTCATGAGTAATACAATAATAAGAGCATCACAATCTTTATTTGCCATGTGCACGACATTAGCGCCGTTCAGTGTCCGTGACTATTTGTCCGATATTCATATGTTCGTAAAAGAAAAAAAAAATTGGGTGCGTGTACTTATGTACGCGCGTGAGAAGTTATGCTTGTTCGGGAAGATATACAAACGAGCCCAAACTCGATGGGGTTGCGTTGTTTAATTACGGAGTTCCTATGGCCACCTTCCAGCTCCATCATCAGACTCTGGTTACCATATAGTACCAAAGTATTCGTCAAGACGAACCAAACGAGCCCAAACTCGATACGGTTGCGTCGTTTAATTTCGGAGTTCCTATGGCCACCTTCCAGCTCCATCATCAGACTCTGGTTACCATATAGCACCAAAGTACTCGGCAAGACGAATCAAACGAGCCCAAACTCGATGGGGTTGCGTCGTTTAATTACGGAGTTCCCATGGCCACCTTCCAGCTCCATCATCAGACTCTGGTTACCATATAGTACCAAAGTACTCGTCAAGACGAATCAAACGAGCCCAAACTCGATGGGGTTGCGTCGTTTAATTACGGAGTTCCTATGGCCACCTTCCAGCTCCATCATCAGACTCTGGTTACCATATAGCACCAAAGTACTCGGTAAGACGAATCAAACGAGCCCAAACTCGATGGGGTTGCGTCGTTTAATTACGGAGTTCCTATGGCCACCTTCCAGTTCCATCATCAGACTCTGTTACCATATAGTACCAAAGTACTGGCAAGACGAATCAAACGAGCCCAAACTCGATGGGGTTGCGTCGTTTAATTACGGAGTTCCTATGGCCACCTTCCAGCTCCATCATCAGACTCTGGTTACCATATAGCACCAAAGTACTGGCAAGACGAATCAAACGAGCCCAAACTCGATGGGGTTGCGTCGTTTAATTACGGAGTTCCTATGGCCACCTTCCAGTTCCATCATCAGACTCTGGTTACCATATAGTACCAAAGTACTGGCAAGACGAATCAAACAAGCCCAAACTCGATGGGGTTGCGTCGTTTAATTACGGAGTTCCTATGGCCACCTTCCAGTTCCATCATCAGACTCTGGTTACCATATAGTACCAAAGTACTCGGCAGACGAATCAAACGAGCCCAAACTCGATGGGGTTGTCGTTTAATTACGGAGTTCCTATGGCCACCTTCCAGCTCCATCATCAGACTCTGGTTACCATATAGCACCAGTACTCGGCAAGACGAATCAAACGAGCCCAAACTCGATGGGGTTGCGTCGTTTAATTACGGAGTTCCTATGGCCACCTTCCAGTTCCATCATCAGACTCTGGTTACCATATAGTACCAAAGTACTGCAAGACGAATCAAACGAGCCCAAACTCGATGGGGTTGCGTCGTTTAATTACGGAGTTCCTATGGCCACCTTCCAGTTCCATCATCAGACTCTGGTTACCATATAGTACCAAAGTACTCGGCAAGACGAATCAAACGAGCCCAAACTCGATAGGGTTGCGTCGTTTAATTACGGAGTTCCTATGGCCACCTTCCTGCTCCATCATCAGACTCTGGTTACCATATAGTACCAAAGTACTGTCAAGACGAATCAAACGAGCCCAAACTCGATGGGATTGCGTCGTTTAATTACGGAGTTCCCATGGCCACCTTCCAGCTCCATCGTCAGACTCTGGTTACCATATAGTACCAAAGTACTCGTCAAGACGAATCAAACGAGCCCAAACTCGATGGGATTGCGTCGTTTAATTACGGAGTTCCCATGGCCACCTTCCAGCTCCATTATCAGACTCTGGTTACCATATAGTACCAGTACTGTCAAGACGAATCAAACGAGCCCAAACTCGATGGGGTTGTCGTTTAATTACGGAGTTCCTATGGCCACCTTCCAGCTCCATCATCAGACTCTGGTTACCATATAGCACCAAAGTACTCGGTAAGACGAATCAAACGAGCCCAAACTCGATGGGGTTGCGTCGTTTAATTACGGAGTTCCTATGGCCACCTTCCAGCTCCATCATCAGATCAGCTCTATGTCATAATAATATTGCATTGTCATGCGATTTATACATGCATGCAAAATTTCATTTAAATTTTAAAAATTAAATAAATAATTTTTTATTTTCTTATATTAAATGTACATAAATTCTCTCATTATTCGAAATTCGAATTCCAAGCGGGCAGCTTCAATCTGTTAATTTTGCGTCACACAATCTTAAAATTTCACTCTCATTATTTTTTCATAACGCGCCTAAAGAAGTATAACTTCAAAAATAAAGATTATATTTCTATATACCTAGTTCTTCATTAATATTACCGATGAACAATTCTGTTTCTACGACACAGCTATAAGTAAATGGAAACAGTACGTTATTGTTATTTGTACTATTTATAATGAAAATAATATTGTATTGGTGCTGCTTAACTACAGCCGAGACAATTTATATATTTACACGCGCACATCTACAACCATTTTCATAGAAGTGCTATCTGTATCCATCTCTGGCATTTGATTAATCAAATAATTTGGGATTTTAAATTCAATCGGGTGTTATTATTTCTTTCGTCAGATATATCGATTTGAAAAAAAAAAGTATTTTCTAATAATAACAAGGGCATTGTTTACTGTATACCGTTTTAGAATCATAGTAACAAATAATATAATGCAAAATAACAAATAATACAACTTTCTTTTTACTAAAATAATTGTAATAAATAACAATTACGCATATAATATTTTTCTTTCAGCTGAACGATAAGCTTATACATTGTGAGTTGAATGATATATGACATAATTTGCCAAAAAAAAAACTTAATTCCTTTTGACACAAGCTAATGTTTTGTAAAATTAATCAAAATATATATTGAAATTCCGGCATTCATATCTTTCTAAATATATCTCGGATAATTCAATGTATATTTAGCAACTTACATTATCTTTCAATTTTCAATAATACATAATATGCATCATTCCGATAATAACGATAATTATACTGTAGTTTCACGCAAAATTTATCCAAAACTAGCTTCTGCCTGCGGCTCTGCCCGCGTAGACAAAATTAATTCCTTCATCTTGTGTATCGACCGATCACAATCGGTCGTGTTCTTGATGCCGCTTTATTTCACTTCTCGATTGCGAATCTGGTCTCTATTCAAACAGATTCCTATTTTAATTCCACCTTCGATCACGGTCCAGCTCTTGATTCCGATCTCTTCTTATTCCGATTTTAGTCACGTATTTGTTTCTAATTTTGGTCCCACAGCCGATTATGATCTTGGTCCCGTTCTCGATTTGGAACCAAAATTTTGGTATAAAAAAACATTTACGGTATGTTACGTACTTACGGGTAGTGGTGCTTTCTATAAAAGAATTTTCAAAATCGGTGGTAACACAAATATATAGATGAGGCCAAAGGCAGATATTAGTATTCTACTTTACTTATGGATTTTCTTACTAATGACGTAATTGCTAGCACCGGTTATATCGGATTTTCGTTAATTCAATAGTAAACAAAAGCAGACATTATCAGGAAATAATGCAAGTTTTCTTTTTCAAAAACCTTCCCATTTGCCTGCGCCACGTGTTGCCTGATTTATATAGTGATTGTATGAATGGTTTAAGCACGCAAAAAAAAAAAACAACAAATTACACACTCATTTTTATATTGTATTATATCACACGACTCCACTCCCTTCAACTAATTGTAAAGTCACATCTGGCTTCAAAGTAGTGTCTGGCTCCATAAAAAATTTCATATAAAATTCAATCCCTTTAACTGTTACAAAAATAAATTATGCCCACATATACACACACGCAATTACATAAAAACAAATGAATATGGCTACCAAAGAAATAAAAAATGTTTTTTTGGGAATTTTATGGTTATCATACAGTATATAGAAATAAAATAGAGCCTATGTCATTTGTAATCACAGGTTCTGACTGTACACTGATTTTCATCAAAGTCAATAAAACTATGTTTGAATTATAAATGATAGTAGCCAATCTTTTGCTTTTACTGTTCGCCAATTGTCATCATATTTCATCAAACCGTTCTTAAGTTATAAAAGAACCTATGTACACACTATATAAAAAATTGTTTGCTTCTCACAAAATTATAATTCCCGCGATCAAGTATCTTGATTCCATACGAGCTTAACAAGATCTTAGACACTTCAAATAAGATGATTTTGATTGATTATCATTATTAAATGAACTAGTCAACGGCATTGCTCTTATTATACTTAGTTAAATAAATCAATTTAGATCTTATTCAGTATTAACATGAAAAATAGTTATACCAACCAATTTATCTTAACAAATTCTATTAAAACCTGGTCAATATCAACAAGATAATAATTGTAATATCTCATTCACTTTAATAAATCCAACAAAGACTGTGATCAGTACCAACATAGAAATTATTATAGTCATTGATTCAGCTTAAAAAAATCATTATGGAATATAAAATAAGATAATTATAAAAATAAATAACACTTGCTTAGGTGTTCGATATCTGTCAATCCTCTGGAATCAATATTCAATCATAAGGATAGAGATTCGTAGTAGAGAGGCAGATTTGAGGGTCAGCGGTGGGTTGCATGCTGCATGTTAATGCATGTTGCAGGCAAGCGTTTAAAAAATTCAATTTAGAACTTGTTATATTAAAACCACATAATGTTTATTATAATCAAATTCATTTACTTGAATTAACTATGAAACTTGTTTAATACCAATTGGTAACATTATAATGACAACTAAGTTACTCTTGTTTTACTCCACTGAGGGTTTTTCCCACCATCTCATTCTAAAATGACTTTCAACAAAAAGTCACTTTTAAAGTTAGCTTTATATTTCACATTCTCCTTTTAACAGTTGTAAGGGCTGAAAACCCGGTAAAAGGAGGATGTGGGACGCAAAACTAATTTTAAAAGTCGGTTTCAAAGGAGATAGTGAAACAGGCACTAAGAAACGTTTTGTTTAATTGTCTAAAGTCTGTATTAATAAATCGCACTGCACTCTGAGAATGCCCATGAGTTCCCATATTAAGGGTTGTCTTAAAATTCACTCTTAAACACCTTTAACGCGTTATTGGTAGTCAATATGTTCCACGTTTAAGAGTGAACTGAAGTACGACATATTAATTAAGACAGCACCTCCAGTGTTTAACTCAAACGCGGTCTCAAAGTTGAGTACAATTTATCAATACAGGCCTAAGATGTTTTATTTACTTTAAAAGTTAGTGCCAACGTGACAATCTACTCCACCCGCAACCACCCACAATGGTAGTTAGCACAGCTATGTACTGTGCTATATTTTATCTATCAGCAATTATAGAAAACTGAAGGTGATGTTAATGCTATGAGAAGAAAGATGAAGTAACACCTATTTATGTTCAAATTGTCACAGCTTATAAATAATTCAGAGAACATATCACATTTAAAAAATATAATTTCTAGTCAAAAATTGAATCCTAAAAATAAATGTCATTACTTGCTGTAATTGACATAAATGACAAATTTTAGAGAAAATAAAACAAAAATAAATTGTAAGAAAATACTTGTTTATTAATTTTTAAATAGTACAGTGCAACATATGTTACATATTTTATTGTTATAGTTAAAATATTTATGTTACAAGGTATCGGCGATATTAATGAATTGTAGAAACTGACAACCTTCTGTGCTGTTTGGTTCGTTGTTTAGTTCCTTATCTTTTGGTACATATACACTCGGTCTTCACCGTCAGTACCAACCAACAATACCACAACTATCTCATTCCCTGATGCAACTACGTCTGACTTTTCTCAAGTAATACAAATAGGTACTAAATGAATAAACAAAGAAGTCATGAACGAAATAAACCGATTTTACTCGGGCGGCACACAAACGACTATTCATGCAACTATTGAATAACGAATTGTGCTAGATTTGTTCAGATGGCTTCACCTCCTGCCCCCGCGACGCCCTTTGAAGTGAGATTATTTCAGGTGATAAATTGATTATTTATCTCAACTAATATAAAAAATTATTTTAAACAATTACTCTCAGTAGAATTTAACATTTGATTTATAGTTAATCCAATAATATTTAGAATTAAAGGTGATCATTTTATCTTTGTTGTTTTTAAAATTAGAGTAGTTGATGTAATGAACAAATATTGGGTACATCAAATACTACTTTATTCATTTAATAATGACAAGAAATAAAACTACTAATTTGTTTAATTATTTCAATGAATTTATTCTGAACTTGATTTAATCTATATATGTGTATAAGTTAATTAATAAAACTGATCAAATTATGCAAGAAAAGAAGTAATGACAGAAACAATATATATACTTGTTAGAATTAATATAGTACCCACATTGTTAGCTCAATCACAAATGGATTAGTTACAACGAAAGTAGAACTCTTTATAACCAGTTTTCGTTGATATATAATATATATATAATTTCACAGTTATTTTGCTTAATTTAGGTCCACTAAGAGTAAAATTTTTCTTAGTTAGATTTAATTTTTTAGAATGTACACAGACAGTATCTTATCGATTCTGCAATCACATGTTCTTACCGTACACCAATTTTCATCAAGATTGGTGAAATCTTTTTTAAGTTAAATAACATGAGGTAAACTAACAAATAAACAGTAGTTTATCATTTGCATAATCACATTTTCTTATAGTATAGCAATTTTCACGACAATGTATCAATAATATATTACCACCATCTTACACACCACACAGCGAATACGAGGGCTGTTTAGCGCCTGTGTGAAATAAATGGCGCATAGAGTGATTGGTTTGATGTCGTAGAGGTGGACGTGATTACAGGCACGGATATGAAATGGCAGCGTGTATGGGCAACTTATGGAGTCTATGAAGTGTGGACTAAGTATAGGTGAGCTATATATCAAATGTCTCTTATACGCCAACGGCCAAATAGTAATAGACGTCGGTGTACATTTTACAGATGATGGTGATCGAATTGAAAAGACTGTGTCGACAAAACCGATATCAAAATAGATGTCAGAAAAATAAAGGTCATGGGGTTTGAAACATGCGAAAGCAAGCAACTGTCTGCGACATATGTAGAAGAAACGAAAGAGTTAAACGAGTGACAGAGTTTACTTATAAGTAAGTTTAAACTGAATTTAGACATAATAGAACTTTTAAAAAAGAATAAAAAAGGGAAATATAATGAATGGGGCGTTGCTCGCTGATATGGATAACAAAAGTGTCTTGTGACAAGCGCCTTTGACTACATATAACCAGCACATAATGGACTTGTGGTCCTCTCACTTGAAATATGTAATAATTTTTTTAGCATTTACGCCCATTCCAAATGCTGATTTTCACTAATACAAAAAGGGTACAAGAAGCTTAAGGGAGGCTTTTTTTTAAATTGCCCGTTAAAAAAATTTGAAAATATTTTTGTATATGGAGAAGTTACCGTCTTTAGTCCTATTTTCTAAAATCGAGTTTTCATCAGATTTTGACGTTTTATCGTTTTAAGAATCTATTTTGATCATTTTCCGTGTGATGTATACATGTCTGCATGAATATGTGTTTGTGTGTGAGTTTATGTGTACGAATGTGTAACCCTCTCATAACCTTTCACATGAAACATGAAGTTATCGAGACGCAGTTTGTGATATTCAAAAGTGATCCACTCAGCTTACATTTCCTGATACGTTATATCAATTCTGTCCAATAGATTTAGGAATCTCAAAAATATTTTTTGACAAAAAGTTGTTTTTTAATATCTTTTATACTGCTTTACCGATCGATACCATAATCGATACCATATATATGGTATCGATTACGGTATATAAATAAATATGTATATACATATTTATTTATTGGGGAAAACTCAGAGACAAAATCTCCAGCTTAAATAATTTAATTAACAAATCAATTATACGTATGCATATACAAATATAGCAATATCGGTTCTAATTGTATAGAGCTCTAGTTTGCATCTATTTGAATACACAACACTATTAACAACGCTATTGTTTTATCCCGAAAAACCATCCCGTGGAACAAAGAGAAAGCTCTTTCAGCGGTTCTGAAATTCGTCCTACCGTCAGGTACAATTAACGTCCTTCGCATTTCTGGAGCCGCTTCGTTAATTGTCAATTGACAGACAGTCCCGGGGGTTGGGATTTTCATCTCGAATAGCGACGCCAAAAACCGAACTCAGCTCCTATAGTCCTAGAGTCCATATTGGTATGGCAGCCGTCTCCATCGCAATATATTACAATAATTATCTCCTGTTGACGCCGCAGGAAAATAATGTTGTAGTGTAAAATATATGCGTTTAATTTTACATGAAACGACGGCAATATTCTAGCAAATATTTTCCGTCTATGAAATATTAAACTTGAACCGAGTTTGCATCATGAGGGTTCCAAGGGAAATATTTTGTGTGATCGAGTTGTTAATCCGATGACAAACATCAAAGGAACGTTAAAATAGGTGTTACAAACAAATTTTGTATAACGAACAATTACAAACAAGTGATGAATAATAATTAAAATTTTATTATATAATAAATATTTTGAACCATTTTTTAAATATAAATTTTAAATACACAATTTCATTTTAATATTTAATTGATATCGGCGTTTATGATTTTATAATTAACAATTGAATATTTCATTAGATGTTGATGCTTCAAGCCCCTAAGATTTTTTTGTGGAAGAGTTTCAGATGGATATCTGTATGTATATATGTATTTGTGAGAGAGAAGTTGAGTTAGATAGAAGGTGTGTGTATGTGTGTGCAAAGGTGTGTATGTATGCATATGTGCATGTAAGCCTCACAAATTTTGAACAAGTGAACAAGTTGGTTGGAAAAGAATTGTCTGAACTTAAATTTTCTGAAAACTTGATATCAAAAAATTTATTTGGAGATATCTCAAAATAAATTGCCAAGATTCTTTAGAACGAAGTTTCTTAACGCAGCTTGGTGACTGGTGGAAATCGTAACATAATGAAAATGCGTTATGTCCCCACCACGCGACTTTATCTCTCTCTCTCTCTCTCTGATTCTCTCGAAGTTTATTATTTAGTACTTGTATATAATTTTATTTAATTGTATATGATATTTATTAAAACGTAATAATTCTAAATATACTCTCCTAAAATATAAAAATATTCTAGGATAGAATATTTAGATTATATAAACAAATCGGTCTATAAATTAAATGAATTATCCAAAAGATATAAATAAATAAAAAATTATAGTAATAAGCAATAAACTAAAAATAACTGAATTTATATTACAAAAATGCGGGCACTGGTCTAGCCTGGTCCGAAAGTCTTCATTACACTAGCAACATTTCCGCGTTGGATAGCAATAATAGGGTTTGGAACAGAGAAGACGCAGAACGGGGTCGCCCTCTTTGTCCCTGAGTCTCTTGCTCCAATCCATTGTGAAGGACTTTGTCTAATTGGCCCATGAACTACCTGTTTCGCAGGCGACCAGAATAATATATGTGTTCTTCAGGATGCTGTATTTCTGATGTTTTTGTTCGGTGGCTGATTCATTTCTGAAAGCTGCTGCTCTTGAAATATTATTTAAATAGGACACTGCAAATGTATTGACATATATGGATTCCCAGATTAGACAGAGCCCTCTTTACCAAGGGCTTAACGTTAATCCATCAGGTCGCTTACCATTCGAATGGCCAGGAGGCTCAAGCATACATGGCATGTTGAGAGAGATCAACGCCCGCCAGGTGATACCATTAGGGGATGAGGGATATGGGCATCTACCAGAGCTACTTTGTTAACTCAGCCCATGTTGGCTATTAGCCTCTATGGTTGAGTGACAAATGCATTAGTGTGGTTTGCAGATATTTCAGCCCAACCGTATTTCACAGCCATCCAAAGCGAGTTATCGTCCAGTAATATGCCAAAATTGGACGAAGGCAGCGCACACAACCATTCTCCAGATTCTGAGGTGAAAGCAGCCCTCAACCTAGCTTTATTACTAGCTTCGCACGGCTTCCTTTAATAGCCGCTCAAGAATATTTAGCTATTTATTTCATCCCAAGAGAACAAGTTTCAGAATATTATGGTCTGGATGAATTAATCAAGCAGTAAGTGCGTCATTTACAAAAGGAATTTGGAGTTTTGTACTTTCTCGTGAAAAAATAATGGCAGCAAGCTCCAGTACCCCTCGAGCAGATCCAAGGAAACCAGGTAGGCCAATATCGCATAACCATCGGTAGCCCAATCTGCCGTACCGCATTGGTAAAATTGCTTGGACCCACTGGTTACCTTGCAGAGCGACCGCATTGTAAATTTAAAATTTATCTATTTTATATTATACCTAATTTATTTTACCCACTTTTACAATATTTTAGGTCCATTACTTAATAAATGAATGTTTTTCCTTAAATATTAAAAGAAACTCTGATTTTATTCCTTACTTTGCATTATTTATATTGCAAAAAAAAATTCGCTCCTGTTGTTTTTAAATAATTTATGAATCATTAAGCAGATTAAATTTAACATCGAATCGCTTTTATGACTAAATCCGTTACTTCGTTTAAAAAATATTTTTTTGTAAAACATATGAAAAATAATCAATAGGTCATTTTTATGTACCTATAATAATATTAAAAGAAAACGCTAACAGTTTTGACCTTTAAAATGTAACCAATAATATCTTCGTGCTTTCCGAGCACAAAACATTATTGCTCAAAATAATGCGGGAAGTTTTAAAGTTGGTCTGCAAAGTCCAGATTTGCTCGCTTTTTTATTATGAGTAAACAAACTACATACTTATAAATCTATTCGTAACGATTATTCATTGCAAGCAGATCTCAAAGGGTAGGTGTAAATTTTTATAGGCTTAGCTAACTTCTATTTAACCTTTAAAAGCCTCAACAGGTTAAGTTTAAATATATTGCGTAATAGTCAAACTGTACGTAGAAAAGTTAGATCTCAGATACGAGTAGCATTCAGGTGGGACCTTTTTAATTACTCTGCAGACACACTACGTACGTCCACAAACACACACAAGTACACACAAACATATACTTCGTTTATAGAGGTTTGGTGACTTTTGATTGTAACCTAATCGTCGTTTTCTAATATCTTTATTAAAATCGTCTAAAAAATTATTGTTTCCTAGGCGTACGAGACTCGAACGTTTCATCTATCTGATACAGATTTCAAAAAAAAAATGTAGTGATCTACAACGTATGTGCGAAACATTGAAAACAGTTCTGAAAAGAACTACGGCACATCCGTGGAATTAGCGAGCTACAGCACCGACCGCTGCATTGCACACGTCATCGCCTCGCCACAACATTGCTCGCGCGCCGCTCCGATATCGAGACGCAACCAGCCGCGCCGTGACGTCCGTCGGCCGTGTAACAAAGCCGAGCTGTGGCGGGATACTTAAACAACGACGCGCGCACGCACATTGCGATGCGCGCTGCATTGGTCGCCAGCGCAGAAACAATTGAAAACAATCGAAACAATTAACATCGATTAGGTCATTAACGATTGTTTCTATTGGTTAAAATTCTGGATTTTTTATAAGCGGATTTTGTGGATTCATTGTTCACGGGATGATATACAAGGATAAATCTATTAACAATATTAGACGCAATTTTTACAGTTACTAGGTGTTTCACTGAAAGCAACCCAGCGTCCTTTTCCGCCATAAAAAAAATTGAATGGACAACGGAATTTCCATTAAACTATAATAATTAAACCGTTTAAGCCAAGTTGGCTTTGATTATGGATACCTTTAAACGAATAATTCTAGAAAACTGTTATTTCTAGCAAATCCAAAAAAAATACTTTAAGTATACAAGATATGTTCCGAGTTCTACCGTAAGGAAAGCTTAAGTAAACAGTATTTTCTCCATAAAAAAAATAAAGTTCGTTCATTGCATTGACTGTTCTTTCATTTTTCTTCTGCAATACTCAAGTTTCACTATTATACATTAGGGATAATACAATTTACATTTAACCGCATTTCACATATAATTAAATGAGTGTATGCTATTACAGCATGACATGACATTATCAATGTAACAGGCTGTTATACTTCAGAAGTGGGGTAATTAAATACTGATTTCATTTTTTTCAAACTTTATGCCATTTGACGTATGCGAATAAAATATGCAGAACATAATAAAAATGTTGTAAATAATATTCCTGATATTCTAACGTTCAAGAAAACCTGTGTGCCATCACAGTTTTGTTTTAGTAAAACTGTGTAAGTTTATTTTCACACTCGTATTTCGTTGTGGCATATATTAGCAAACATTCGTATATTTTCTATACAGATTAGGACTTAAAAACTCATTGAAACGTCTTGCAAATATATTCGAAGCCCTGTTTAAAGAGTTTTGAATTTTCCACGTTTTGAATTTATGAGTGATAATTGCCGGACCGTTACGACTTTCCAGATTTTGTACAGTTCTAAGGTGGGAGAAACTAGAGATATCTAAAGAAGAATAGAGGTAACTTTCGATACTAATCTTTGAGCCCGTTCTAAGTTTAGTATTCGTTTTAGATGCACCGACCCAAGACGCAATGCAATAACGTATGAGGGATCGACAAAGAGAGTAGTAGACAGTCATAAGAATAGGAAAATCAGAAGTGTGCCTCAGTGTTTTAAAAATGTAAATAATCTTACGAGTTGTACCTGCAAGCAAGACAATGTGAGGTTGATAACTAAGCCTATAGTCAATATGAACATCTAATGAAAAACACACGCATCGTAATTTGTCAGTTCTGTCCACCCGATCGAGAGCTATGGAGCCACAGACAGACTTAGCCGTCAAAGCTATGGCACACATCGTTTGTCGATATCTGAGTTACAAAGTGTGCATTGTCTGGTTCTCCTGGTGACATATACGTGTAAATCTGTAATAGATCATATAAAAATCAATGATATCCAGAGAAAGAGGCTTATTGTAAGCCCGAATTATAATAATAAAATGAAGCGCTCCACGTAAACTCAAAGCGAGCCACGTAATCGCCGACGTTACAACGACTTAGCGAAAAGTCGCGCTTACGCGTCACACTTATAAAGCGATTTAAATAATAAGGAGGCCCGGCGAGTAACGAAGTTAGCGCGTCATTTTAACGCGTCGCTTATACAACGCGAACCTTATTATCGCCCTCCTGTTTTTTCAATGCTTCAATCAATTCACATTTTTAACGTCTCTTAACTACTTTATTATATGCATTTCAAACTTACGTAAATGCTGATGTTTTTGCATTGAATCCGGTCAAGTTATTTTCTTATGTGGAGACGAAGTAAAACACACTGTATTGAAATATAATAAAGTATTATTAGTGAGTCATTGTATAGATTACAATATAAAATACTAAATAGTTATTACATCGTTAATGAGGGTGGACAGCGGTGGTGGTTCTGTGAATGTGAATTAACCAATGGGTTTACACTTAAGTCAGATATGACCACCTGATCCACACCTCGGAAGCCACACTAAGACGTCGGTCGTGGACATTACCGCATCAGCCACAACGACCGTCAGCAGTTCCCAGCTTGTGCTGGTTCATCATAAAGGGCTTACGGTTTAAGACCCAGTGCAAGTCAATCAGGGTACTTCTCAACCGCGAGGTAATTTATAACTTGAAAGTAACACTAAATTCTTGTAATTCCGTTTAAATTATATATTCTTCATGAAAGACAAAGAAATTATCAATGAATTCTCCAAAAAAACGGGAATTGAATATTTCAATTGAACATTTACAAACAGGTTTTATTAAAGTTAGTACGAAACGACCATAAACATATACAGAGTAAGTTAGCGGAGATATCTGTTTTAGTCTCGTTATTGTTCTTTTATTCTATTCAATAACTTGCTTCGTAGTGTTAAAATTTATCTGAAAGTTTGCTCGCATTTTAAGATCCCACTATAAGATTTTTTTTAACAAGGAGGTATAACTTCAGAAATATTTAAAGCTTATGTACTAAAAATGTTTCTTATCAAAAAAATACATAAAAGCCCGATTTCAAGGACCTAAACCTAGGTAATAAAGATCTAGATAATAAGCTCTTTTCGAGTTACTTTCATCAAAAAATGTGTCACACATTCCTTAATTCTCATAATTTTACATCTTTTTGATTCAATACTTTACGTTTTGTATCGATGCTTACAGATTTAGATATTATTTGGTTATCGACTTAATAATTTTTATGTTAATCGATTCCATTAGGGTAGTTACTCTTTTCAACTTTTCGTTATAAAAATTGAAAAATTTTCAAAAAATTGGAAAGTTACTTTTCGAAAATTGGTGTGAAATTTTCAAAAATCTAATTTTCACAAGATCTTGATGTTTTAGGGTCCTAGAAATCTATTTCAACTAATTTTCGAGTTATGTTTGTAAGTGGGTACGCGTGCGTACATGCGTATGTGTGATTAAATATCTTTTAACCTTTGAATGAATTAACCGATCGAAACACAGTGTGTAATATTCTGAAGGAGTCCACCAAATTTCAACAAGTAAATTCAAAAATAAAGTTTTCAGTAAAATGTTTTTTTTAAATAATTTTTGCACTATTCTCTTTTTTGAAATCATTTTTACACTACTTTACCGATTAATACCAAAATCTAATCAGCTCTTTTTCTCAAACAGGTGCATTAACAACAACAAAAAGCTGCACTAAATTACATGAAAATCAGTAGCTTTGTTCAAAAGGTATCATTGGATAAAATTTTCAAATATTTTACAAAGTATTTTTTTAATATTTTACAAATTGCTCTACCGTAGTTTCCAAAATCTATCCATTTGTCCTCCTTAAGAAACAGCGTCTATTGTTTCTAAATTAATTAAAATCGGTTGATTCGTTCAAGAGTAATTATTAAAGTAAAAACTTTAAAAATTGTTTGTTTAATATTTTCAAACTACTCAACCTATCAATTCTAGAATCTAACTAGATCTTATCTTAATAAACAATGTCAGTCGTCATAAACTGCAACAAGATCGGTTGGTTGGTTCGAGAGATATCATTAATGAAATGTTCTAAAAAAAAGAATTTTTCTTTTTTAATATTTCATTCACAAAATAACCTGAAATTCTTGACGGATTAATGTTTGGGATTCGGCTATCTTTTTTTCCTAGAAAACTGCGACAAAAGCTGTAAAGCAAATCAAAATCGAATAAAATATTTGAAAGATATTTTATAAAAAAATTAAAAAATGAGTTATTTAGACATACAGATTTTGGAATTTTAAGAGCTCAAAAGGTATGAGAGAAGAAAATTTTAACTTCGGAGAGCTGAAAAAGCAATAAAATCGATCTTTTGATTATGATAAGGTCAAAAATTAAGTTTTTAACACTTTGAGCTTGAAAGATGTAAAAATTTTCAGGGATGGCTTGCAGGGTGAACCGGTTTACGTATTTTTTATCATACAATAGCTGACACCAATTCAAAAACAACTAAATATTCTAACTAATAGGTTTTGAAATGGGTCTTTACTTTAAATTTTTCGTATTAAAGTCGTTATGATTATAAGTATTTTTGTGCTTAAGTAATAAACGTTATTAATTATAATACGTTTAAAATTAAAAAAAAATCAGTTTTTAACGAATAAAGTGGAAAATCAATTCCGATTTCACAATTTTCCCGTGGCGCTAGTAATTTTCCCAGGGTCTCTCCATATTTAATTGAAGTGTAACCGCCTCGGATAACAGTTGCGCTCGGCGGTCGATTAAACGGATCGTTTTTCTTTAAGTGTTTGAATTTTTTCCCACCTCATCGTTATGTGAGAGCACATAAGTCAGTACCGATGATATAAGCCGCTTTACTATGTAACTAAGAAGTTATTGAACCGGATTTCGATAAAATAAAATAAGTGATCAAGTCTTATTCTCTATTAAAATAATGTATTATTGCAAATCTAAATCAGCTGTCACATTTGAGAGATTTAACACAAAATTTGTAAATGTCATACGTCGTCGAGACTCTTATAAATATGGTTTTTCAAATACTTTGAACAATATTATGTTTCGATTCAAAGATAAATATGGCTATTACTACTTCAGAGACTGCTTCAGGAGAATACAGTTTAAAGGATTGAGAAAACAGGCAAACCGCTTCTGAAAAATATGTGAACATATTATATATATATATAAAATATACATATGCGCAGAATATAAAATCACCTTCTTGAAGTCACAAAAAATGCAAAAGTTCCTAACAAAATTTATAAATTAATTAAAATTCATCTAATTTTTTAACACGCTTTTATTAGCTTCACCTGTACCTATGTATGTATGTATGTAACCGACTCCTTTACACTTGATTTTGTCCCACTTTACACGAACAGATTTAATTTATACTTTGTGCACATATCGAGAACCGATGACAATACAATAATTTGATAAGTTTATCTCATTATCCTGATCAGGATCGCCAGGATCGAATAATTTCGTTACGTATCGTCTGCGTAAGAGCAAGTGGCTTATTACTGTTACTAAATTCTGTTACCGTAGTAACAGTAATAAGCATTATTATTAATTAAACTATTGTTGTATTGTTAAAAATTACAAATTTTTAACAATCAATCCAACTAAAAAGTGAAAAATAAATATAGTTTAAAAAAACTAAAAAACACGCTTTTAATGCACATCAAACTAAAAAGTGAAAAATAATTCTGAATATGAGCCGAAAAAAATAATAAACAATGACGAAAAATACTAGTATTATTGTGGAAAAAGCGTGGGTTGTTCTTTATACGAAAAATGTGGCACAAAGCGTATTTGTAGTGTAGTTTATTATCTTTTTCGGCTTATATTCAGAATTATTTTTCACTTTTTAGTTTGATGTGCTTTAAAAGCATGTTTTTTAGTTTTTTTTAAACTATATTTTTAACATCTAATAATCTGATAGATATACAATTATCTAATATATATATGAGTGTGTGTGTATGTATATATGTCATAGCTAAATTCCAAGGCCGTTGGACCGATCACCATGAAACGTAAATTTGTGTATTTTTTCCATGGAGACAGTTTCTGTTTAATCTGTTTTGTTGTAAATTACCACCAGGTGGCGCTATACTTTTATACCGTATAACCGATAACCATGAAATTTGATACGCTACTATATTTAAATACGAAGAATGTATTCGCAGTATTCATAACTGTGAAGTGAAATAATTCTTCTACAGTTTTTCATAAAACTAAACATGACCGCAAACGGAATCTAGAATGAAACAAATCGACATCGAGAGCGGGACCGGGATCACGATCGAGAACGTCGTAGCGATCGTGATCTTGATTTCATGACGGGACTATATTAAAGATAAATGAATTCATTTTGAGTTTACACGGGCGGAACCGTAGAAAAGCTAGTATTAATATTAATTCACGCCTATTTCCTGCGGATCCATATCGTAAAAACTTTACATATCTTTTTTTCCTATTTTATATTGTTCTAGGTATTTAATAAAATCAAATTAAAACGAGGATTGGTACTAAAAAAGAATTGACTTAATAAATAATGTATTATTCGAAAAATATACAGTTTGATCTAGACCGTAATCATTAAATACGTGTACATAGAATGCTTAGAACTAAAGTGTACATAACAAAATAAACTAAATAAAAAAGCGAGAACAAAAATTTACAGAAAAAAAAATTGAATAATGAAATAAAACACATACAATCCACATTACCGAAACAAGATATGGTGTACAAAGCGTTTGAAAGCAGTAGGTCTGCAATCGAACACATCGACATCGCCTGCGCCAGCGTCGGCCGTTAGGTCGTTGTACAGATGCTCATTCTAATTATAGGCTTGTAAAAGGATGTATTGTTATTTAAGGTTGCCATGAAAATGTCCTGGATATTCGAAATTTATGAAGAGTATTAAAGTTCATCAATGATAATAACGTAGACGAGTCTATCGAGGAGTGTACAATTTTGTGTAGACAAATTAGATCTATTTGCTTACGACGTGTTTCTAGTGATTGTGCTATAAACACAGAGCACCTTTAAGGATAGTCAGTAAAGGAGCGGCCAAAATTCTGACGTAAAGACGGGATTTGGATACACTTTGTACACTTTCAATGTGCTTAATATGAGAAGCGCAGTGAGGAGACCATATTGAACTACCATATTCTAAGATACGTCTAATAAGCCTGTAATATATACCAAAAGACTATAATACTTCTTCAATTCTATTACAAGCCTTGCGAAATCTTACAATTTTTCCACCTACTGCTAATCATTTTATCAATATTACTGAAACCTGAAGTAATGTTTTAAGAGTGTTGAATGTCTTAAGTAATGAAGTAATCTCTTACCAATTAATATTGAGGAGCGGTTTTGTTATGATATGTGAACAAACGCGCGTCTTTACTACTAGTCAAATTCTTTCTAAATTGATGTTTATTATTCTATCATGTTTTTCTTCTAAGAAAAGTGCGTCGAATGTCTTAAAGCAAATCAAAATTGAATTAAGTGTTCGAAATGTATAGGCAGTTTTTCAACTGCCTATACATTTGTTACATTAAAAACACATTTGTTAAATATTTCTATTTAACAAATGTGTTTTTTAACTTCCCGCTATAAAATTTGAAAAAATTTCATAAATTGAGAAGATAATGTCCTCAGCCCGACTTCCGAAAATAGCGTTTTGTCAGATTTTGATGTTTTAAGCTCCTAGAAGTTTATTTTACCCATTTCACGAATAATGTCGATATGTCTGAATGTGTCTTTCCGTGTATGTGTGTTGAAAAAAGTTTTCAAAAGTATTTTTTTATATATAATAATATTTTTCAAACTACTCTACCGATAATATCAAAATTTAACTACCTCTTCTACTTAAAAAAACAGCATCGATTATTGCAAACTGCATCATTATCTATGGGTTGTTACGAGAGATATCGCTAACGGACATTTCGACAAAATGAAATTTTTCCGAAATAACGAAATTCTTTATTGATTGATGTTTGTGCTCGGTCACTCTTTTCTATTATAAAAACTTCGTCGGATGGTATAAAACATACCAAATTCAAACGCGTTCCAAGAGATTATGGTTTAAAAATTAAAAAAGGCATTTTTTAATACATATAGATTTTCGAATTATAAGGACTCGAAAGCATTAGAACTGTATTTATGAGTTCGGAGAGCTTAAAAGAAAGGAAATCGATCTTTTGTCTGAATAATTTACTGACTCAGTATTTTTATTACTTTGAGCTCGAAACTGGTAATGAGTTTCTGGAATGACTTGAAGGGTCAAGGGTGTTCTAAATTTCTGAACTCAATGACTCATCGACAATATTTATAACTCAAGGAGCACAAAAAAATATCGATAAATTGGCCCAAAATTTCAGAAATGGCCTGCAGGGTCTACCGTTTTAAAGTTTTTTTTTTATTAAAATCAGTCACATTGAGGCTTTATTTTTCACTCTGGACACATACGGGCACCACTGGATATTTTAAAGTTGGACGTCCTTCGAATTTCCATATAAATGGAAAAATTCACAGACACCGGCCGGCGCGCGCGCTAGCTTTTACTACTAGCAAGCTAGTTTAGAGATAAATTCCATTCTGATCCTGGAAGCGATTAACCCTTTTTATATATGTTTTAATTTATTTTCAAGCACTGTCTAATTTAGCCGCTAAGCGATGTCAAAGGAATATCAAGTGTTCTTTGTAGGTTATGTCACATATGCAAATTTGTACTAATATATGAAGCTAAAGAATTTGTTTGTTTGTTTATGTAACACACTAACCCTTGGAGCTGACTGTTGGATCCGAAAAAATCTTTTTATTTTCAAGAACCCAACTCTTGAGAAAGATTATTGGCTGCCTGATTTTTTTTGTTTGTTTAATCGTTTGAACGTGCTATACTTTGGAACTACCAGTCAAATGTCTTTTTGTATTTCATAGCCTATTCATTGAGAAAGATTATACAAAAAGAAATTATTACTTAGAAATTATTATAAAAAAAAGAAATTATAGAAAAAGAAATTTTGTTTAAATAATGATAATGAATATGTTTAAATACTAATAAAAATTAGTAAAGTCAGCATTATTCTGCGGCCTTTGGGAGCGAAGCTATCGTGGTAGTTTTTTAAACGAATCAGTAAAAATCAGTGCTTTCACAAACGTCTTTTCGTATACCAGCTAAACCGTTTCGCACATAGAATAACCTAATACAGAAAAATCTATAGAGCGAATGTGTGTGATGGAAAGGTTGGCGAGGGTCGCCCCAGAAAATCCTAATATTATATTTTTAAATCTGACCTAGTTAACATTTGTTAAATTTATTGACGTATTTAAATTTGTTTCAATCAATAGAATTACATAGACAAAAACATTCAAACTTTACTAAGAAATTAAATCCGCAAGTCGAAATGCAAAAGCATTCAAAAAAAAGACACTAAGGGTGACCCTTCTTTTTCTTAGCCGCAGCGTAAAAGTTGCCGCTCGAAGCTCCCGCTCAATACAAAAGCTCTATAATGAACTTTCGTTTGAACCGATGGAAAGCACTTTCTGTTTTCCGCTCTGCCACGAGCGCGCCGCTTTAAAACGAATCCTGTGTATGTGACTCGGTGCTATATATTCTTGTTGGGATCCTTAAAAACTTTGTACCCTCTTATTTAGAAATAATATTCTAATTTTAAATGAAAATGATTAACTGATGTTAACTTATACTAGTTTTTGCTCAAATATATAAATTTTAAAATTTAATTACTTCCATAATTGTTATTTGAACTATTAAAAAATTAAGAAGTATCGATGTATCGAATGTATTTTATCGACGAAGTATCGAAACAACAATATGCGACTATCGTAAATAACAATTTAAATGACGAAGATAATGTATTCCACTGGATTTTTCATCCAAATGACTCTCTTATTTTGCACAAGGAGTTTAGAGATTGCGTAGAAAATCCTGAATCACTAAGCTATAGACAAATTGTGTCTACTAAAGCTAGAAATAAAACAAATTAACCACTGTACAGGCGTATAAATAACGCTTTGTGGCAACTGTGAGGTAGAAGTAATCATTGGAAAGTTTAAAAAGTCGATTCAAACTGTTGCGTCAATATTATCTCAAGAGAGCTCTACCACATATGCTCGTGAATTTTAAAATAGGAGCTGCCATAATAAATGCTTTTTATAGAGTATCTGTAAAAATCAGACGTTCAGACGAGATTCTTGATATTGTCAATGTAAATATTCATACACCGATCTTATTATTGAAATATGTATAAAATAATTTGGACTGACAAAGATTTATTTTTGTTTCAATGGATGCAAATATTCTACATTTCAAAGATTTCCCACTCTTGACAGAGAGCGACATTCACACATTTGCTCTTGGGTCCAATAATTTAAAACTCGCAAAAAGTTTGGCAAACACTTATGAGACGGTCTGTATAGACTTAAACTATGTCCTGAAGACAATTTATACGATTTGGCTGATTTCAATATCCAGAAAACTAATATATGGTTATCGAGGTAACATCCTTGAAGAATTGCTATTAAAAATAAATAAGTGTAATACTGTGTTCGACTAGCTCCTAATGTCACATTTTAAAATAACCAGGAGGCTATTCTAATAGTCTTTAATATCTAAGGACTACTTTGATATGTAAACCTTTTCTGTAATTTAGTCGCAGGGATGAGTAGATAACAGAATAAAACTATAAGTGCCTATAGCAAAACGTGGTCGTTTCTGGCTCTTTATGCATTTTCACATGAATTTATCTTTTCTAAATATAAATAATGTTAGAAATCAATTATTTTTAATAAATATTGTTGGAATTATACGCCGTGTTTGATTGTTAAGAAATGACGCAATTACATTATTTTATTTTTTTACTATTCTGTTTTTATATAATTTCTTCATACACGATGCACTCCTACTGTATCCTGCCAACCATTATGTTTGTTGGACGGCTGGTGTTATTTGGATGTTACTGCGCAAATTTTCAACAACACCACCAGTAGCAGGCTGTAAGGTTGTACATAACATATCGTCTATTTTGTTTAAATATTATGTCATATGTCCAATTATTAATTAATGCATCTAAAACCCTTTCCTTTATGCTAGGAGTGCTACCTTTTTGGTAAATTATGCAAATGTTATTTTTGGACTATTTTACATTTTTATAGAATTCAAAAGGCCAAACAAGCATGCGGATAGCGGAAAGTAGATGGTTACCGCCACCCATGGAAACACCCTACCCCCGAGGAGACACTTGTACGTTACCGCCCTTTTAAACATGAATACGGACTTTTCTTAATGACCCCCCTGGTAAAATTTCGTTGGAAATGTCGCTGATGGTAAATTATTCCAGGAACTAATCGTAAGTGGCAGAAAATCGTGCATGAAGCGCACGGTAGCAGAACGCCAGCCATCAAGATAGTGTTGATGGTATTTTCAGCGAACGGGACGATGACGAAAACTAAGACCAATCTGATTGGTCTCTCGCCTATCTTGTCAATATACAACAAGATGTCATTGAGAAAGGTTTACCAAACCAAGGTCAATATTTGCACTTATCGGTAATACAGACTTTGTTATATATTAATCCACGGCCTGTAGCACCACTGGGCGAAGAAGTTAGCGCAAGTGTTCTGATCTTCTAAGTTAAAGCACATTCGTCTCTATGGATAAGACGTAAGACAAGCAAGCATTCTATTCAACTCTACCGATCTATAGAGCCACAAAAAGCGTTTATCCATCAGCATTGTCCACAGTGACCGTGTAAAACGTACCTTATTCCGAATGAAACAGTCATCTGGTGATCCTAGTGGACCTCAATGAGACCATATAATCGTCAGGATGTAAAGTCAGCAGAAGATCCAATAAGAATTAGGTATAGCCTCTACCTCCAGAACTCGCATTGGAGACAATATTTATTGCATTAAACCATAGGCCAAGGCAGTCACATACAGTTATCTCCGTATGGTCTGAGCCACTCTACGTGGTGGGCATTAAATTTACCTAAAGCTACGATCTCTGCGGAAGAGATCTGCTCGAACAAGAAATCAAACGCCATTTGAACATTCCCAATATGTTTGTTTGATTCGGTGCTACCGCTTTGTATCTGTAGAGGCAGGCAAACACGCGAACTTGGTCATTTTGAGTATATATAGATATACCCAAAAAATATACAGATCTCTAACATCAAGGTTGCCAAAATGTCGGCAGCACACAGCCTTCCGGAGGTACAGACATATACCTACACGGAACACAAAAGAGTGCCCCAGCTTACAGTAAGGACAGTCCAAGTACAATACATCAGCTGGAGTAGATATCTGTGTTTCAGTTAAAAAGAATAAGTTTACCTTTATTACATTTCCTTTAACTATCAATATTTGAAAATTAGAAAGAGAAAAAATTATAAAGGGAAATTTAGATGTTAAATTTTAAGTTTCTTGGATAAAATGAAAAAGTGTACGCTAAATTGTATATACGTCCAATTCATTTAGCTACTTCGTGCATATTGATCTTCAATAATGTCTTTGGATTTCTACTTTACTTCCATTAGTATCGTAATTACTAGCAATAATAAAGTTCGAGTTAAGTCCATGATAAGTCTAATGGAACTGGACAATATAATCAATGAACATAATGGTATAGGGAATCTGTCTATCCATTTACCTTATCGGATACAATCATCAATATTAAAATTATTCTATTGTAAGAGTAACAGAAGAAGCATACAACTATTATTGATAACATAATGATATGATTCTTTTTGTACTGTACTTTTTATTCTACAAATAATCGCTATATAAATACATACTTTTAGTTGTTTCGTATTGAATTTTTATATTTCATATCCAAATTTATATCCAAACCTTTTCTTCTATTCCAAATTTTATTAATTCACAATGATTTTTAGGGTAAGCGCAGTGAGTTCTTATAACACTATGCCACGGCCAAGACTTTATTGTGGTACACTTTACGAGAAAATTATTTTACCATAAAATTACAAATTTAATTAATGTAGTAATATTGTTATATATAAAAACTACGTATCTACATCATCACAGGGTTTATTATTAATTAAATTTAAGATATGTAAATTCTATAAAAAAATCAGTAAGTCCGATTATATTAGAAAAAAAAGAAGATTGTCTACAGAAAATTTCACCTTGGACCTAATTAACAGTTTATTTTTAATCTATCTCAAATAAAACTAGTAATTTTGTACACGCAGGCATCATCATCATCACAGCATATAGTCATCATCGTGAAAAGTGTCAGAATAGCTTCCTAGAACCTTAAAACATCGACACCACTTTAAAACTTTATTTTAGGAATTTGGGTTGAATACAATATTTTCCAAAGTATTTTAAAAAAATTTAATATTCGTAACAGGAATTTAAACAATGACATTTTAAAAAAGCACATAAAATCAAAAAACTACGTAAATGGAAATAATTAAGAAAAAGCTTTTGAGGTTCTTTCTTTCAAAACCCGTCGTAGGTATTTCGCCTTCACGACGTATAAGAAAATAAAGCGCCCTGTGTTAGTTTGTTTAATGAAAGCTCAAAAGACTTCCGTTGAGGCGATACGTCGAAATAGTGAACATATTTACAGACTTTGTGATTTTTTTCGGTTCATGTTAGAGTCGGAAATTTAGCAGATTTTTCCGTGAAAAAATTATATAAAGAACTAACTATGTATTTTTTATATTTATTCATTTAAATTGGAACCATTTTTTAATATGTTCTCCGTTGAAATAATAATTTATTTAAATCGGTTTTAGAGACTGTCTTCTCGTTAAAAATAAAGACGAAAGTTTAGTTTTAAAGTTAAGTTTTAAGTTAAAGTTAGTTTTAGTTTTAGTTTTTAGTTAGAATTTTTTTTAAAAACATTTACCAACAATAGCTTCATTATTCTGCTAATTTTTTCTTCAAAATAGACTGAATTAATCTGTAGTAGTAAGTAGTATTCTGAAGTAATCTGAATTTTATTACAATTTCTATTATGTCCATTAATCCTTCTATACTACAATTATTATTTTTAATTATAGTAAAAAAAATCAACGTCTCAATATCTTATTTCTTATTGCAAGATTATTTGCATATTTAATTGTTTTGATCTCTAATAATTTTACCTCAGAGACTGAGCATTAGAAACAAACCGACATACATCGAAGTCATAACTTCAATTTTAGTTTCCAAAATCTTATGTAGAGACCTAAAGTGGTATTACCGATTGTTTTAGGTTTATTTTGCTAGATGGAATGTCTTGAGGCCGAATTATCCCGTTCTCCCACCTTCGAGCGTCGTGAGCTCTGAGACGGCGTCAAGAGGGGTGCTTTATTAAATCACTGCAGCGAATAGCTACGGGACCTTGCGGCCATAAAACACGCTCGGGCTCCTGTAAACTAGGGCTTATCGTGGCGCGGTCACCGCAAACACACGGATTTTACTGCGCCCGCCCGACGCACGGCGGCCGGGGGCGGTAACTCACACGCCGCCCTGTTTAGAATAACGATTATTCAGCGGGCCGTTTGTGCTACGTCGATTTCTAACCGACACCAAAAAAAGGGGAGGTGCTCGATTTGGTTGTATTCTTTTTTTTGAGAAAGTTATGACAGAATTCTGTAAGTTGTAAAGAGAGTCGGTTATGCCATATGATCAGGTCGCCTAATTGAATTACATTATTTCGTTTTATTCTCAATTCTTCATAAAGTTTCATTATGATTTTTTTATTGTAATGACAAAAAACTAAATGTAGCTTTCATATAAAATATAATCTCTAGATTTTATTTAATAAATCAATCTTAGCTGACTAATATAAATAATCAATATTAGCCGACTATTTGAGTATAATCATATGCGTCAGTTTTAATAATGTGATATAAATTCACGCCTATTTTATAAAGAGGTGGGCAGAGGCTATAGATTTCCAAATGGTACGATCTTTACTTATCTCTCTTGCTTCAGGACATCCATCAAAGTTATCATGCAAACTCGTCGGTTGCGGGTACCTAAAATTTGGCCCTTTTTTAATATGCCATCAATTTGGTCTGCATGAGATTTTTTAGGGCTACCCTTGCCGATATTTTCACCTCAAATGTTCGCTCTATAGGTTTATTTTCATGGTCTACTTTCATTCATACGTTTCAGGTGGCCAAACCACTGCAACAACCTTTTTCTACTCTATTCAGTACATCTTCCTTCAAATCACACCGGTTTCTAACATCACTGTTCCTACATCTATCTTTCAGAGACACGCAGAAATTACGTAGAGATCCACTCTCCACCGCATTGATTCTACTTTAATTTTTTTCTGCTATTTCCAACTTCCACTACCATACATAGGTGTGGGGATCAAGACCCCATTACGGGTAGCTCCTTCAGCACTTGTCGCGAGACGCTATCATTATTCACAATTGCAAGCGAGGCCACACTCACTTTATTTCACGCGTTCACTCTACCTTTGGTATCTTTATCACGTTTACCACCTTCAATCGTGCTTTCGCCATTTTCAAAAACCATGACCTTATTCTTGCTGATATTTACTTTCATACCTTTTTTCTTGACAGAATCATTCATTTTAGTTACCACTTTTGGATTTTTGAAATTCATCAAATTACAAAATTTCGCCTGTATGCTTTTGCGTATAAGTATATTTAGTACATTTTGGTACTAAATATACTTATACTGTGGTTTTGGTTATAATATTTATTTCTCAAAACAATATAATCAATTGACAATCAGATTATCAATTCTTAACTCTTTCATTGGATATGAATTTCATTTTTTTCCTATTATTTTGGCAGTACTATTGATTAATTTCAATCGCTATCACTGTTTCGATGGTGCATTTGTTTTTATTATTTTTAACTGAATTCAAGAAAAAGAGAAGGTACTACGTTTATTTGTACATATTTTTTTTAATGTAGATTCAACAATAACCTCGTCAGTTGTGAACCGAGTTCAAAAATTATTTTTTCATTTGAAAGGGTATACTCAGAATAATGATCCTATAATCACGTAGTCAGGATCTAACTATAGAATATCAAGAAAATCAAGGGTTACCCTCAAATACAGGCATGTAAAGAATGTTTAAGTTTTTTTTTAGTTTTTCAAGCATTTGCATCTGGGAATTATTCATGCTCTTGAGTTGGTGATTAGAACCACAGCACTCCTTAACAGTTAGAAGTCATTGCGATTCGTCGACTGCATATACTCTTGATGGTCACTAATAAAACCTAATATACACAGAAAAGTATCAAATGTGACAATCTGAGCAGAAACACGTCGAACCTCTTTAGCGATAGAGGCCTGTATACGGTGAATTATTTTAATGCGGTTAAATGCGGATATGATCCGCATGAATTGTAGGAGTTTTATATTATGAATAATAAGAACAATTTATATAGTTTGTGTAAGAATAATGTAGTAGTTGCAATCCACTAAGAATGTAAAGACCCTGGAATGATTTCTAGTGGACAATAAATTCGGGATCGTAACTGATTTGCCACTTGCTCCATACTAAAATAAATGAGATGCCTGGCCAATGATGTCAACCGTGGCTTAATTCACATGCAAAGTACTCGTAGCTAGGTGAATTATAAATTTATGATGTACTCGACACTAAAAACCGTGAAATATACTCGTAATAAATTCTTCAAAAAAAATTATACCGCATTCAAAAACCTATATAAGTAATTAGTTCTTTTTGGAGTCGGTTCCAGCTAAAATAAAACCAAAGAATGTATTATCTATACAAAACATTATTAAACGTAAAGTATTGGGTCAAAAGAATATTTTCTTGTTTTAAGAAGACTCAACTGGGCTTAATTCGCTTTGGAACTGACTTAAAAATCAAATAATAATTACAATAAGTTTTTGAAGGGGCTTCATGTTTTAATTTATTTTAATAGGATTTTTAAAACGTAAATGAGCAGGCAAGCCACCAGAGATTAGATTATCACTGCTACCTATGGATACCTGTAATTTTAAACTGATTATTAAGGTATTGCCCTTTATAAAAGGAAAAGCTTCTCTTCTTGAAGACTCGCTTGTCGATGTCGATTTTTGCTTGCCGTGTGATAGTTGTTTGCTGCACATATTTACCATGTTTATTTTTATTATGTTGCTTGCATAGTTTAAAAAAACGAATTTTGACAATCGAAACAACTTCGCATTGTCCACTCCAGTCCATAAAAAAACCAGCCAAGTGCAAATCGAAACCGCGAATCGAGAGTTCGGTATCACCATGTTTACAACGCGAACCATGGTGCCAATCCCACTAACACTTGGCCAATTTTTATTATTTTCTATTTTACTATAAAGCTTGAACTAGAATTACACTAACTTTAACGTTTAAATTTGTTTTTCGATAGAGCGAAAACAAAAGAAAACACTATAAAAATCTAAATATTATATCTATGGGGAACACTTTAATTTTTTTTGGCAACTGTTACATTTAAACGGACGGACAAACGGATAAGCGGCTTAGATTTACTTGTAGAATCCCTTTCCCACTCTTTGGGTACGAAACCTAAAAGTACCTTTTTTTAAAAAATGCTACATTATAATGCAGTATAATGGAATATTGAAAAAATAAAAATCTGACTAAGATTAGACTAATAATGTGACAAACATATGTTCTGCGCCATTCAGACATAAAAGAAAATAGTGACGCACGCATGAGCGAACAGACAAATTTAACGAAATCTAAAAGACAATATCTAGCGATTTATCTAAAGGACAAACATTATTTTTCTTTTCTGATGAAAAGATTTCTGGGATTAACCTTCCGAGCTTCGTATTAATATTCATTACAAACTTTTCCACCGAACTCATCCATCTTTCATGTTTCTTTTTCAGTTCATTTATTACGAGATTTTTCAACATTCCAACTTTTATAATCAAAAGTGAAAATACACAATTTCTGGTAAACGCGTTCGAGCAAACGAGATATAAATTAGTGACGAGATTCGAAATACCCCAATTATCAGCGCCAAGCGAATAGACCGACATTTTCATACAAAATGTTTTCTTTACGGAATTCTGTATCAAAAGAAATTCAGAATCAAAATTAATTAACTAATTAGTTTTTTCATTGTTTTACGTTTCTTCTAGATAATTAATTTTCACCGTCAGCAATAGAAATTTTTAAATAATGCGTGTGTCTGCTAAACCTGACATATTATAAAAAAATAAACAGGCTATATACATATGGGACTACGGTAAATCTATACATATAAAAACGAATGTCCGTATATACATTATCTCCCGCACACGACTCCAGCAGTGTAGACATAACATTATGAATTTTTTTCTTTAATAGGATTTCCGTAAAATCCCTTCTCAGTGAGCGTCTACGTCCCAAAAAGAGTACCTATGCCAAAATTTAAGTCAATTGGACCTATAATGTTGGAGAAGACGAGATGAGATGTGGTACCATACACAAACATACTCGTATATGTGTATGTGTTACCACAAAACTCCCAACACTATTCGGATGACCATACAAATCTGCATGTGTACGTTTTTTTCCATGGACAAGGTTTTTGTGTTTGTTTTATTTACCATTCATATTGGAACGGATAATGTATTTGCGGTATTCCTAGCTGTAAAATCAAATATTTTTCCACAATATTTTATAAGATATATCTCAAAAATTTGGCTATTTTGTAAAATATTTTCCCTACATTTTAATGCATTTTTTCGGATATAGCAAGGCACTGTGTACCTAGATAGTAACTAAAACTTCGTCACATGACGCTCCCTCATTCATCCACTAAAAATAATCTGGCTATAGATAATGAGCTTGGTAGACAATTGGTTAGCGAGGGTGAGCAGCTCGTCGACGTCAACTGCAAATGGATATTGTTGACGGAATGAAGCCGGGGTCCCTATCGGTCTTTACACGTGAGCCTCCCTTAGACATGGCAACATCAGGTACCATCGTCCAGTAATTCATTTCATCGTCTTCTCACGCACTACTCGTGTAGCATCAGGACGATCTTTTAGCGCGAGGAGAACCTTGTCTTTCGAACATCGTCTTTGAGACAATGGAATAATGCAAAGACTGACGGAGGTCTTGGCACGTAATCGACGAGAGAACACTGGTAGTTTTAATAGATAAGATTCCTAGACAACCCGTTAATATTTTCTAATGATTTCATTTAAAAAAAAAATATTGTTAAGGGTTATAAGTGGATAGATACCTGTCCAATTTTTATGTCAAATGTTTTAATTGAACTTTAGACTACGAGTAAAATAGACAAAGCGTAATAAAATTATAGCAGTTGTCGGTTGGTATATCTCTAACGTACTACGTCACATAACTCATGCAACATCCCTTGTTGTTAAGCACGAACCTTGTTTAATACTCTCAGAGTTAATAGCTAGATAGTTTCCACGTTATCTTAGCTGTTAGTTGTTTTTCTTTATTATCAAAACTATGTAATGAATCGAAACTTTATAATATGAAACCTTAGGGACCGTTTATAACACAATGACTTGGAGCATTAGAATTCTTTATTTCTTTTAAGTTTCACTGTACTGAAATTTTTTTAATTCAGTAGAACTACGCAATCCCAATAAACACAATGTCTACCACCTTTGAACTCTCTTTAATTAATTTCCCATTTCATCATTTTCTTTTCGCTTCAAAAAACTTTTCCTTCTTTTTGTTTCCATATTATTTAAAACATTATATCATGAAGTTAATAACATTTCATTACAATATTGTCAATAAGCCCGAGATAATAACACTATACTATACAGGACAAAATTTAAACTCATCCTTCCTGGGTCACAAACCATCTCAGTAGAGTACCACAAGACTGCCAAAAATTTGGACTGTTTAGGTTTACGTATAAATATATGAGTTCATTCTTGTTTAAATTATCACTATGAAATTATTACGTGAAATATACATCTTACGTTGTCTTTTTCGAAAATTCCAATAGAATCGCAAGGGAAATTCGATAGAAAACTAAAATAAGTCCGTCTATGGACACGGGAATAAACTAAGAGGCAAACGTTTCGACGGCACGACTTCTAAAAGTAGATAAGGCATCGCTTTAAAATTCCTTTTCGGGTACCCCTTGAGTTCTCTGTTCGTTGCATTTCATTGAATAGAACGCTTCGGACCTTATTTATAGTTTCCGGTGATTTAAGTTTAAATTATTATGTAGACGAAAAAACTTTTCAGTTCAGTTAATTACAATCATCAATACTAACATTCTATTTTTTAATTGTACTGTAAGAATCTAAAAAAAGCAACAAAATATTATTTTTAATGACATACGAGAAATCAATTATTTTTAGAATTACTACAAAATACTGAACAGAATTTTTACCCAAAGAGATTTATTTATCACGTCGTGTCGACTTAACTTAATATTATGCCTTGTGTCTATGTTTATAAATTTAGTTACTTACATTTTATTATCTTTTATTGTCAATCAAGTTTACTGCAAAAAATTTTTTATTTATCTTAGTATAGCTGAAATCAATTTCAAAAACAACTAATGATTATCAATATATAAATATTAAAAGGGGGCAGAATTTGCTTATTTTGTAATTGTTATTTTTTTGTTTTTCCTTACAAATTTTACACTTATCTTTTGGTGCAAAATAAATCAAATGTAATATATAAGTAAGAATTAATACAAATAAGTAAATCTAATAAGTCTTTAGATAACATACGTAAATTTTTATTTCATTATTAAAACTAATTTCCTTGAATATTTTTAATAATTTCCAATTTCGATTCCGAACATGGCCCTGTTCTCAAGAAATAATTGCTTTCTCCGATCCGTCTATTAAATCGCTCTCTTAAAATTGCTTCTCTAATATAATTATGATTTGCATCCATCAAACTAATTAATTATGAGATAACTAATGTAATGCCGCAGTGAACTAACAAACTCTTACGAGAGAACTTGTCCTTCGCGATTGAATTCCAACTATTGAATTTTCTAAGTAAATTCCTTGACTATTCTATTACTAGAAAATCATGTATAAAAACTCGACTAAATTAAGTCTTATAAGGAATGACGTAATTTTCAAAATTATTCCTTAATATTCAGATTAGGAATTGTCCTTAAAGTTTAAGTAAATAAGTAAATTAAGTAAGATAGTGCTTAGGTTTTTTGTAAATGATTTTCTACGTCAAACCAAGGTTAAAAACGTTAACATTAACAAATCACGTCGAACATTTGCAATTATCATGTATTTTTCTGTCCATATATAATAACTCACATTTCGCTCAATAGAATAATGAAGGAAGAACATAAAGACATTATTGTAAAGAATGTTGAAAGAAGCAAATTAATCATGAGACTGGACAGGCTTAGGTGCTTTGCGTCTATTTTCTAGAATTTTTATATATATTTATTTGCTGTGCAACACTGCTTGAGTATTTTAAGGCTTTGACCATATAACATTTTTCCCATAGATGTCGCAAGAAAAAACGATTTTTGTTCCATTTAAAACTATGAGAATAAAGAAACAAATACACACTTTATCGTTAATATTTATCGACAGTTTTAATTCGCAAGTCCATTCAAAAGGTCAGTTCGAGCGCTATGCATGAGGCACGAGAGAGTTGCAAAGGCGGCTCGGTCCAAACTCAATTTCGCGCGGTGGCCGCCTACAGCACACTCGAAACTGCCGCCGTGATCGTTGTATATTTTAATGCTCTGTTTAAGTCTCTATAAGCCTTGAATTAAATTAACTTCTACTAGGAGCGTCACAACATCTGTGAAAAATTTTAATTTTAAATGAGAATGATATTATTTTTTTTAAATAAATAGAAAGAACAATGGCATTTAATTGATAATAAAAATGTCACTGAGCTTATATTTATATTTGAAAAAAAAAATCATTTAAAATTAATTAAAAAGTAAGTAAATAATAATTATACACAATTAAATTATTTAGATGGAATTGTATTCCAAAGTATAATTGGCAAAAAGCTATAACACGATACTCAAATCTTAATGTTTTCTTTTTATATGTTAAGCTTTTATAAATCCGTCCGCTAGGACATTTATTTTTACGATACATAGTTAGTCAATCATTTTTAGTTATCCTCACCTCAAAAGGAAAAACCTTTTACCTATTTGACCGTCTGCCTTTGTGCTTATGGACAGACAGGCAGAAACATCTATACGTTTGTCTGCCTGTCTATTTCGTGTATTTCGACTGTCAACAATGTATAATACACATTACGTTTCTTCAATATCAGTTAAACCATTATTGAGTAAAAGAAAACATACAGACAGACAAAAAGATATACATACAGTGTTACAGAACATTGCGTTTGTTCTATCAGTGCCGAAATTTAATTTTTTTTCTATCTATTGTCAAGTTATGACAATGTATACAGACACAGCATACCCAGCAACCAAAATTCGTTAATATAGGTTAAACGGTAACCTTGAAGTCATAACAGACAGTTAGTTCCGCATTTAGAGTATTATTATGAATAAGATCTATTATTTTGAAGAAGCTTTAGTAGGTTTCAATTAATAGTGCTATAGTTATTCTTATGAACAGCTGGATCAATAAAACCTATTGAACTCTCGTCTAACCGTAGAGTGAACGGTTTCTTCGTTACTCACCGAGTTTGTCTTTATGCGCTCGTCCAGCGGCAAGGATAACGCGTCGGTCTGATGAACGTGGCCAGGTGCCGCCACCGCGATCGCCTCCGAGCTAAGAAACTCCTCTAAATTATCATCGATTTTCAGTCTTGAACACGTGTTCCGTTTCTTCCAACATTCCACTAAGAAGTGGAGTAGCGGTTAAAGCCGCCCGCTTACGAGCGATCGCAAATGCGGACGGTAGGTGACTGGTGAATTTTAACATTATTTTTAACTTTAATATTGAATTCTATATGTGTTATTGGAGTAGCCATTGTTGAAATTCAAAAGAATTTACCACGGAAACTTCGATCCCTCACTAGACATGTGAATTGTGAAATTTGAATCAATAATCTTTTAATTCAAGTTGCATTAAACTAACTCAATGCCTGGAAAAGCAAGTTTAAACGTTCATGCCGGATGTTATTGTCACATCGACGATGCCCGTCGGCAGGTGCTCGCAAGCCGCAACGGGCGAGGGTCGAAGGTTTTAAATCGAAGTTCCTCCATACAAAATGAAGGACTGTGAAAGGGTGTGCTCTTCCAGCGGAATAATAAAAACTTGGTACGACATATGTTTGTTGTAAAACGAACATAATTTTATTCCAAGCTTGTGTTGAAGCTACTGCTTCAACCTTTTGTTGTTATTAACTTACAATTTTTTGTGAGTTAATACAATTTTAACACTTAGGTCACACTTAAAATTTTTGGAATCTGTGATTTAGAAATTTTAAAATAATAAAGCATATTTAAATTTTAAAAAAAAGAACTCTTTTCCAATTTTTTAGGTAAATTGTATTTACTGTCTTTTTTTTTTGGCGGCATAATAAAAGTCATTTGTCTAACAACGATATGAATTTAACGCGAGAATATTTTAGTGCGATGATTTTATATGAATCTCGTTGCCAGTTTCTTTGACAACCAACAAGAAAATTATTACACACTTCGATTGGCCTCTCATGATAATGCTTCATCTTTTGCCACTTTAATCGGAATAATTTCCTTATAAATAAATCACTCAGAACTTATCTTTTACGACTTGGAATCATACAAGCATTTACACGTTCATAATTAAACATGAGTTTATAAATCTTTTCAATGATATATGTTATAAACGACATCAACAATAAATAAATCGTAGCCGTCATTATAAAGCCAAGTGATTTCAACCGTCTAATGATCTGCCGACAGTGACGTCGGCATTTCTCAACTCTCCGGTGCGAACTCCTCAATAATTCAAAGACAATAAAAACGTCACCGCGACGGTCGTCGAATAAGCGACAAAAGCCTCGTGCTTAACGCAAACGCTTCGACAATCGAACCCGAACCGACTCTCCCTCCAAACAAGCGGGACGCTGTAGCGGGACGTCGCGGCGGGCGGCGTAATTAAATAGATGGTTAGCTTATTCGCGATCCGGAGCCCCGTTTCCTGAGTTAATTCCGCCTCTGAGACATCTCAATAGAATCAAATGGACCGTGATGCTGCGGCTTCGCGCCCGCCGCGTCCCGCCTTTTGTTGTCCCGTCGTATATACGACTTGTTTAATCACCTCTGAATGCGTAAGGGTTTTAACAGATAATTCCGAAACACTTTAGGGGAATTCATATAATGTTCTCGTTTTATTGATTAACTTGAGTTATTGCTTCCGGCGGCTGTATCTTTAAAATGTTCCTCTTTGGATTCCCACACATTTTTTTTCTTAGAATATTTTTCTCCTTCACGATTTTCGGTTTTTTTTTTATGTCGTGCTTCTTCATGGTTTTATTGCAATAACGCAACACCAGAACAGCAAATACAGAGCTATAACCCTGAAACCCATGATGATGTAGTAGATATCTATTCTAAATACTAAATATCAAACTTATGTGAATGCTGAATAATGACTATCTGGATATGCTGAGGATGACCTCAACAATTTTTTTGTTATTTTATAGAAAACTCAAAAGCTTTTGCTTCCATTGTTAAATTTATAGACAGATTTTTTTAATGTTATCATAGTTTAAAAATTTTAAAATATATACAGGATATTAAAATAATGGTCAGCTGACGACCGTAGTCTCGTAGTCTTACTTTTCAATGTCTTTTATCTAGTCTCTAGATGGCGCTAAACTTACCTAACGGGGACTAACTGCTGTTAAATCACATGATACAGTTCGTATATGGGCTGTCTCGACAATGGTAGGATAGTAGTGGTGAAGCAGCCACATCATATTGCCACATTTCGCCTGGTTATTCATAGAAACTCGAAGTTTAATTCTTCCATGCTTCCTAAGTATAACGACAGTTCTGAAAATATAATTATCCCGAGACGATCCTGGCACTTTCCTTACAGTAGAATCTCTCACCACACGTTCACACTACTGCTTGTATTCTGGAGATGGTACAATCCGACTTGGATATACTGACAAAGATAGCAAAACAACTATGACACCGCTTTCCGTGTTGTAAGTTCCACACGTCGAGGTTAGTTCAAATATCAGTACATTGAAAACATACTGTTATATACAACAAATATGAAGCTAAAAAGGGATAAATTTAGGTATCAATTAATTTGAATTGAATTGAAATTGATTGATACCTAAATTTATGATAATCACCAAAATTCAAGATGGCGTTCGCCAGACACTAAATTTTGACGATAAACAACAAAATAAATGGAGCTGATTGCAGCGAGCTATTTGTGAATAGTTAAAATAATGTTTGGTTTTATTGACCTATTTTAGTCTCAAATAGTTACCTATTTACAATTAATTTATATAGGGCCTTCGATTTCTAATTCTTAAGTATATCTTCTGTTTTTGTCTTCTTAAGCTCGATGTGTTTAAGAAGACAAAAAATAGTATTTATATTAATAGATTTGCATTGATCCCATCAGTGTTCGTATAATTTTATAAGTAATGAAAATAGTATATAGAACACAAATAATATATCTTCTAATTTATAATACGAAAGATCTAGGTTTTTATTGGCCAAATCACTTCCCGTTCACTGCACATTTCTCATATAATTAGAATTATATTTTGGTGGAACAAGTATAAAGTAGAGTAACTCGTCCTACAACTGCATGACGACAGGTCATGGTCAATTCGTTAGGTATAGGATTCATTATAGTGCTATATGATGTCTCTATAATTATTAAAATCATAATGAAATTGAAATTAAAAAAATATGTGTCTTATTTTATTTATTCATTTTATTTTATACACTTTTTATAGAATATACAAGGAGCAAACGAGAATTCGAGCCACCAGCGAGTAGATGGTCACCGCCGCCCATTGACACTCGCAATCTCAGAAAAGTCACCAATATTTTGCCGGTCTCCTGGATAAGAATAGGATATCCTATGGAGGGGGATTAATAGAGGGAGATGTGGGGTAAAGGAAGGGAAGTGGACCACCGAAACTCGCGCTCACCCAACAAAACATAACAGTGGAAGCTGTTACTTCCCGTTTGTATTATGTGAGAGTGTGATATCTCACTTGAGGAGCCGGCCCTTTATGGCGCACTCTATGTGCGATTTAAATATACACATCATTTTTCTTCTTCGTATGTTTAATTACCGATACTAAAACACATAGTTTTTATTCCAGTACACGACTTGTCTTCTACAAAATTTCACTCAAATCTGTTCCACCATTTTGAAGCAAAAATATCTACATATTTTCGCTTAAATAATGCAGTGATAACCTTAAAAACGTCACAGTCGCATCTTGCCTAGACAACGAGATGTTTCAGTGGGTGTGGTTGTCCGCTCCTATCTGAAAGACCGTAAACATAATTGCACGCTTCCAAGGAGGCTGTGTTTCATTCTCACAAAATAAAAAAAATACGGAGAGCGCTCACTTTTAAGCCTCCGAATTTTTGTAACAACGTACTAATAATATTCTTTAAAATACACACTTATATACAGAATTTAATTCAAACTGTAAATTAAATACCATTTGAAGCCTTTCACTAAATTTAATTGCAGTAAAAAGATTAGATAATTATTTTGTTCGACATTAATTAGTTTGTAGCTCGGATGTTCGGAGGATGAATAAATAACGCTTGAAAGACTTGACGAAATGATCAGTTTTTTTTTAAATGTTCAGGAACTCTTAATTAATAAGGTTGAAGAATTCTTCAATTCTCTACAATAAGCATTGTGGTTTTTCAACTTTTTATAACTCAATGAGTTTATCAATGAGTTATAAAAAGTTGAAAAACCACGACAATGTAGCGCCCCGTTGAAAGGCAGTAGGCAGGCGCAATGTTTTGAAGCAAATAGTCAAACAATTTTTACAAATCCGGATATTTTTCATTAAAGAAAAAAACATTTTTTGTAGAAATATAATTATTTTTATTGTAAACTAATTATATGTGCCATAAATACAATAACTGTTGAGTATTTTTTTTAATATAAAAATTTTTGCATTTAAATGTGTTGTTCTATAGTAAATTTACATAAATTTATTTTACAAGAGATGTAGTTGATATTTCATAAATGAATTATTTTTTCAGATTAAAAATATTTTGTTTGACTTTTTTTCAGTTGCCTGTCATAAATTTATGACAGATAACTGAATTATAATAAGTGGTATGTTATAAAATTATTGTTCTAACGAGTATAACTTGGAGACGTACATTTTTGGATTTTCAAATTTTTTTGTATATATACAACGTTTAGTAACCAAATAAATTTAGTTTCTGAACTAATCTTGTAATGTCTGTTACTTTTCGTGTTTTTATTTTTGTTAATTACTACTTATCTTATTCATTCATTATGTTGTGTACTATATAACTTTCTCTGATAAATTTGTTTAACATATTTTTCTCCGAGAATAATTCCTATGGTCGTGTAGCTTTATGAACGCGGTATGTAAGGTACGTGTGGATAAGAAACGAGCCTATGTAAACGTAGCTTTATAAATATTCGTAATAGTTCATTCCCGGAATACGATATAAATTCTTATTGTAATTTTCAATATTATTGCTGGTCCTCTCTTTTTTTGGTTACGAACATTTATAATTCCAGTCCCGATAACGTCGGAACCGCCGCAATCGCGAGCGCGCCCTCGGCCCACGCCGCGTCCCTTTCGAAGTAGACCTAAAAAGTGACCTGTCTGGATCCGCGGCCCTCCCGCTAACCCTAATTGAATTTTAACATTCAATTAATTATATGTTACGGGATATCGCCCCCTCATTACGTCCGCGTCCGGCCGCCGCGGTCCGGAGCCCGCAGGCCGGTCGGCCGAGCGGAATTCATTAGCTCATAAATATTAATTGGCCGAACCGCGAATTCTATTAAAATTACACTCGCCGAATATTGATGTCGGTCTAATTAAGGCGGCCGGACGCGGCGCGCGCGCAAGAGGGACGGACGCCCGCGACGGGCGAAGCGGGAGAAAGACGACGCACAGACATAGACTTAGAGAAAAAGTTATTTTCCTAGATTTCGAGTAATACACGAACCGTGAAACGTTTTTTTTGGATTAAATGAGCTTATTATATTTGATATTAATTAAATTTAGTGTGCCTTTGAAAATATCAAGTTTCAACAGTTAGACACTGCTAGATTTTTTAGTTCAATTATATCCACTTCATAAATTTAAATTCAGGAATAATGCAATTGAAAAAAAAAAAGTTTAGTACAATCTACGGATACGTACCGATTAGAACGTAACTGGGCTTATCTTCGGGCTTATATCCGGGAAAGGGGCTTGGAAGAGGAGTGCACCGGAGAATGGGGGAAGGGGTAAAGTTGAGATTAGAGTTTTATGTGACAGACAGAATTCCACGCGAGCGAAGCCGCGGCCTGAAAGGTATTATATTATAAATCTGAGAGAATTGTCTGTCTGTTTGCGCACGCTAATGTTGAAGGAAGATTTAACCGATTTCATTTAACATGTTTTTATGATTGTCAGAATTAAGTGAAGTTTGACTGTTTATTATTTTACATAACAAGATTTAGGAAATTAATAACAATATTTTTCTACGTTAATAACGATGGAAACCAGGTTAGCAGAATTGACGTCGCCGGCTGCCACAGCGCTGCGGGACTCGCCCAACAGCGAAGTGGCAGAGGTAATTCTGTTCGGTAGTCTAGTAGTGGGGATAGCCGGCCGTCGACAGTGAAGTTTTATATATTACATATTATATTATACATAGATAACACACGGATATATAAATTTGATGAGAAAGCTGGAAGTCGTTACAAAACTATGATCAACTGGAAACCTTAATTTCCTTTGTTCGTAGACAAGATAACTCTATGGTTCTGGAAATGACTCGCGTACGTCGGTAACTCGCGATGGGTTTATTGAAAGCTACAAATGCCCTCGTGTTTAGGGTTCTATTTGTTATGTAACATTTTTCATTTTTTTTTCAATTTTTGTTAAAAAAAAATCTAAAAGTCGTTTTTCTGCAATAATTTTAAGAAAATGTCGTAACAATTCTGATATATGAAATCACTGGATTAAAATTAAACACATCATTTAACAAAGCTTCGTTTTCAAACGCGAAAAATATGCATGTTAAAAAGTTACTTAACCATAACTATTGCAGATTGATAAAAATAAATATTATGACCAATAATCAACCTAAACGTGATCATAAACAAATCATGTCAAGAGGACCATTTGTTTGTTATTTGAAATTAATATTTTTCATCTCAAAAAAGTCTTCTGACTAGAAGTCGAAGACGAAAGCGTATAGAATTATATATAATTAATAAGCGTTTTTTGGTTTATGATACTTTTTTATTTTCACTATCATCCCAATCTTTACCCCAAACATGCCGAACTCCGTTCTTATGTAGGTTTCCAAATTCCAAAATATGATTTATATTAAGTTCCGTTCAACTTAGGAGTTGAATAGAATTTAATATAATTCAAGGCTATAATTCGAGAATTCACATTAACATATTTTTCTATTTGAGCTTCTTAATACAAATTAATATACAACAAAATGAGCTCCTTAATAATTCATGCTTCGCAATAGAACGTAATTGTTACTAGATAAATGTTTCTGCTCGCCTCCAGAAGCAAATGTTAAAAAATATACAAAATTCACTTAACACCTACTAACGTCGTTAAAAAAAAAACCACATATTTATTTCCACGTCAATAACAGAAATGTTATTAACCCTTTAATGCAAAATAAAGTAGAATAAGGGTTTTCAGCTCACAAACTTGGCTCTGTTAAGATAGGGGACCGATGCTGAAGTGCTATTTGATTTCGACTTTGTGATAAGAGACTAATAACGCCTTTGTCCCAAATGGCAAAGTTAAAACAATTAATGAAAACAAAAGAATACGAATGGAGTTGGACGCAAACTAAGTAATTGCTTTTCTATCAATACATTGTACTTACATATTGCGTTATATATATATATATATAGACTAATTTTTAACACATTTTTATAATTTTGTTTTCCTAAAGAAACCTAGTTCTTTTATAATAATATAACTGTTGTTATACATATATCTCTTAAAAACAAATAGTATATAAAAGGTTGCGGTAGCTGTTTTATAGCTTCAGTGTAATAAATGATAGCACATAATTCAGTTCGTTTTGACGTGACAACGTCTTAAATTAGGTTGCGGCTGGGAGTCACTTTGAAAAAGTGTAACGCTCGGTAACGTAACGATGAGTCACCGAACGAGAGAGAGGCCCGCCGAATGCCTTGCGTCTCTCTCCCACTCAACTATGATCGGTCTGCCGCGCGCGCAGCACTAGAGAATTAGTGCATAGCTTGCAAATGTATTGCAAGTTATTGTATGTATATTTGTATATAAATACGTATGTATGTGTAAAGGTAAAAATAAAATTTTGTTAATATGAAATTCAGTGCGAGATTCTTTTGTATAAATTAATGTTTTAAATATAATTCTTTGTATAAATAAATGTTTTAAATTGTTACTATTATTTCATCCTTCTTCCTACTATACGAATGAATATTCACATTAAAATGATTTTACCATTCAAAGTCGTTGTCACGTAAAACTTTCGCCCGTATACCGACTTTACAGGCAACCAAATTTTTATTTTACAATTTACAATGTTCACTTAAATTTTAAATGCGTACTTATTGAGCTTATATTCCAATAACCCATCATCGTCATTATTTTCAATCCTCAGCCAATCGCAGTCACTGAAAGACACAAGTCCCGATATGTCGGTAAGAGCGTAATTGAAGGTGGCGAGTGCAGGTTCTAGTCTGGATTCGGAGTGATCGAAACAGAGCCAGCCGGTATTCGTCGAACCTTTTAGCCAGAAACTGGAGTCGAGATAGATAATATGTATCAATATATATAATGGGAAGGGGTAAGTTTGTTCCTTTTATCTTTAGTTTCTTATTTTCTTCGCTTACTTGGGGGCTTTCAATGTTCGTTTTGAAGTTGTTGTGGACGATCCGCAACTTTTTGTTTCTAGTTTATTTTGTCCTGATTCGACCTATTCTTTCGGTTCCTACTGCAATAACTCATATGCAGTATGAGAAATCATTATTTCTTAATTTGTTTCTTCAGATATAAAGCTTTATATTCCGGTAACTGTAAAAACGTCGCGAATGAAATTAGCTTTCTTCTATATTAAACCTCTTTCAAGTGAATGGAACCAATTTGATACTAATGTTATTTCTCTTATATAAAGACTTATTAAGATCTCTACTTTACATTCCCTTTTAAATAAAACCAACAGCCGAAAAATAATTATTCTTCATACAACACACATAATAATTCGCCACGTGTGACCCTTTTCCTGGGTTTCAGTGGAGTCTATTCCGACCGCCGAGTGCCGGCCGTCCTTATAAATCGCGTTCGGTCGAGGGCGCGCGCGCGGCGACGTCGGCGCGGGCGGCCGAGGCGGGCTTTTGCGAGATTTAATAGAAACGCGAGCGCAGGATCGACGCACCGCCCTCATTTTCAGCGCACGTAAGAACTCTACTCGAAATAAAGTAGATACTGACTTTTCAAGTAAACCAAAATTCTGCTATGCTTCCAACGGCCGCTGTCAGTTAATTGATCCTATTTTTATTTTACAAATAGGACGAATTTAGTTCGCAAAGTTATTTCCCTTGAAAGCATTAATCAGCACGAAGTACAATATTTTACTTTCGTAGGTAGCCTTTTTAGAAGAAAAAACTTAATAAATAACCTCTCTAATTTGAACAGTTTACAGTAACATTTTTTTAAAGTTATTAGACCATTTAGAAATTTGTACAAATTAATTCTTTTTTTTTCTACCACGATTATAATAAATAAAAAAACACAACATTAAAAAAATAGTGGTGTCTAAAACGAATAACTCAATAAAATCGAAAAGGTATGGCGGTATTTAACATGTCACGCATTTTAGTAAATTTACACACATGGAGTAAGGAGATAAAACCTTTACTAAGGCGAATTGAACTCAATTAGTTAATTATTTTCATTAACATATATATGTATATTTATATAATTCACATTTGAACTTACTGGGTCATGTTTGTATTCCTATAGAATTTTGGGGTGGTGGGGTTGTTACATTCGAGCGATTGTTAATTATTTTCAATTAATATCTGTAACAAAATAAGAACGTAGAGAGTAATGATTATGAAATATTTTTGTGCATAAAAAAAATTCATTCAATAAATTCAATTTAATTGATAGAAAAAAAGTAATAAAAAATAGAATGAAATGAAAACCATAATCAGATCTGAGATTGCAATCTGAATTCGACTGACATGTTAAAGCGCAAACTGTATGGATCTAAACTAAGAAACAGAGTTTACTTGTCAAACAAAGACTTTCTACCGAAATAAGCGTAGATAAAGAACTATCGAGGTCTATTTAACAATTGTGGTTACATATTTTAAAATCCATTAATTTAAATTATATTTGCTCTATAATAACAAGATATTTTTTAAATAATACTTTAAATCATAAAACTTAGAAACACACACATATATATATATACATATTAACATAAAATACTGGCTTTGGAGAAGCCGAAATTTTGTCTTATTCGAAGTTTATTAATCAATATATTTCGTATTGACTCAACAAAATTGCACGAGCAAAGCCATAAATGAACACTTGTACGACAAAAGAAATGCTATGATACTTATAGTGTGTCATGCAGCGGGTATTTTATCGTTATCGAGCGACAGAGCATCCTGTATAAGGGTCAACGTATGTGCGGCAGCGACCGACGTTGTAGTTGCGCCCTCGTCGCGTGAATGCTAACGAGACATATTGGAAGGCGCCGCGCCGTGAACAAACGACGGTTCACACTTCATGATTTTTTATATTCAGTGTAAATACACTAAATGTAAAATAGTGATGATCATATTAATCAGTAACTTGTATCGTACAGTCCTCATAGTATGTGTCTGTGTATGTATGTACAAGTGTCGTTCATTGCTTTTTAGTCAAAAATTTTGTAAAATTACAAGTTCAAAGTATAAATGAGCGGTGGACAACTATAGCACTAGCGAAGTAACAAGTACTCGCACTTCAAGGCGAGGCCAAACTTATTATGCTTAATAAAATATTCAATACATACATACATGTGTTTGTGTTCATTTCCCTGAAACGTTACCAGAGACCAAGGATTTTGATCTTCATCGAATGCGATCTCTACACACTGTCATTCGTCAATTGTCTCATGCACGACTATCGATTTTGGATACATAGAATTTAGTTTTTCTTCAAAATACCACACACCTATTCTTGCCGGCATTGAACAATCTAGGGCGCTCCTTGCCTACTATAATATCGCGCCCTTTTGCTCTATAAATTTCTTATATTAGTCACTTCATGCGTTTTTAAAAATACATGTCATAAAGTGTGTCTATGTGATGTACCATCATACTACCGAATGTATTGAGCTTCGAGTATTTCATTTTTAGTATTCAATACATTTGTAGCTCATATTGTATGAACATTTAAAATTTCCTGGAGTATATTGATGTTCAGCTTATTTAACTTACTTGTGCCCGAATTTATTATAATTTATTTATGTAGAATTCTAACCACAAAACTTTGTCTCTTACCTGCGTCGCTCGCCCTCTACGGTGTGGATGGCACTTAACAAAGTAGCTTCAACTGAAACTAGTTCTGTAATAGGAACCTCCAGTGGCCGACGGGCGCTCGCTGTTAGGCACCGCCCGCATGTGAGGGACTTGCTTGTTCGCTTCATGTGGGTGAATGGAAATTAGAAAGACTAATAAGAAACGCTGTCTATAACGGAGACCTGGTCCTTATGCTTTTGAACGGTATGAAGTTTGGGTACGGTAAAAGAAACATAAATATAGAATAAACATAATGGAGATGATTACCTACTGCGTAATATGTGTGGATGATCTCTGAAAGACAGATGTAAAACAGTAATACAAGACAGGGCTGTGGCTGAAAAAATGTAGTGAGAATATTAAAAAAAGTACGTTGGGGTGGTTTGGCCATCTGAATAAAATTAGACTGGTAAAACAAATCTATAGAGAGAATTTGTGTGATATAATCGGCAAGAGCCGCTCTAGAAAATATTATGCACACCTAATTGGTGACATATCAAAGAAGGCCCAAATTTTAAGAAGCCTAAACTGACAAACTTACATTAATGAATTAGTGAATGTCAGTGAAATAATACATATGTAAAAATCGTAACAAGAAAAATCTGTGATCTGTGCCTACTGTTCAAGGAATTAGAAGTGAGTTAATACGAAAGGATTATGTTATATCGTTTTCGTTTTTTCATTTCGTTTTATGTTATTGATATTTGTCTGCGAAATTAGTTGCGCTTCTGAATTTCCCACTACTGATCGCGTATTCATCTTTTTTGTAAGCACTGAAGAATAACTTTATCATATCCTTATTGTGAAATAATTTTGACGTGACAACGTCTTAAATTAGGTTGCGGCTGGGAGTCACTTTGAAAAAGTGTAACGCTCGGTAACGTAACGATGAGTCACCGAACGAGAGAGAGGCCCGCCGAATGCCTTGCGTCTCTCTCCCACTCAACTATGATCGGTCTGCCGCGCGCGCAGCACTAGAGAATTAGTGCATAGCTTGCAAATGTATTGCAAGTTATTGTATGTATATTTGTATATAAATACGTATGTATGTGTAAAGGTAAAATAAAATTTTGTTAATATGAAATTCAGTGCGAGATTCTTTGTATAAATTAATGTTTTAAATATAATTCTTTGTATAAATAAATGTTTTAAATTGTTACTATTATTTCATCCTTCTTCCTACTATACGAATGAATATTCACATTAAAATGATTTTACCATTCAAAGTCGTTGTCACGTAAAACTTTCGCCCGTATACCGACTTTACAGGCAACCAAATTTTTATTTTACAATTTACAATGTTCACTTAAATTTTAAATGCGTACTTATTGAGCTTATATTCCAATAACCCATCATCGTCATTATTTTCTCAATCCTCAGCCAATCGCAGTCACTGAAAGACACAAGTCCCGATATGTCGGTAAGAGCGTAATTGAAGGTGGCGAGTGCAGGTTCTAGTCTGATTCGGAGTGATCGAAACAGAGCCAGCCGGTATTCGTCGAACCTTTAGCCAGAAACTGGAGTCGAGATAGATAATATGTATCAATATATATAATGGAAGGGGTAAGTTTGTTCCTTTTATCTTTAGTTTCTTATTATCTTCGCTTACTTGGGGGCTTTCAATGTTCGTTTTTAGAAGTTGTTGTGGACGATCCGCAACTTTTTTGTTTCTAGTTTATTTTGTCCTGATTCGACCTATTCTTTTCGGTTCCTACTGCAATAACTCATATGCAGTATGAGAAATCATTATTTCTTAATTTGTTTCTTCAGATATAAAGCTTATATTCCGGTAACTGTAAAAAACGTCGCGAATGAAATTAGCTTTCTTCTATATTAAACCTCTTTCAAGTGAATGGAACCAATTTGATACTAATGTTATTTCTCTTATATAAAGACTTATTAAGATCTCTACTCTTACATTCCCTTTTAAATAAAAACCAACAGCCGAAAAATAATTATTCTTCATACAATTCACACATAATAATTCGCCACGTGTGACCCTTTTCCTGGGTTTCAGTGAGTCTATTCCGACCGCCGAGTGCCGGCCGTCCTTTATAAATCGCGTTCGGTCGAGGGCGGCGCGCGGGCCGGCGACGTCGGCGCGCGGGCGGCCGAGGCGGTCTTTTGCGAGATTTAATAGAAACGCGAGCGCAGGATCGACGCACCGCCCTCATTTTCAGCGCACGTAAGAACTCTACTCGAAATAAAGTAGATACTGACTTTTCAAGTAAACCAAAATTCTGCTATGCTTCCAACGGCCGCTGTCAGTTAATTGATCCTATTCTTTTTTTGCTCGAAATGGTGTTGAAAGACATCGTGGTGATACCTGCACGCATCGGAGAAGTATCTAAGCTGAATTTGACTGAGTAATGCATCCTTGATCGCTTTTTGACTTTATTCGCTTTTATAAAAAGTAAATAAAGCTGCCACCATTTTAATAATACTGCACTCTCTTTGATTAGTTTATAAATAAATGTGCATATCGGATATGTGTAAATGATCAGAATTTAATAAATAGAATTTTCCTTTTAGAATTTATCGACCTTTAAATAACTATCTATCAACAACACAGAACATTTAAAAATCAGAACCAAGTAACTGACATTTTATGAACTACTAAGCTACAAAACACTCAAAGCTGAACAATAATCAACAGTCAACGTATAAGAATTTTGAACGTAACGATAGATTTCCTTAAAAAATGAAGTGAAATGAATAACGCTCAATATGAAGTACTTTGTTTGGTTATTATTTTATTTACGGTATGAAGTTATCCAAGTAACGTGAGATCACGTATTTTATTTTTACTCTTTTGAACAGCAACAGTTCAATGCAAACACGTGTAGTGTCAAATTCAGTTAGTCTTTGAAGTGAATTAAGTTATTAATGTGTGTTGTAGTAATAGTAATAATGACAGACGTTTAGTCGTTTAGTGGTAATATTTGTCTATACACTGACTCTATTTAGTAGATAAGGAAAATCTCCTTAATAAAATTACGTATTATGCTTATGATACATTTATTGTATTGAGCTTTATGATACGTATTCCCTAACTAAATACATGCTTTTACATTCTTTAGAATCATTGTAAAAGCGGTTTCTTATTTAATATTATTATTGCGAATTTCCATTTCCATAAATGTTCAATATGACTTAGATAATGTACATTTACATACATATATAGGTATTGTCACTAGCAATATAGTTTATTGATTCTCCGAAAAATACCTTCTAACGTGCGTATATAAGTACACATCTGCCTTTCTTTCTCAGAAGTTCAGAATAGCCTCTGAACTGATAATAAATATTTCATAAAACACATCACAACTCAAATAAACAAACAAAATTACGTAAATACTTTGGACTTAATATACAATGTACAAATACTTGTAGTAGCTAGTGCAGTTTCAATAAACAACAGTAATTTCTCTGAGCTGAAAGTTTACTACTGGACATTGGTAACAATGCAATTACCTTCGGATTTCATCAAATACCTTCTTATATTATATTAATTATTGCCGGGGACTTCTTTTGCATGGTTATTATATAATATAACAACGGTTTCAAAAGACGTGAGGGCTGTTCTTCATTTCTTTCTTGTCTTTCATGGTCCATCTTAAATCTGAGATGTCATGTCATGGGGTCTTCTTCGAAGCCATAATGTTTATAGTGAGATTTGTTCATTTTCATGAACTTTAGTTATTTAAAAAAATAAAAAAAAACTGGTTAAGAGCCTGTCAGACCATGCTCATTATAGGGTTCCGAAGCCATTATAACAAAGTAATGCATTACATATGAAAAAAGTAAATTATTACACTTTTTCCATGTTTCCCCGCACAGTATAGTTATAAGAACTTTAGTCACCTATAACTAGAAAAGCAAGTAGTTATGCCAACTATGACTATTAAACTAGTGTAAAATAAAGTGCATCAGTGAAAGAGCTATCTTCATGGCACTTACGTCCTCTTGTTAAGAAGCGCAGTTTTTCGGCAATAACTGTGAAATGACGATATAAATATACAATAAATATATTACAAGATATAACAAAAAGTAACGCCTAAGCGTTACCTTATATTTTTTCATATTTTTTGGAAATATTGGACATACGTTTTAAAAAATGAAGGGGGCGACACAATTTCTGCAAGTTTCGAAGCGATTATTTCCGAAATTATCAATGTTATGATAAAAATTGCTTAGAAACCATAAAGTGTTTTTAAAAAACTATCGAAATGTATGACACACGTTGATGTTTGGTGATAACTTTTCTTTCTGATTCTATTACGTGTATGGAGTGCCATCCTAGAAATATTTATTTTTGTTATTTTACTACCAAAGTAAGTAGCGGCTTTATACAAGACCTATACTCCGAATTTAATCAATATACATTTTATAGTTTTTGAGTAAAATGCCTATGACATACGGACAAACGGAAGAACACGACGAACCTATAAGAGTTCCGTTTTTGCCATATTGGCATGAAACCATAAAAAAACAGTGATCGACATAAACTCAGAAGTAGAAATAAAAATGTACTGTGTTTACATGTTAGCCGACTAGGTAAAGTCAAATTCATTTAGAGAGCCCTATGTGCGCTTGTTCAATAGGTTTCCTGTGGATATACGAGATTTACGCTTATATAAAGTTAAGAGTATTATTAAACAGTCACTCAGTAAGAAATGGTATTATATAATTTACCAATATTTAAAAGATAAATATCCATGGGCATTAACGGCTCGACTTTTTTCAAGCTGTTTCGTACATCAATTATTTTGTATTTGTTTTGGCAATGCGTAATTAAATTAGAAAAGAACTACCCTTAAGTTTCATGCACGATATTCTTGAGGGAAAACTGCCTTCTAAACGACCGGTAAAGTGTAAATTTATAAAAAATCTATGACATATTTCAATCGTTATTTTGTAACCTACGAAATAAAGATATTTTAAATTTGAATTTGAACTTGCTAAATATATTGAATGTACAGATTTGACTTATATGTAAAAATTTTATTGGATCTTAATACACATTTATAGATCATTAAATAAACGTAAGTCAATCATGAAATTAAATCTATACTTCATAATTTCATTAATTTGAATTTTAAATGGAATAATATAGAAAATGCAACTGATGACCTAAAGTCTAAATAAACAAAAACGTAGGAAAATTATTGCCGCGTATGACATCGACATTCAATCAAAACGATAAAATTTACTAATTAATTTTAACTCATTTTAATTGCAGCGCGGTAGGCCGGTGTAATCCCAATTAATTCCCTCAAATAGGTGGTTCTAAAATAAAGGAGGGTTTGATATCACCGACAATAATTTTGGGTCTTTGAATGTCCAAAAGCAAGACGTGACACCATTACTTGCTACGTGGCCACTAACGAACGCATTAAGGCGGGTGCACACGTTTGACGACATTCATATTTCGTTTAACCGGACGTCATTAGTGTACTTGAATTGATTTGACACTGGTTAATTTAATTAGATATAACGGACGTGCGTTGGTATAAAAAAATTTGTATGTATACTTCATATTTCTATTAGAATTTTATGAACTCGTCAGCTTGTATCCTGTATAATTGTAATATTCATGATAGTAATAAAACGTTAATACAATGAACGTTTTATTTAACTAGTAGCAGTAACCCACCTGCTTTGCTGGATTATGAAATTTAATTAAAAACAAATGATGAAGTGCTTTTGAAAATCAAAAAAAAAATGCCTAAAAATACAAATACGTAGAATGGTCAAAGTCCCATATGACACGTTCAGCAGTGTTTAACTGATTTTTACACAAATAAAAATATTTATAATATAGAAATAGATAACTAAACAACAATACATAACCATATAACTTTTAACAGAAAGCGTCTACAAATACAGTTCAAAACATGATTAATTGCATTTATGTTATGTGTTATTATTATCGCGTCTGCACCGACCTCTATACGAACAAGTATAACAAACCACATATGAAAATCCTCTTCAATTCAGACGAATTATCAATACACCATGAACGGTGATTATCAATTATAACAGCAGCAATAGCAGAATAGAATTAAAAGTTACGCCAATATTCACTCGTAATAATTTTAGGGAATTCTTTGACATTTAGACATCTTGTCAATTCATTCTTTATTTTACGTGAATTTGAGATCTAATTAATTTATATTTTTATTTTGGTAAGTGAGCTGAAAATAGTATGAAAATTGCTTACCTACTTGAACAATTTTGAAAAAAAGTACAACAATTTTTTTACCGATTTTCCCAATGAGCTATAGTATTCAAAATGGTTACTATTAAAATTGTATGGACCTATATCCCATATAAAATTAAGCACTTGTTGGAAATTACTCTTAGTAAATGGTTTGTATTTTATTTGTAGTTATGTATTTTTAAGGAACAATTATGTATTAATTACGTTTTGTATTTTCCAAGTTAATATTTTTATAGTTCACTTTTTGCTATCTAGTAGTTTTTTTTTTTTTTATTTTTATATAACTCTTCATTTTTAAAACGTTTCCTAATCTATTTTCTCGTTCATACTCGAAAGTCTCTAAGAGGCAGAAGAAATCATTGTCTAGCGATTGACATTTTGAAGTTAATGACATTATAAAATTCTAAAGTTTGTTAGTGCAATACCGAACTATGTAATACATTCATGTTTATTTTTGTTGTCTTTAATAATTCTTCTCACGTGCAAGGACTGTTTGAAAATACTCGTATGTGAATACTGCCTTACAATAGTCCAGTGTTCAGGATAAATTAAGGAAATGATATTTAATTTTTTTAATTTCAGTACAGATGATTGCATCAATCACTTACGCTATACACTTTATACATAATCTATTTTATCATCCATCTCATTTGAAATATGAACATTGTAGCAAATTATTTATCAGGAGATTTATATATTTTGCTGATGAGTCAAAAGCAAGCTCATGGCGTATATCGTCGAAGGTCACATACGTCGTATGAAAGAAGGACAAATAAATACTTACAGTAGGTTCTCTTGTAGCTTTCAGAACAAAATAGTTTACCAACAAAACTATCGACATTCAATGAGCGATAACTTTTCCCCGAGGTATGTTTTTGTGTTTTTGGTCGACACCTAATAATACAATCTCTACTAATAGGTCAGATCAATCTAGAAATTCAGATTTATCAAGGAGGCGAAATACTCGCAAATCGAGTTTATTTTCTATATTTGCGACTATAGATCAAATAAATTAATTCTGATGATCAAATATTACCATACTCGTTTGTATAAAATGGGAATTGGGATAAATAATATCAGTTACTTTTACTGTGCACGCCGCCTTGCGGTCGTCTATAAGCTGAGCATATGATATTCCAATTTGGGTCAAATATCGGGTAGGCCGTCGTTGTAACCGAGCAATGGACAGCCGGACGCCGGTTACGCTGTACTGTGAAATACGATCCTCGCATTATGCAACCCTGAGTGGCTGAGAATTGTAGCGACATTATCGTTGCCATTTTGCTAGGATCAGCTACCTTTTTTTTTTCTAGTATTTCATGCAGAAATTGAAGAGCAATGTATATTTTTACGACTTCGATGTAACAGAGTGTCTTGCCTCTGTATATATAACAACTTTTTTTTGCGGAAAATTGTTTAAAATACATATAAATTTATAGATGGCTCCAAGATGCTCTAAAGATATTAAATGTATTAAAAGAATGTTATGAAAAAAAATGAAGATTTAGTCAAATGAATTATTAGGGGGGGGGATAAAAAAATACTTTGTTTTGGTTTCATTTGTGTTATGGCGTAAACGTTAAATTAATAAGGAATTTAAAAAATATACATAATAATCGTAATGAAAGCATATATTAGTAAAGCCTGATGAATGTGGGGTTTAAGATGAAATATGGTGTTTTTTTTAATATAAAAACATGACTATTTATCTTCTAAAAACGAAATGTTACTTATTTAGTAGAAAAGTGAGTACCAAATACTACCAATAATGACTTTTATAAAACAGTTACAATATACAACTCTAAAATATATTAGAAAAAATTGACTTCACAACGCAATTTAATCCCACACAGGCAAAGCCGTCGCCGCTGTACTCTACGATATATTATTCCATACCCACTTTGAATGAGCGAAATTAAAATGTTAAGGATATAAGTAATTCTCTATAACACTTTATGTTATGCTTACCACCGAGTACTTCGCCGCTCTAATATCTGCGTCTCCGCCTCGATTGAATGTGTTAGAAGTTTATTTTTGTACGTACGGCAACCTGAATTAAGTATGTCTACCGTAGAACACATATCCAAGATTCGAGTTCTGGAGAGTAAGACGGTCACAGATTAAAGGGGAGTGACCACCTGCACAAGGCAACCGTTGCAGTGATTATTTGGCTGTCGAAACAAATGATCATTAACTTAAATGCCGCACCTAGGAAATGACCTTGATCTAGAAGCAGACCTAAGGTTAGGACTTAAAAGAGTACAATAATATACCGTTTTGCTCAAAGCTTGTTTATGAATTTTAAAACAACAAACATTACGTTCGCCTCGCTAGGTAAACAATAACTTAAAACATGAATCGCATTGCCATTAACAGGGGTTCCCATAGATTATGCAAATTGCCAACTCGCACAATGTGTGGGGTGTCCTTGTATCCTGATATTAGTGGAGGTGAAATGCTTTTAGGATACTGTGAGCCAGGAGAAAGTTGTCAGATTCGATATTCGGTGTTTGCGTTTTATGTAATATTTACTTACTACTTTTTAAAACGGAAAGATTTGTTTGCTTATTTTCTTAATATTTAGTTACTCTATATCCATAGATATAATAATATACAGACGTGTTAACATGTATCCACATGTTAACACGTCTATTAACACGTATTATTAACACGTTACATTAACACATATTAACACGTTAACACGTATATTATTATATCTATATTTTATCGAATCACGAAAAACCGAACCAGACTACGGTCTCAACCTTTTGTACTTATACCGTTACTAGAGAATTCTTTGTGTAAACTTCGATGTCCGTGAGCCTGTCAAATATCTGTAACTTTTCCAAATATTCGTTTATTCAATACGAGTTTTCATCACTTATTGTTATTGTAAATTAAAAGTCCCCGCTGTGTCAATTTTGTGTTTGTTTAGACGAATCTTTGAAACTACTATATGGATTTTCATATGATTTTCATTATTAGAAAAAGGACTTGTCTGGGAAGATTTTAGGGTATTATGAATAATGATTTTCAAAAAAAAAACAACATGTATGTTGAAATTTGTGAAATTCCGAATAAATGGTAACTTCGAAGAGCTTCCGTGGTGCGTGTCAGGTCCAGAAGACCGGCCATCGAAACGGTAATGATAGTACTATTTCCAGCTGATAGAACGATGACAAAATTCAGCGGTAACATTTGTTCATACTTTCTAGTGAAATCTCTCAGCTCTAAACGCAAGATCTCTTTTTCGACCCCTAAAAGGCAATATCGCTCGAAGCAAAACATGGGCATCCATAAAAAGAGGGAAATCGTTGTTTGTGAACAGAACCGAATAAAAACTTGCAAGTGGAAAATATGCCACGACCGGGACGGGCGGGGCGGGGGCCGCGTGGGGCGGATCGAACGCTTGAAATATTAGTTTTCTTTTGTCTTTACCGGGAAAAGTTGTTCTCGATATCGCCGACGTTTCTTGCTATTACTTCTTCACTTATATTCCCACTTGCGATATTACCGAGAACAAGGAAACGCGAGAGGTTAAATTTAAAACGTCTCTCTTGTTTTGAAATGAGAATGGCCATTTTAGTCCGTCGTTACGTATGAAAATGTTTTCTTTTCAAAATCACTGTTTTACAGTTATTACAGACTCGCACTTATTTAGCAGAAGGGTAAACAGAGAGTACAGTTTCCAGACATGGTACGATCTTGGCATATCTCTTGCTTCACCGACATCCATCAATCTTTTCATTCAAGCTCATCGTTTTTGGATGCTTAAAATTTGGCCCTTCTCTGTGTACTATCAACTTGGATAGCATAAGATTTTGTTGGACAAAATATGCCGACCCTTCCTTCACACACATTCGCTCTATAGATTTAATTTGTTAGTCTACTTTCATTCACCCTTTCTTGAAAGCCAAGCCAACGCAACATGCCCTTTTTCTACTCTGGTCGCAAAATTTTTCCTTTGAACTACACCGCTCTCGGGTATTACTATTCCTATATTTATTTTTCAATGACACTCCACACATACTACGTAGGAATCGTATTTTCACTGCATTGATTCTTCTTTTATACTTTTCTTATTTTCCAATCTTATTTTTCACTATCGTTCTTAAAATTAGAGTTTCTTTGTGAATACCCAAACGCGCTTATTACGAGACACTTTACTATTAATCGCAGTGAGCAAGGCCACATTCACATAAGCAAACTACCGAGTAAACAAACTCTTTTACTTTTCAAATTGTTCACCTTCAATGCATATATAGCGTTTAATCATGCTTTTCCCTTCTTTTTGATTAATGTCGTACGTATATTTAACATCTGGTTCTTGTAGTCTGGTTCACAAGATCTATTTTGGTGAATTTCTGTCCGAGGGCACCGAAAATTATGGTCCAGGGCTCATTCGATTCGGAACGACCTCTAGAAACTTTTTAAAAAATTTCAAAAGGGGCTCGAAAAAATTGCAAAAGTTATAAACAAATTAATAAAAAAAGAGGGGTTTAGTTTTTTGCAAATATCTCTGTAATTATCAAAGATATTTAAAATTAAAAAAAAAGATCCTTAAAGAGGAGGAAACTCTCTAAAAAAAAGTCCAACCTCCCGAAACTCTATCAACAATATTTATAATTTTAATTTAGAGGCGAAAATAGCGCTAAAAGCGGGTGACGCGCGTCCCGCACGCACTGACCGGTACGAACCTTACCCCAAAAAAAAAAATTTTAACCTATTAATTATTATTATTAAGAAAAAAAATTCACATACCTTCTAGACACCTGAATAAACAAAAATCCATGGATAAATTTTTATTTCCATAATTATTGTATTAGATATACATTAATTAATTAACTAATTTTTACAAGTTGTAAATTTACATAAAAACCATGTTACTTGTTAAACTAAAAACCTCAAATTTTTTTCACTTCTTGAAGATATTCTTGAAAGGTTTCATAAAAGATTCCCGTTGGAAAAATTAGAAAATTTTGAATTTCCACTTTGTTAATAATAATCAAAGACATTAAAAAATGAAAAATTCAATCAAATTAATGAAAAAACCTTTTTTTTAATATTCATATTTATTCGTATTTTTATTATTAAAAGTTACATAAAAATGATTCCAACCTCCCTAAACTCTATCAACAATATTTATAATTTTAATTTAGAGGCGAAAATAGCGCTAAAAGCGGGTGACGCGCGTCCCGCACGCACTGACCGGTACGAACCTTAAACCAAAAAAAATAATTTTAACCTATTAATTATTATTATTAAGAAATAAAATTCACATACCTTCTAGACACCTGAATAAACAAAAATCCATGGATAAATTTTTATTTCCATAATTATTGTATTAGATATACATTAATTTATTAACTAATTTTTACAAGTTGTAAATTTACATAAAAACCATGATACTTGTTAAACTAAAAACCTCAAATTTTTTTCACTTCTTGGAGCTATTCTTGAAAGGGTTCATAAAAGATTCCCGTTGGAAAAATTAGAAAATATTGAATTTCCACTTTGTTAATAATAATCAAAGACATTAAAAAATGAAAAATTCAATTAAAGTAATGAAAAAACTTTTTTTTTATTATTCATATTTATTCGTATTTTTATTATTTAAAGTTACATAAAAATGATTTTTCTTAATTTTTAGCTCTATTTGTTTAAAAATTGTTATAAACAAATGCATTGTTTATAAGACAATTGAAATTTTTTAGGAGGTTTTATCAGTAACGAATATTATGATTTTTAAAAATAAAACGTTTCTTTAAAAAAGTGTTTTATTGCTTTAATACGCATTTGCTAATTAACAATCGTTTTTTACTACTTAATATGAATATTAAGAGACGATATTTTTTTAAAAAATCAAAATTATTATTTTTCTTCAATATTCTGAAAAAAACATTTTTTTTCATTTATATTTTCTTTATTTGTTTAATAAACAATTTGTTGTAAACAAATTTATTTAACGGTATATTTTTTGAATACTACAAAAAAAAAACAACCATGTGTAACTTTTTATGAAATAATTTTTTTTTTTATTTTTTACATATCACCATAACACGCTTCCAGCCCATGTTGGACCCCAGGGTCTAAACTTCAGGTGCCTCGACCTGTACATAACTATCTTCGAGTTATCATTCGTCATTTCTATACGGAAAATTTAGCGAACCAGCAATTAAGGTTGTTAATTCATGATTTGCTTCAAACACAGGAAAAAAATTAATTCTTCTTTGCCAATGACAGAATATTGAATGATTATGTTATTTACCAACACAAAAACTTATATTCACTTTTATCAATTAAGAAGACTCAATTCACGTTATATCCTGTACGTATTACAACATCAAATATATCATTTGTAATAGCATCAAATGAAATAAATCATAATCTGAAATATATAAAATGATATTTGACTTATTATTTAAAATCAATAATATTTGATAGTTAAATTATATTAAATCTAACATATAGATTCGTTTAATAGTATACAATAATTCGAATTAAAAACGTTTCACACATACAATATATAAATCAAAAAGGCACGCGCTCATCAATTATAGCATGTGCCGAGAATTTCCACTTAGCGAAGGAGAAGCTTTTCCGTGTTACAACTTAAAAGCGATCCGCTCGATAAGACGCGGACCGAGGCGAGTTTTAATTTTGTTTATAATCACTTTAAATGGGGGAATAAAAATTCCCGAATTAAGCCGTGTGTAGGCCGTAACGCGCTCCATGGCTCGGAAAATGAGAAAAGTTCAAATGCCGACGAAAGCTCCATTTTCTCGCTCAAAGAAAGAGCAGTTTAATTGTGACCCCGAACGCCCGCGTTGTCCGAAGAAACAGAGACGAGACGTGTTCGGCGCGGGGACGGCGCGGGTCGCGGGCCGAGGGCGGGCGGCTGCGCGCGCGGCGCTGTTAACGCACGCGAGTCGGTCACTTTTGACGTTACACGTCGCGGTCGATAATCTCAACGAGAGAGACCTCGATGGATCCCGCCGATTCGAACGTGAGCTACTGCCGAGGTATCGTATTCAATTGGTAGGCGCTCTCCACGGAAAATCAATTTTGTATTTCAATTGCGATTCGCATCTCAATGTACCTGTTACGTATTCATTTCGTTTTCTTGAAAATTCTCATAACGATCGTAAGAAAAGATTTATGAATTAATAACGTTTAGAAATTAAAATGAAACGAAATTCGTATAAAAAGCATCTGAAGTTCTAAAGTAATAAAAATTTAGGCGATATATCAAAAAGCTGTGGCACTTAATGGCCAACTTACTAAATTGCTACAAATAATCATTATATTTCATTAAGAAATTAAAGTCCAAATGTTATTTGAACTTTAATTTCTTAATGAAATGTAATGGAAAATAACTTTATTTTAGCTGTTCAAATGAATAGAGCCTTTTTTGAAAGCCACAAAATTGTAATTAAAAGACCATGTGAAATATTTGTACCATGAAAAGTTGTCATGAACAATATACATATATGACAACATGTTTTCAAATTTATTTTAAAAACATACAGACTTGATAATGTATTTCTTTTATTTATTTTAATTTGTTTTATAACTTAAGATTTTGATTTTAGAGTTTCAGAATTCTATACAGTAGTAAAATCAAAAATTATTCTTTGAATTTCAAAGATTCTTCTGAGCAGTGTTTATCGTTCAAAATGTAATATCGTTAACACATTAGTGTCCTTTAAGAACTCGAATACTTAAGAAAAGAACAAAAGATTCAATCTTTTCATTTATCTCCCTCCGTTCCTTCGGTTCTAAGCGATACCGTTAAATCGGAAATCCGAAAGTGATTCGAAGATATTGTATGATGCGAATCGATTCCAGAACTAAGTCTTGAACTAGAACTATATGACTGAAAAATAACTACATCGCGTCGATAACGGACATGGATAAGCAGCTTACTCTTCCACGCACTTCAAGTTCTCACTAATTCCAGATCATCCTTTGCTTTGCTTTCGAGTGTTCTTTTTCTTTCTAGAAATAGTATTGGATGTATTATTCACGTAAATCTTTGACATAGATCCTAGTCCATATACCCTAAAGCCTCTCGAAGTCCTTACATCGTAAATAAGAAAAATCTCTAATCTGTTGTAGTGTCTTAGATCAAAGAGTCTATTCTAAATACATATTAGCTTCTTAAGGTCTCGGAAGTATATTCAAAATACTACTTACCACAAAAGGTGAACCTTAAACCTCTTCATTTTCTTATAAAAGATTTTTTTTATGTTACGTATTTAATATTATTTTATAAGATAATCATATAAATAAAACATAGTAAAACTGAAAAAGACGTTTGAATAATAAACCGAACTAAAAAGTTAAGAATATTTCTTAATATAGGAATAAAATGATGAACGAAAAATATTAGTATTATTTTGGAAAAAGCGTGGGGCGCTTTGTGCCATATTTCCCGTACCATTTCTGGACTAATCGTACCGATCGGATATCTTCGAGGAGTGATTTATCGAGCACCCCACGCCTTTTTCACAATAATATAATATTTTTTGTTTATAATTTTATTCCTATATAGCAACGAAACCCGGCGTTGCTCGGGCTAAAATACATCCCATGTTTAATGGTATAAAAAAATATTTAAGGATCCATTTTTTAACGTAAATATTATAGATTTCTATATTTAATATCGAGAAACTTATTTGAGCATTAAATATACGATGTATATAGAATATATAAAATTAATTAGCAAATTAACGAACTCAAATAATTATAAGTTAAAATAAGAAACATCTTAGTAAATGAAAAATTTACGTTTCATTTACACATTTATTTACATATTATATTATACATATTACAAATGCACATACATATTATATTACACATTTTATTTCAGTTAAATTTTTTTAAATTTCTTTTTACAATCCTTGCTTCTAGACTACATTTATAGTTTTATTGTCTGGACTGTAAATAAACTGATTTCGAAGTGATCCTACTCGTAAATATGCGACGTACAATTGGCCGTGTGCAAAGCATGGTTCCTTTAAGTCAACGCAATGTTTCATCCAGTGCTTTGTTGTTAGTAATGCTGTAAGCTAACTTCGCCAGGAATTGTTAATGTTTAAAAGTAGTTTGATCCATTTAAAAGTAGTAGATCAATCCATTTGATATTAAAGGTATCCATAGTATAATTACTATCTGTATTTTTTCTTTACCAGTCATTATACTGGCTTCGATGATGTTATTTTGTAACTGCTTGATGAAGAGTCTCGTACCATTACACAGTTTCGGCGAGTTCAGACTTCGTAATAAAGTAATTGGCGAACCAATTTTTAACTCGGCACAGTGTAATGGCTATTCTGGAAAAGTTAATTTCTTATTCATCAGTCTTTGTATCTATTGACATGTAGATTTTCTCTTGTCCCGTAATCATTTCCTGGAAGATGCCGTTGACAATGTCGTTTTTCGTGGCTAGAATAATTTGTTCTGGTATTCATTCTGAATTGGTATAATTTTCAACAATACTTGGATACACTTCATTTATAAGTTGTTTCGGTGTTTCAATAACATTACATAACTCATTAGATAATGTGGTTTGGCCCGTATTTTCGTCTATTGGACAGGTGCCCTCCTTTCCTATTTGTAAATTTTATTCAGAAAATTTTTGTGTCTTTTCATCTCCTGAAATTCACGCCCTCATTTTTGTTGTTAATTTAATATTTTAACATGTTCCCAAATGACCAACTTCTTTAAACAAGCGTCAATTTCATCCGCCGGCGTTGATTTCAGAATAACAGGTCGCGTTTGACGAAAATCGCCTGATAGCATTAACAATACACCTCCCGTCACATTCGTGTTGTCGCGTAAATCTTGAAGTGTTCCATTGAGTGCTTCTAGTCATTTTCTATGAGCCCTTGTGCTTTCATCCCATATAATGACTTTGCACTGTTTCAATATTTGTCCACGTGCTGATGATTTGTGATGTCACACACCGGGAATTCATAGTCAGCTGCATTTAATGGTAATTTTAAACCAGAATACGCTGTTCGTCCACCATCATAAGTGTTGCCGCTATCCCACACGATGCCAGGGCGAGAACAATTTCTTTATTTACACCAATTTCAGCGAGAATTAAATTTATCAAAAATGTTTCTCAGTGCCGCCAGATGCGTCTAAAAATATTATACCACCTTGTTGTTTTTTATAATAATCTATTATTATATCACATTCTTGTTTTTAACTCTCAATTAATAAGGGTTTGTTGTGCTAGATGTAAAGCTTCAATTCGTCGATATTATAATTTGTTTCATAATTTTTTTAGAACTTTCTAGAAAATTTCACATCGATTTTAACGGTTGCACACATTTTAGAACTTTCTAGAGTATTTCAGAAATTTTTAGAACTTCCTAGAACATTTCAGATTAATTTTAACAGTTATACACATTTTGGAACTTTTTAGATCTTTCCAGAAATTTTTAGAACCTTCTAGAACATTCCAGATCGGTTATAACAGATGGACACATTTTGGAGTTATCTAGATCGTTTTCAGAAGTTCTTATAAATTATAAAAGGACAGACATATATTTTTTTACATTTTCGCAACCCACAACTACCAATTTCCCCCCACCGCGGCCAAACTCCTTTACACTCACAGTGAGACCAAGGGGTGTTTACTACTCCAACGGAAGTTGATTGGAATTGGTTGAGAAAACCCCGTCTTTACAAACGAACATCAGCATTTAGATTAAGAATTATTTTTAAATTTTTAATTCGATTTATCATCAAAGCGTGTTTTTTAGTTTTTTTTTAACTATAATTTACTATGTAAATTCTATCTGAAAATGATAACAATAGTATTTATAACCAAGAGCCTTGATATTAGAATACCTTACCTGTGGCAATGAATTTAAGTTTATCACTCATGCCTAAGTAACCTTTCCATTTGATTTATCGCTTCACCATTACAGTGCAACGCACGAAACTTTGCCACTGTGAATTTCCTCACGAAAACGTCCCTGTGACGTAAAATACGAACGCGGCGGAGAAGAAGGAAGGGTCACGAATATCTGCGCATTATATCATTCACAGCCAATTCAGAACGGCAAAGTTTCGTGCATTGTACTGTACACGAATTTCCCCTGTTAGCTTTGAGCAATTAAGTTCTTCAATTCGAATTACACTTAATAACCTTCCACGAATTAAGCTATATAAGCTTGCCCGGCAGCAAACACCCGAGAACCAGATAAATGAATGCATAATCTGCCGCACAGCCTTGCACTGACGCTCTGAGGTTGACGCTTGCGACATAATATTTTGAAACACCCTCTTGCCATCCATTCCTCGGCGCGGTTATTTTGTATTTTATTATATTATATTGGTTTGGGTGAAATACAAAACTGGATGAATTTAGTGCTCAACATTAGTTAAAGTTGCGATGTACAAATTATAGTTGTGATATGCACAAGTTTTTTAATGATTTACGACTTTCAAATTTTACACACTTTCACAAATTCAAAATTTCTTTTAAAATTTTCAAATTTAACCATTTTTTATGTAATTTCAAAATTTAAATTATTTTTCGAAACTATTACTTTTTTTTTTATTTTTTAAGATTTTTCCAAATTTTTGAAGATAATAATGTTTCAAGTAACTAAATTTACTTTCAAATTTTCAATTTAAAATTTTACAAAACTCTTTTTTAAACTGAAAATAAAAAATTCTGAAAAAATTCAAAATATGATTATTGTATTGCCAACGGTCCTTGATAAATCTACAACGTGATCTATACGTATACGTAACGAATATATTTAAATTTGATTGGATTTGATTAACGAATACAACCTGCAAAAATAACTGACGCGATCTCGTATATTGGGCTACGCTAAGGCGAAGTTAATGGTGAATCATGTTCCTGTTCCTCAAAATGATTTTAGCCTTTCTGTTAATCGCCCTTCAAAACAAATCCTTACTTTATATAGATGTCACTTAACTGTGTTGGGACGGTCGCCGATCCAATCCAGAAGTTTACGTGCATAGCTTAATCTCGATAAAAAGCTACCGGAGACATCGTCACCATTTTACGACGGACCGTTTAAATAACGAAATATCTCCAGGGATTCACCATCAATAAAAACATCACCTGAATTTTAATTCTATACATTTTTCAACGCCATAAAGTTCTCCGAGGCCGCCATATTTTCTATATACGCTTTCATTTGTAATGGAGAAACTTTATGTACGGCGCCGAAGATATCTCTAGTGAAATTCATCATTAAGCGGTATTCATAAGAAACACATCTTCTCACGTTTGATGTTGGAAAACGAAACATCTCCTTTCGTTCCGTCAAAGGAGAATAATATTCAACCGATATATTAATACACGGCCCGATGCTGCTTTCAGGCGTAATGGACGTTTTTAAGGATCCGCCTGCGTACGGTTATGATTTCGCGTAATATGAGGTCGTTAAGCATCTTTAAAATACACCCGTTCCTACTTTTTCCCTCAATTTTTTTTTATTTTCATTTAAAATTTTATCGTTAATATCTCGAAAATAGCTTTATAGCTCTCCGAGATATTAAATATCACCTTATTAATCATAAATGATATCGATATCGTTGTCTATATCATTTATTTATTTTGATAAAGTTTTACCTTTTAAGTTTATCTACAAAGGCACCTTCCCTAGAAAAACGAGAAAATAATTCGAACATTGTTTTATTTACCGTCACTTCGTAGAATGTTGATATAATCACGTTGTTGCTATATCACTGTCTCTTAACAACAAATGACCCTACATAAGCCAAATACGAAGGTTGTGACAAAATAAAAACAAGATACACAAATGTTTATTTCTAATATCTGTCTTTTCAAAATTTTCACCCTGAGAATGTATTCATTTTTGAAGCGTTTCCATGCGTTTCAACGACACAAAAAATAACTGTGACTATTTTATTTCAGATACCTCAGAAACGTCGAAATTATCGGCAGCCAGAGAACTTTTTTGCTCTCAAATTTCTGTTAACTCTAATTTTATCTATAAACTAGCGTTTTCTCTTTGGTTTTGAGAAGCAAGTAAAAATCGCATAGTTCTAAGTCAGAGGAATATGATGGGTGATGTAAGATACACGTATTTGCCGAATTTAAAAAAAATAAGTATTCTGCAAATTAAGCAGACATGGGCGACGCCGAGTTGTCGTGGCGCCAAAGAAGGCGAAGGATTCGTGACTATACGGTCGCTTGTCACCAAGATGATAATACTCCTTAGGCACAAACTGTCAAATATCATTCAGAATCAACTGTTTTTTAGTAGCATTATTAAAGGTCTTTTAAAAAAACGTGGGGACCATTTCTTTCTGTGTGCTTCGCGCACGGTGACATTTTGTCGGTGTTGCTCAATTTTCAAAGCGCCATACGATCTATTATTGCTCGGTTTCGGGTTGATAATTGTACATCCACGTTTTGTCAACGATAAGTACATCGTTTAAGTTTTGATTTGAATGCGTATTGAAGTTTGCTTAAAAGAATGCCTCCATCGTGGGAGGCAATTCAGAAAACTGATAACAAAATCGGGGCATATATTTTGATGCTGCAACTGCATATCTAACAAACCACGACCAAATTTTGGTAACACCACTCGATACCCAAAGGATGTCGTTGGGTTTAGTGAGGACTGTGAAACATCGCACGCAGCGGGGGGAGAAGAGCCGACACCTGAGGTCCTTCCGCCGGGTCACAACATTTCTTTTTAGTATATTTTTTGACTCGTAGAAGATGCGATCTTCATTTTAACTACAAATTTCAGCTCTTATCAAAATTTATCGTTTGCATACATAAAATATTAGTGAGAAAAAGTTATAAAAAGAGTTAAACTAAGAGAATTGAAATAAATAATGCAATATCGGCTTATAATCGTTAAAAAGTCAAATCAATATATGTATATATATACATCGTATACAATTGGAAAGGGCGTCTCGAGAACACTTCAAGGTACCCATAAGACATTACATTACTGCCGGGAAAGTAAAAGGATGAAGGCGTCCGAGCAGATCGACGACGGCGCCAGTACACCTGCGGCTGGGGTGACCGAAGCTATGCAAGTGGATGATATAATCGTTTCTATATCAACACTGGACTGTATAGACATCGATTGTGTGCGAAGATCGATTATAAAAGACACATTTAACAGCAGCTAGTGCACGTTTCATTACTACATTACACGAAATTTAAAGGACTTCTTAGTATTAAAAACTATAAATACACATAATTCGTTTAAAGAAAATATTGTCCGTTACGTACACGTATTCACGTAAAATACATGGCCGTGTTCACAATACAGCCTCACCCCGATTTTTTTTCTTGCCTTTGTAGGTATTCTATATCATAAATCTGCACCAATCTACATGGAAGTCTTTTTGCTCATCGGTCAACTTGTGAGGCGTCCATCTTGTGCAACGTTTACGTAGAGAAAGGTAATCGTGGATAATTGTTTGTAGGCCAGTTTTCGCTGAAGCTCTAAAAGTAATTCTTCGCTTCTCTGAGATCAATTTTTCAACTCCTTGGACTTTTTTTTGGGTTCCTGTTATTAGCAGCCGACCTGCCCTCTTTTCAGCTTCAATGCTTCTCCATCCTCTTTTAAAATCAGCATAAACTGTTGCTCGTGAACAAACAGACTCACTGTAAGTAGTATCCATAATTCAAAAACATTCTAGGGGCTATAAAGAAATTTTTGTAATCCCAATAAATGATAGCGCGAAAACACGTCGATTGAGTTTCATTGTTGCAAACAAATTCTCACCAGATTCTCACAAAAATAAACATTTTGAAATGAAAGATTAATTCAAATATGTTCTATTTTTAAATTTATCACTAACAATCAATAAAAAAAATTTTGATAACCTGCCAGTATCAGGTTATTGAATAAAAAGTATCTAATTACTTTTGGTGTACCCCCTGTTCATAGGTGAATTTTACAATTACATAGTGTTGAGTTACACATATAAATATTAATTGTTGAAAAAAAGAAAACTTAAGCAACTTTCCCTTCGAAGGTTATCCATATTCATACTCGAAAGTCGCCGAGCAAAGCACCAACTACCAACGAAATAAGGCAAATGCCGAAATCTGTTCGTGTCGCTTATAGCTAATACTAACAAGTAAATTTTTTGCATACACGCTTGTATATTTATTACAAGTCCGTGCGTAACGGCTGTAGCAATACTGAATTCAACAATACATACATGTTCATGCACTTTGATTTGTGTTGCTTACATAATGATAATAATGTTTAAGGGAGGAGATCGTATTTATAAAACTCTATTGTAATTTTATCAATTATGTCTACCAAACTAATAATTTCATCGATGGTTAATAATTATGAAATCTTATACATGTATATTCCAACAATTTACGTTTGCGTCCCTATATTTATTTCTAAATGTTTTAAAACTTTATATTTGTAACAATCTATTTGACCAATACATAAAAAAATCACTGTCATGATGTATTTAAATAAGAATAAATCGTTTAAAGATGATTTAAAGAACCTTAATAATGGGAACCGCTGCTAATATGCCTAAAAGCTGTTAACTTTATTTTAGTATTTTCTATTTTCATTATATTTACCTGGCCGTGACTAACTATTCATTAAAATGACAGGTGGTATTAGCTTTTTCAATTGCTTTTATTTAATGAATTAAATCTCGCATCCATATCTTTTACGTTTAAAACTTTCCGGTTCTGTGGTAGACTTATGCCAAACACCACTCAAGAATAAATCAAAAAGAATCAAGAATAAATTAAAGAGAACGCTTCAAAAGTCCGCTGATGGTTGCTTTACCACGTGTATTAACTCGATTTTTTGTCTGTCTGTATGTTTATTTGTTCGGTACAATTTTTTCAATCGATTTCCAACCAGCTTCCCAATTACACAAATACTTGAACTTATAAGCAGCTCAGAGGTTGCAGTATTTGTTTGCTTGTCTGTTAGGTATGAATGATAAAAGTACAAAAACTGCATTTCCTTTGTGATTTCATTGTCTATGAAAATAAAAATATCTTGTAAATATAGAGTGCTTACGCAAATATTTTTTTTTACTATTAAATGTTTTTTTTTTAATATTGACTATTTTTTTTTTTTTTGAGCAATTTATGATAATTTACTTTTATAAAAATATCTATAGCGATCTTAATTTCGTACTGAGTACTAAATATTTTATGAGAACAATAAGTTAATAAAAAAGCGCACACACAGACAAAAAAATATATATGCCTTTCAAAACTCTTTACATATGTATATACATATATTAGTATTTCTTATTCAAAAATTGTATAAGGTAATAAAAAATAAAATATATTTATTAGAATCATAATTTTTAATGATAATTAAACGCTCTACGGAACCTTGCAACGATATTTTCGTGGCCCGTTTCCATCTTTCTTCGCTTACTTTCATTCGGAGATATTATCAAACAATCCACTTAGTGTTTCACTAAGGAAGGGAATCCCAGAGGTATATATTAAAAAAAAAAGAGGGAAGCCGAAAACGGCAATAACAATAAAATTTTACGGTATAAAATGTTGCGTTCGTAAAAGCTTTATGTAGTACTTGTTAGGGCGGGCGGCGCGGTCGGGGGCGGCGGGCGAAATCTGATAAATTCCGCGTCATCCCTATCGGGTTTTCGAAGGTTTCGTCTGCGATCGCTTGCGGAACCTCCTGACCGCTTAAGCGGATTCTCCTGAATAAAATGCAGCGTTATCTATTAAACTGTGTTCATTTGTTGACTGATAAATTTGACATTGCAAGAGCAATATTGGTGATCGTTTTTGTGTAAAGAAAGCGAGAGATGTCACTACGTGTAATACGTCTTATATAACAGTACAAAAACAACAAAGCAAAATAAAAAAGATACATATTCATTATGTCTGATTTTCTAAATTTAACTTCACGTTTGGTTCTACAAGATTTATAAAAAAAAGTATTTCTTATAATATTAAATTTTCTATGGTATAACTGAAATTTATTTATTAATCAATGATTTTCAATAAACTCTATAACTTCAGAGTAAGCTGACTGAAAGACTTTCTGGTGACGTCTCCGACGTAGAACCAGCCGCGTCATCGTTGCCAGTTACATTTTTAAGATGTCCCTACTATTTCTAATGTACGCCACACGCTAGTCGCGATTGAGATGACAATTGGAAGTTTAGCAATTCGGATACAAATTAAACAGCCGATGAACAGAGCACATTGCGCGTAGAACCGAGAATAGTTGGGAAGGGATGGTCTTTGAGCGGCGGCCGAGTACTGGATGTCCGGCGTGAGACGGCCTCTCGCTCGAACTGAGGACCATTTCAGGGTCACGACCACATTCTTATCAGGACTCAGGGTCGGTAAGCGTCCGGCAGCTGAAACGACTATCGTACCATAGAGTAGACATTTTTTTTACAAAAGCAATTTAATTCAAATTTTTAACAACAGGTACGCAACGACAACCATGAGATACTTGGTAACACGTCATTATATTTTACTCACAATTTAGTTTAAAGCTTTTTTATGTAGTAAAAGACAAATCGTCGCAATCCGTAAGATGACCTTCCAAAGTAGTGAAACGATCGCTGACTTTACAAAACAAGCATATCCTGTGCCTTATACCACCACTCGCTGTACCCCGGGTATTAAATACACTTTCGAATGCCTCTAGTATGCGCTCGGTTTTGCTCACGTAGAGTCCTCAATCCTTCACATCATCCGAACTGGCTGTCTATTCTCATCCCGATCGCGGTCCTACGTTCTCTCTGTTGGACACGGTCCCCGTCCCGCTTTCGATTACAATGTCGGTCTGCATACCGATCTTAGTACTGCCTTGGGCATTAGTTTTAGTGATGTCGATATAATTTTTACCGGTATTTATACATTACTTTTACAAAAAAAGTATTCTGTATCTTATATGAGATCTCTATACAAAATTCTATTATAAACTGTAAAATCTTCAGCACTTATCGAACCCTCAAATAGACAATGTTTTTAAATAATAACTTTTACAATATTGTAAATAACTTTTAATCATTTATAAATTATTCCGCGTCGAATGATTAAAATCTTGTGCCGATATGAAATTTATTATTTATTACAGCATTTTTAATCGATGCTCAAACAAAGTCGTTTTCGTACCAAATATATATACATATATATATACATTAAAAAAATATACTCGTGCTATATAAAATATTATGACATTATAAGTGATGGAATCACTCAGTCTTGTAATGTCTTAAGAAATGTTCGACCGCATAATTTATTGATTCATCAAAACAAAAAGTTCTACTTGCTGTATCGCACAAACAGGAAAATGTAATATGTGGTATGTGAGTACAAGTTTTTGTTTTCTTCGAAGTGAGACGATGTTAAAAATAAATTTCAATTTTTCTATATGCACTGTCAAATTTTGACGATAACAAAACGACATTTATATCAAGTTTTTGACTGTTTCCAAGCTTGTAACTAAAATGTAAAATGTCAGTCTTAAACATAACATCGCCACTGCAAAAAAATTAAAACTAAAAAACGGGGAATATAAATAAATAAATTTGAGTGGTTATTTTCAAAATATCTTGAAAATACATTTAGACATTAAATTGATGGCAAATCTAGACGCGGTAACGTGTCAAGCAAAGTTCAAGCTAACAGAACTTGCGAGCAGCTCCGTGTGTAATATTACACGAACCATTTGAAACCACTTTTGACCCCTTCATAACTCAAAAACCATTTTACATAAATACGTTAAATTTGGCTCATATATTGAGACTTGCGAGATACATATGTGCTTTAAATTTCATAAACAAACCTGACACGGTTATTTTAGATATTAACGTCCCAGTATCGTAATTTTTATCACTGACGGACTTATAGACCAAAACTCTAACCCAGTTCCAAATGACCTAGAAAGCTCAAATTCGGCATTCAGGTAGGTATTTGGGTAAATACAAAGGAATAAATCAGAAACTAGTAAATTTATATTATTTTATTATAATTTTTCAATTAATTGATTCTATTGGGAACACTTACTTATAGTGCCTGTAATGTAAGAATCAGCAATCAAAATTGATGACAACCGGTCTTTATATGAATCTTAAGGTCTTCACATGAATATATAACGAGTGGAATACCACCCTTAATTTTTAAGTGCCTACTAATAATTTCTGTACAAAAAGTAATGATATTCCATCAAAAACATAAATTAAAAATGAGAGCCAAGTTCAATACCATGACATATGCCTTGGTTGTTGCTTTCAACGACAAAAAAAGTCTAAATGGGTGCCGAGTTCAATGGTCAGCCCTGAAATCCATTTATAACAACATAAAATATGTTTTTGTTGTATACATATAACTTAGATTAATATATTAAAGCCTAAGGTCTGACTTAGCTAGTTTTCATATACGTATTATACTAAAACAGTCATGGAAGAGCCCTATGTTCGATGGCAAAATTTCTACAACTAAGCCAAATTTTCAGAAGAATAAAATAAGAACTTACAGCTTTAGAACTTGTGAAGGCTATTATATAGTTCGCATATGAAAACTAGCCAATTCAAACCTTAAGCTTTAATATATTAATCTAAGTTATAAGAAGGAATGATATTTAAAGTTGTTATAATATAGTTTATGTTGTTATAAATAAATTTGAGGACTGACCCTTGAACTCGGCCCCCACTTAGGTCTCACTTCTTTGGTCGTTGAAGTCGACAACCAAGGCATATGTCATGGTATTGAACTTGGCTCTCATTTCACATTTATCTTTTTGATGGGATAAAAACTTAGAGTAAATAATCACGACGCAAAATACAATATTAAAAAAAAATTATCTTACGAATAAAATTCTTAAAGTAAATAAAGTTATGCTTTGTTATTGAATTCGAGTATACAAAGGAATAAACCAAACCTCAATAGAACAAAGAATTATCCATTTTTCTGATATCCATAGAAATCGTTTATTTCACGAATGTAGACAAACAATACAACGTTTGTACTCAAACAGTAAGTCATTCACAGCCTTAAAAATATTTGATTTTTTTTTTAGTTAATACAAATATAAAATATTTCGTGCATATATTTTCATGTTAACTGCACGATCATCGATGTGAATACAGATTTCAAAAAATTTCGTATACCCCCAATATTAGGCGAAATAAGAACCAGCAAAAATAATAGCTCCCGTCACACGCGTACTGGGATGAACGGACGAGGTTCGAGCAATCGGTTATTTCAAAACAATAGCTAAATACGTTTCTAAATTTGCTTTAACTGTTATGAAACAGTTCGACACAAAGCTTTGTATTACTTAATTTTGATTACAATACTAAGAAATATAGCATTAAATTAAATAGTGCGTAATCGATTTCTTAAAACTTACTTTTTTATTCATTACAATAATACACAATCTGAATTAAAAAAGTCAGTATCTACTTTATTTCGAGTAGAGTTCTTACGTGCGCTGAAAATGAGGGCGGTGCGTCGATCCTGCGCTCGCGTTTCTATTAAATCTCGCAAAAGCCCGCCTCGGCCGCCCGCGCGCCGACGTCGCCGGCCCGCGCGCCGCCCTCGACCGAACGCGATTTATAAAGGACGGCCGGCACTCGGCGGTCGGAATAGACTCACTGAAACCCAGGAAAAGGGTCACACGTGGCGAATTATTATGTGTGAATTGTATGAAGAATAATTATTTTTCGGCTGTTGGTTTTTATTTAAAAGGGAATGTAAGAGTAGAGATCTTAATAAGTCTTTATATAAGAGAAATAACATTAGTATCAAATTGGTTCCATTCACTTGAAAGAGGTTTAATATAGAAGAAAGCTAATTTCATTCGCGACGTTTTTTACAGTTACCGGAATATAAGCTTTATATCTGAAGAAACAAATTAAGAAATAATGATTTCTCATACTGCATATGAGTTATTGCAGTAGGAACCGAAAAGAATAGGTCGAATCAGGACAAAATAAACTAGAAACAAAAAAGTTGCGGATCGTCCACAACAACTTCTAAAAACGAACATTGAAAGCCCCCAAGTAAGCGAAGAAAATAAGAAACTAAAGATAAAAGGAACAAACTTACCCCTTCCCATTATATATATTGATACATATTATCTATCTCGACTCCAGTTTCTGGCTAAAGGTTCGACGAATACCGGCTGGCTCTGTTTCGATCACTCCGAATCCAGACTAGAACCTGCACTCGCCACCTTCAATTACGCTCTTACCGACATATCGGGACTTGTGTCTTTCAGTGACTGCGATTGGCTGAGGATTGAGAAAATAATGACGATGATGGGTTATTGGAATATAAGCTCAATAAGTACGCATTTAAAATTTAAGTGAACATTGTAAATTGTAAAATAAAAAATTTGGTTGCCTGTAAAGTCGGTATACGGGCGAAAGTTTTACGTGACAACGACTTTGAATGGTAAAATCATTTTAATGTGAATATTCATTCGTATAGTAGGAAGAAGGATGAAATAATAGTAACAATTTAAAACATTTATTTATACAAAGAATTATATTTAAAACATTAATTTATACAAAGAATCTCGCACTGAATTTCATATTAACAAAATTTTATTTTTACCTTTACACATACATACGTATTTATATACAAATATACATACAATAACTTGCAATACATTTGCAAGCTATGCACTAATTCTCTAGTGCTGCGCGCGCGGCAAACCGATCATAGTTGAGTGGGAGAGAGACGCAAGGCATTCGGCGGGCCTCTCTCTCGTTCGGTGACTCATCGTTACGTTACCGAGCGTTACACTTTTTCAAAGTGACTCCCAGCCGCAACCTAATTTAAGACGTTGTCACGTCAAAACTGTAATAAAAACAATCATCAGGAGGATGATTAAAAATCTGACGCAATGTCTTTACAAGGATACGATTCTAACTTTTCTTCTTTCATAAGTAAAATCACTTATTAGGCTTCGTTAAATTATCAGTACATCTACTTTTTAACTCAAGGTGAGCAGACAGGCCGTTGATCGCAATGTCTACGTCCTTGAAATGCCTAATTACACTAAAATTAAACACAATATCTGAGCTTATGTTTCATTATTCTAGATTACTTCTAGGCTAAGGCCCTTTGGAAGTCATAAATAATAAACGTAAATAACCCGAGATTTATCTCAGAAAGTAAATTTCATAATTGATTCTGCTAATTTTATAAAAATGAAAAGAGGTTAAATTTGTTTTAATTTAACTTACTAGTATAAAGTATGTCCTTAAATTAAAAAAAAAAGTAACAGTGTATGTCTTTTCTTACATTTTTCCTTGAATGTGAATTTTCTTATTTATTGAATTATATCATTGTAGATGTTGCATTCAACTCTGTTAAGAAAATAAATATGTAAGCATAATACGTTGTAGTATTATTATTATTTCCACTATTCTCCTTTCTAATAAATGCAAATATTTCTCGCACCATCTATTAACGATTAACTCAAAATTGTAAAAACTATAATTACGGGAATAAAACTTATCCCTTATATTAATTCAAGACGTGCCACGTAAAATGGTTCGTTGCGCCCATAGACGTTTTCGCGAATATGACGTGATCGACGAAAGGCTGCCGAGAGCGAAAATGGATAGGAGCAATGTCTTTCGAGATAAACTCCAGAGCGACTCAAGTTCTTCTAGAAGAACGGCCGTGATCGTTCTGACACACCACTGCTGCAGAAGAACACTTCCTGGGAACTCAATATGTAAACTGGACAGTCCACTTTGAATCACCGATATTTTTGTATGATTCTATCGAAAATTTAATAATAAGTGCATGCGCTGCGGCTGCAAGTACATCGAGTACATGTTGGAACGAGTAGATGGACAATTTAGGAGCGGAATCTGTACATGTATAAGCAAAGCACGACTGACTGACTAAATGACTGAGACCATGATATCTCCGAAACTGTAGGTCCGATTGATTTGAAATTCAGAATACTGTTTATCTGTCCTCTGTGAGAAGTAGACGCTCACTGAGTACAGGTCTTGCGCAAATCCTACACAAAAACAAAATCGTAATTTTACGTCTATAGAGGCAGAGCCGCGGGCAAAAGCTAGTATAATATAAAGGGAAAAAACGTCTATCTTCACGCTAAAAATGGTTAAAAAATTTAAACAATTATGTTAAATCTGGAAAATAGCAAAAGAGAAGCCAACAGTAATAAGAATAAAAAGGAAACCCATTTTCTTTATTTATATCTATTATTTTATTTATTACTATGACTTTAGTATGCTGTTGTATAAAGTTTAGCTGTAGTATTATTATATAGACAGAGCACCATTTAAATGTGACAAATCAGAACGTTTATTCCGCCCAAATGACAATTACGTATTTTTATCAAAAACTCTTTTAATATTAGAAAAATCAATTTCGTTTATTTTTTCCTGCAAAACTTTAATACAATCTGATAAAAGTAATGTCCATCTATCCATTCAATATTTATTACAAGTAATAACATAATAATGTCACGATAATTCCCAAGTAATTCATACAATTATTTTATTTTTTATTTTACACACAAAATGCATTAAACGCGCATCCATTTCTAGTACGCCTATATACAGAATGTTGTATTTATACATTTACGCTAGTTCATGTGCGCCTGTATCCAGTGCCGGTATTTAGCCAGATCAGTAAATAAGGTGAGTTCATTTGGATCACAGATGTTGGCGTCCGATCGGGACACACCGACGGACACGACTCCCCGCACGTACCACGACCCTGAAAAAAAGGACACGTAATTGCAATAGCTACAGTTGTTGTACAACAAACTGTAAAACGGGCTTTCGCCACAAAGAAAGTTAGCAAAAAAAGAAGTTAACGTTTAACAATTACATTTTTATAGAACTCTAAAAGTAAATGAATCAAAATTCCTTATTATTTGAATGCCTAAAATTTTTGATACGACTGATCAGTTGCTTGTGACGTTCTATATATATACGGGTTTTGATAAAACTAATTAAAAAAACATTAAATGCCGATTTATTAATAAGTCAATGCAGACATTATCTCAATCGACGATTAGTTAGGTTTTAGTGACTGTAAAAGGTGACTGCATAGTAACATTGGATTAAGTGAAATTTTGAAAGACTTTAAACAGAATTGATATGTTCAACGTCTCTGAACCCTAAAATTCATCGTTAGATAAATTGGCCATATTTTGACTTAAAGCCTTAGGTTTATCACTAATATAGAAGATCTATAGATTTTTTAGATATTATAGACAGAATACACGAAGTATAAGAAAGAGATATACAAAAAAAAGGCTTAAAGATAAGATTTAGCACCTGGCGCCTCCGGGGACGTGTCGTCGGCGGTGTCCGGCACGAACACGACGAACCCGCCGCCGCTGTCGCCGTTGCACGCGGAAGTTCCTATCACATAGCATTGGATTCATTGCCTCGGTATATATTTGTGAATGTCGTCAGTTAATTTCGCGAATATTGAAGTGCTTGGAATTTAAATCGCATCAAAAAGATTGTCTATGAAATGCGCTGTGAACGTCACCAGCTATTGACATTATACTTGCGCAGGGACATTGGTGACATTTCATTATTAGTAAATATTTCATTATTTAGAATGTTTTCGTAGATTGTAAAGAATTGCTAAATAAAATCCACAATCATGTGTCGTGCAGATCATTTACAAAACTACTTTTGTTAAAAAACACAGCATCGCCCAACCAATTATTGGCAAAGCAATTTTTTGAATAGAACTTTTAATCTGATTCTTTAAACTACTCTATAATCAAACAATACTTAGCAGATATATTTTTTTTGTTTGTGTATTCAAAATATTATTTTTTATCTATAAGTGAATACTTGTAAATGGCTAACATAGATATAATTAGTCATACATATTGATACTGAATAGCTGTTAGTTTTCATGAACAAATAAATAAATAAATATCGTCAGTATAATTTTATACTATCGTTTGTGAATCATGTTTTGTATTTCACGTCTTTGAACACGATTAAAAAAAATGTTTAGTAAAACAGTTTTAGGCTACGAATCAGAACAAACATTTCAAGTAAAAGTTGGGAATATAATTAAATCCAAATCAATGTTCGTGCTGCAAAAATACACAAGTTCTATAAAATTATATGACAGGTAAAAAAATTTAATTTTGTTTGTTGTCGAATTCCATTGAAGCATTCACGACAAAGTGGATGACTCAACTGTCTTACCCTAAATTTAATATCTAACATCGCTCAAGAATATTGAATTTTGTAAGAGGAACCTAAAACTCCTGCATTCATTTTTTGATTATTTTTGCTGCTAAACCGTGCAAAAAAAAGACGAGAGGAATTATAAAATTCCTATACATTTATATTTATTTGCAACTAAACAATCACATTGTTACTATCACACTTATAAAAACTTTTTTTTCTTTGGTATTATAACGCTATATTGATATTATATCATTAGTAATTTTATGAAATACAAATATTGAACTATACATGGTGCTGTAAAATAGCGTAAAGGAATGTAATTTACTGACCATTCTTCAATCCAGCACAAAATTTGTATTCGTTCAGGAATTTCGAGAAGAACTCCCCGTTGCTGCGCAGACACGCGACTTCTGACACCATCGGAATCTTAGCTTGCGTTAGCTGAGTGGACAGCTTGTCTGTGCGGTCGAAGCCCCATCCCACCACCTGGGATATAACATTGAAGCTGTAACCTCAGACATATATCTTAAAAGCCCTACGCGTACCAGGCTGGATTGCACAGGGGAGGGTGAAATATCGAAGGGCGCGGCGGAGGGCTGGCTGAAGTATGTCATGACCATAATGTGTTCCCGTCTGAGTGACAAGCCCAAAGGGACAGTCATTAAAATCTGTTTTGAAATTAGATAAGCAATCCAAAACCGAGATTGATGAATATGTTTATTTCACATAAATAAACATATATGTCAATCAATCATAGTGTTATTGAAATAATTTATAATCTAAATAATAAAAAACCTAATAAAGATATTCAATGTTATATAATATAACAATAAACGATAAGAGTGGCCGCTTCGAGGTCAAATTAAATATAATATTGAGAGATTAATATATTTACGACAAACGATATCTAAACACAACCGAACTGATTGAGCGATTCGACAGAAATGTTTAAAGACGAATAAAATTCATTTTTTATTAATTACTTTTTTCACCATCAACCAAAAACAAGCAGTCTTTTATAATTCTTCAAGTTCATAGTGTTTAAAAGAATATTAAGTGTTCCTACACAAAACTTATCTGTTAATCACGTAAGATATCTTTGTAAATAGCATAATGAAATAAAAATAAATAGTATCAAATATGATAGTTATAATAAACGCTAAGAAACAACAATTTTATGTAATGCAAAACCGTCACAATTGATGTAGACTGAATGCGAAAAAAAACACTTACTGTGCCAAATATCTGTTGTCCGTTTATTTTATTAAGCACCGAAGGATCCCACAGACAAGCCGGCTGCACGTAGTCATCGTAAAGAGCTTCAGTTTTCAATTTCAAAATGGATACATCGTTATTTAACGAGCTCGCGTTGTACTCTTGATGCACTATGACCTGGAATACCTGCAACGTACTTTATTTTATTTATTTGTTTTGAACAGCTACAATAAATACACAGGTTGTACAAAATTTTACATTTCGTACAAATAAGTAATCAATATGTCGAGCGCCCTACTTCATACTGATAAAGGATATTCACAGCTTGCGAAAAAACACGTATAAAGCATGTTATAAAGACACACAAAGAATAAATTGATTTCAAATCATAATAAGATCATTATTTTTGCTTTACGCTGAGTAAAGCAAAAAGGCTTTTTGATCTTATTGAAACGATCATTAAAATATGTGCAAATAGATCATTGTGGTATTCGTTATAATGCTTCGTCATCCTGTTAAATTCGCTTTCGGTTCAAAATTAAATTTATTTTACCACGTTTACCACAATAAAGGATGCATGTTTGTTAAATCGTTAAGCTTTTATTTGGGTTTTCAAACCTATCACGTTCAGTAGGTTGAGAGAATCAATGAAATGATTTAGTATTTTGTAAAGAAACATGATATCCAACAGTTTACGGCCACAAGCGAGAGAATCGATTTTAGAATGATTTGGTTTTAAATAAAAAAAAAATTAAATAATTGATAGTCATGGATTTTTACACGAAGAGAAAAGTGAAGCATATTTTAATTTCTTTCAACACGGTCAGATCACACCCTTATTACGGATAACGATCTCCGTGGCTTCGCAGCTCAGGTGCTTTTCTCTAACACAATAGATTCGGGGGTTTATTTACGGATAAATTCACGGTATTTATCCGCAGATAAATAAGCTTTACGTTGACAATTTCCATGACTCGGCGGGTAAAATACGCATAAGAGAGACAGTTAGCTCGATTTCGCAGATGCAGTATACTCAAAAAACAGACTACAAGCTCACGACTTCAAGATTTGATTGATGGATATGATGCATTTTTAGGTAGTACAGCTTCTTACAGTGTATTTGCTTATATTTTTAAACAAGCGCAGTCGGGTAACATCCTTAACACATCTATCTCTTTAGTTGCATTCAAAAATATTGATATTTTTTACATCAATGTTGTAAGCTGGGTAGTGCTGGCCATCGGGCCTTTTAAACCACATACTAGCATGCACTACGATTACAAAGAGTTTGAACAAACAAAATACAAGAATCTATTGATTTAATAACACATTATTTAGGTACATTTTATCACAATTTTATAAGTACAATTTTTGTGCAATGAATTAAAAACAGTTCGAATACTTTTCATGAGATTTTGAAACAAGCATGTGGGCGACTAGAAAGTAGATGGTCACTGCCGCCCACGGAAATCTTTTCAGAAAGAGGAGTACGCTCTTTTCTTGAAGACCCCCTGACATTGATATTAAACTAAAAAGCGATTGTAAAGAAATTGTCACATAAAATTTGTTTTCATGATTTTTGGTAACTTGATTGATCACACAACTATCTATTTGCAAAACCTTTAATAAATATGATTTTAATGCATCATCGTAAAAAGCTACTGTTTTTTTTTTAAATTGACGATTAGTCTCATTTGACTTGTACTAATAACTTTATTTTGTGATAACTTTTGTCGTTCAGCGAGTGTCGGACACTTCGTTTCTGTCGCTAAAGATTTTGAGTTCAAACACTAACTGAGTAGCTTCACGTTATCACTAGTACATAGGAAAAAAGGCGATTATGGGACATCAAACTTATTTAATGATTTAATTTGAAAAGAAATTTTACATATACGTGACTATTATTATTAACTGACCTCCTTTTCTTGCGAGCTGATGTCACCTCCAAACAGATTGTATTTGCCCAACACCACGTTGATGACTTCTGGTAACAGAGGTTCGCCTCTTATAGTTGTGCAGTGCGCGGCTAAAATGATGGAAATTTTGAAATTTTTAAAAGCACAGTTTTAATCATAAAATTTAACAAAAAATTTAGAAAATCCCTGACAAGAAATAGTAAGTACCTCTAAATAGTGTAAAAATTATACGTATTGGCCCTTTAATTTTAATATAATTAGTAGATAATACTTTTTGAAACGTCGTCGCGTCGACGGACTGCCAGTTAAGATTTAGACTCGACGATCAGGTACTGATATGTTGATATTTATTTACAACACCTAGGTAGCTTACTTGCATATGAAATTGCTTTATCTTTTTTAATGTATATAAATAAAAATGAATCGACAAAATGTATGTACGCCTATCACTTTCGAACGGCTGCACCAAATTGGATAATTCTTTTTTTCTTGTGTTCGTTATTATCAGGACAAGGTTTAATTAAACGAAAATAACACTTTGTATATGTCTTTCTGTCAATTTGTCCGGGGTATCTTTGGAACGGCTGAACGTGATGGGACTTTCACTGGAAGTTAGAGGAGCTTACTGGGCTATATTAAAGGTATTTTTATGGGGATATTTTTTAGGGTTTCTGCGTGGTAAAAAAACCCTTAAAAATGGGATGATTTATTGAGATTTTCTGAAAAGTGAAATTGGAACCTAGATCGGAAGCAAAACCGGAATCGGGGTTAGATCGAGAGGGAATTAAGGACAAGGAGCGCAGTCGGAATAACGATGGATGTAATCTATACATCCTACATCTGTACATCTATGCATAGTCGACACAAAAGATGTGGCAAATCGTTCAATGTTTACAAGGAAGGAGCCGCGGGCGACAGCTATCTATATAAATAAATCAATGTATGTGATTTCTAAAAAAAAAAAACTATCATTTGTACCTGGTTTTATCCGCGTATTTGTACTACTAAACCAAAATAATGAACTAATTCGAAAAACCCTTTCATTAATAGATATTTTCTCTATTCTATGTGACTTAAATGCAAACTAGTAAAGAGAAAGGTAAGTACTCTTAAGTAAATAGTAAAGCTATAGATTCACTTCCACTCACCAGTAAGCACTAAGGTCTTGGATATCAGCGTCCCTCCACATTTGTAGAGCAGGGAATTGCGCTCGTATCTGTATATAGCTGCGTGCCACGGCCAGTCCCCTGGCTTAGTAGGAGATCCGCTGGTGATCAGCTCCGTGTGCTTGATTATCCTGCGTCCACACGTCGGAGCGTTCGGCTTGGGTGAATGATATTCCGCCGTGTCTCTGACACCCAAAATCAAAGTGTCTATGACGCCCTGTGAATATTCAAGAATTTTTTGAATTTTTCGGATCATGTCCCACTAGAATAATGATAAAGGACTAAGACGAGAAGTGATGCAGTTTAACATTTATATAGCTAATTATTAATGTGCTCGTGGAATATTGGAATAAGTGACAAAGAAGTGGCGGTTGCAGCGTCCACCGGACGACTTGCTCTCCATCGTGAGTGTGATGCGCTCGGACCATCCATCATCTCGTGATGCAAGTACGCATGAGCATTATCTTCAATTTAGTTGTTTTATATTAATAAGCTGCATGACATAATATAAGTCGAAATAAAAAAAATATTAAAATAAATTATTGTATACATGTATTGCTGAAAAATACGCTTTAGATTCAGTCATGTTCCAGTTTGAATATTTTATTAATAATGATATCCAAAAAAATATATAATTTGACTATATTCATCAGACCAGACATAACTTTCAATAACTGAAAATTTGAAATAAAAAATGTTACCACCACTACTACTATAATACTCACTACGTTGGTTTCGTTGCAATACTCCTCCTCATTGATGACCAGCGACGTAATGTAGGGCACGGTCACGCCGTCGACGGGGCCGCGGACTTTAAAACCCACTCCGCTGTCGGGGCCCTTTTTGAAAAACCTTATGCTGAACGACCCGTCGTGGTGGGATGTCACCCTGGCATAGTCAGGGCTCGACTGCAAAAAATAAGTTCTGTCAATTTCACACGTCACGAGAAGGCTGTTGTACCCGATACACGATTTCGATCTCAATTTAAACATCGTGCATGTGTTGTGTTTGTGTGTGTATGTAATATATATATAATAACGTACAATACATATACATGAATATAAGTTTGTTTGGAAACCACCACAACATAAATGTACTTAAGGATGAATTTAAAATAAATAGAGAAAATTAATTATTATCGTATATATTGGTTTATTTTCATTATTTTTGAAAAGGAGTATTATGTATTTCAGAGTCGTAAGGGATTTATTTGAATTTATATATCATAAATAAAAGCTATAGAATTTCAAAAAACCTTTCAAAAATATGGCATGAGGAGGGGGGAGACTGGGGGAGGGGTAGGAGCTAAAAGATTTTGTAGGAAAAAGTTTTCACTTTAATAATGTGATGCATATTTTTCGTTGTCTCATTTCTTTACAAATTCACCATTTTCGTTATTTTTGTACTAAATTTATTGTAGAACAATTTAATACCACTAATATTAGGTTCTAAATTAAATCAATTTTAAAAATAGAACTGTGTCAGAAAAAAACCAAAAGCCATTTCTCTATTATTGAATTATAAAACAAGAAATCAAATATGAAATATATTTTTATAGGGACTGGAATTACGTGAAATCGATTATAGGTTTAACATTTAACGATGACTATAATAAAAGGAAAACGCAAATACCTAAACACCGCGTCCTAAATGGGAAAACCGAAAAATGACATAACTATCATAGATTTATTGCATGCGCACGCACACATGCCCACAAATTTATACATATATTCATATGTTGATGATAATGTTGAGGAATAGTTACACGATTTCTTAGCTACTTCTGATGTATCATATAACATATCAAATCACAGCAACGTATTGTATATGAGGAAATCATTTCGATATTTGTCCGTCTGTCTTTAAGAATTTATGGTTTTCTAATTTTAAATTAATACTTTAAATCACGAATGATATTACTTATGCTTAAAAAGAGAGTTAAGAGGATCCCAACTTATTATAGTACTTTTAAATAATATTACGTGCTGTGCAATATCATTCTTCACTCACCAATGTCAGCGTCGAGTCAGCATTAAATTTAATATTGATTCTACTGTTGACCGGTAGGGCTTCCCCTATATGAATGTTGTACTGATTCTCATCTCCTGGCGGACGTCCCGACTCGAAGCTGCCGATGATGTTGTCGTGGCCCTTGCAAGGGTGGAAGTGCGCCAAGGGATTGCCGACGATGCCCCAACTATTGCACGGCACATTGTTCAGTAATAACAATGACAATTTTATGAATAATAACGCCTTTATTGACATAGCTGCTGGCGCATAACTTGTCCGGCACGAAGCTAGCAGCGCACTGAGTTAACAGGATAAACTTGTTCATAAAACGAGACAGAGGTTATCTGCCTTGTGTTTACGTGTGTCAGTTACGATTGAATAAAAAAAATGTATAGTTTTTCCTTGTTAACTTTGGCGTGTTAATAGAAATGTTTAAGAGCTACTAGTAAGATGTAAAAGGAAAAAAGAAGTGTTTTAACGTATTGGCTTCCGCAATCATAAATAAAGTTACTATAATTTTTTATAACTCTACGTATTTTATTAATTTATGTACATAAATTACATATAAATCTAAATTATTTGAGAAAGCAAATTTAAATCTACTGTTATTTTCACTTAGATTGTACTACCACTTGGTATAACAGTGACTATTTTTATAAAGTCTACCCATCTAAGAATTATCTACAAAATCTATAAGAGACGCGAAGATCCTAAAGCGCATTAGGTCAACCCGGAGATCTAGAACTTAGGCACTCGACCTGAGAACCTAGAAAACCGCAGTCTTTTTGTACAAAAGACCCGGCCCAGAGACAGCCCGGTCGTATACAAGTACTGCAAGCCAATTAAGACGATGTGTACACTCGCAAGTATTCCTATAGGTAATTTCATAATTATAGGTAATATTCTAATTGCAAATTAATGTCCATGTAGTGTCGTCCACGTTGTTCATTTTTCCCTTAGAATTACCAATAGTGATTTTTCTCTGACTTCAGACGCCAACAATTCAGAACTGAGATCCTCTATTACCACATTTAATTGGTGGTGATATTTAGTTACCAAAACGAGAGTTCAGTTGATAAAAACAGTTCGACACAGGTCATTAATAAACAAAAAACTGACCAAATACCAATCGGATTCGGGTAGAGAGGTGCCTATGCTTTTAAATTATGGCAATACTTCTAAATTAAATTCTTAAACAGGCTACACATTTCAGAAATTATCCGTCTACGACAAGTTTACCTTTTCAGGGGTAATTTAAAGTCTCACAATTTTCTTACGATTTATGAAAACCAACGCGTTGAGCTGGATGAATACTGTGCGTTCGCCGATGAATCTATACGCCCACGTTGAACGCTGTCTAGAGACAAAAGTCGACATTAATTTTACTACGTTCATAGTTTCTTTATAACCCATAGGTACATATGTGACGGTTATAGTCTCTCGTGGATAGCTTGAATAAAAAAAAAACTGCATATGTAAAATTAGCGAGAATAAAACGAAAATTATCATTTCAAATATACATAATTAAACTGCTCAGCTAAGGCATGGAAGTAAGTTAAGTTAATACTTAAAATAAAAACGATTCAAATTGAGTCTCAAATATACCGCCCGGGTCTAGGCTGGTACAAAAGCCCTAATTATACTGACGGTGCTGTCGAGCTGGATGGTCACAGAATTTGGAACAGGTAACACGCTGAACCATCATCTTGAGATCGTCCCGTTTGTCTTTAAGTCATCATTTTTGAGAACATAAATTAGAATAGTTTTATGAATATATATATATATATATATATATATATATATATATATTCATATGCAGTGAAGTGGTAAAAACTTATACCTACACTGTTTTATATAAAAATTAAAATCTTATAATCTTTATGTTATCAGAAATCGGATAATATTATTTTTTTTTATTTAAAACTACTCAAAATACCGAAATTGCGATCGTGCGTGCGTCTTCAATAATATTCTATTTACATACCTCGCGACTACATCGTTTGAAACGCTTTCGTAATTCTCAACAATGGACATCAATGACTGTATCAAGGTAATGGTGTTTTAAACATTCATCATTTTTCTCCATCACGACCTCTTCCGCCGGATCGTCACTTGAGATCCCCATAAAGTGAGCGAGTGGGTAATTAAAGTTGGCGGTGTGGGAGAAAGTTTTTGTGAAAGCTCCCTTACCGTGTATCCGCACGCTCAAGCCTTCCTCGGAGTCGCCGGCGCGGGCGCCGTAATCCCGCGCGAGCTTATCGCCTGTTACTTTCGCTCGTGCTGGCTTCGTCCTGTTATTGCTATTAAAACTTGTAGGAAATTTGCATATTTCGAAACAGTTTATTTCGCTTTTTGTTATGATTACGCTTATATTCTATTATTAATTGTATTTTACGCGACGAATTGGGTAGAGGGATGATTTTTTTTATTATTTCATTAGTCCACATCTATAGCTTAAAGCTTTAAAGCGCTAGTGTTTGCATAATGTACCAATTTTATCATTATTTATTAGTTAATTCTTATTGTATCTTCTTTATCGAAATCTGCGAAATGGTTATACTTATTGAGTTTAAAAAAAAATCATTTCTGCAGTTTGAAAATTTATTTAACATAAATCTAGAGCTTGTTTACAAGCTTAACCGAAATATTTAAACAAAACATTTTTATGTAAAGTTGATGACATTAATGTTATGAAAAAAATTTGCGTTGTTTTTGCAAATTACTAAAAGCGTATAAATAAATATCACAAACATTACAATTGTGAATAGAAAATCAATAAACTGGTAAAAAAGTTTACTATCGATTCATATAAAAATTGTACCCGCTAAAGATGATACAAGAGCACAACGACATATACGTTATTATTACAAATATTGAGGGCTTTATGCAGACACGGCGTAACTACAAAAAATACCAAATTGACGTTTTGAGTCGTATTTATATGCACTTTATTTCTTCATCTAATTATACAAAAAAATATAATATAAATACCTTCTACTGAGTAAAGTTTCATAATTAACAGATTTTCAAGTAAAGACATATCAGAATTACCTTTAAAACATTTTATTTTGCTTTTCCTATAAAATTGCGTTTTCGTTGTTACGCTTTATATGAATGAAGCCTTCGATATGTTAATATTACGAATACATTAATATTACGTATACAACAATATTACCTCTACGTCAGTATTACGTATACGACAATATTACGTATACGACATTATTACGTATACGTTAATATTAGATATCCTAATATTAGTTATATGCTCTATAATAACTATAAAGTTGAGTCATGAACTCTCTATCTTTATTTAATGACCAGTTTTTAAAATTATTTTTATTTCAAAACCGGGACTCTTTTCATTGTTTTTTCCTAAATTGACTTGATGAATTATTTTTGTGTAAACTCGCTTCGTTTTTGCAATACAAAAATACTCGTTTTACAATATAATTGAAGTTGATATACGATTTAAGAAACTACGTTCATACTAAAATATACTCTCGTCTTATTTACATGCAAAATGTTCATCTCGTTACTAATAAAGCATTACACTAATAAATTGTTAAAATTTATTTAATTTTTGGTACTGAACGCACTTGCTTACGACATACCCTCGGTACCTATCTCTCTGTCTGTCACGGACCATTTTATTACAAAATATTAGGCAATTTTTAGTTTCATACTCGAATCGATTGAAATTACAAAATTTATTTTACAAGTGACGACGGAGCAAAGAGACCGTTTCCAACAAACATTTCTTAGAATTCATCAAAGTATAGCACGAAGATTATGCAAATATACACATTTTTCATCTAATTTAAATTTCATTTTCGTTTATATTTCTAAAAAACGGAATGAAGTATAGTGATTTTTAAAACAACTTGAAAATTTTAACACTGAAAATTTTATCAAGAGCACAGTTCGAGTAACAAACCAAAATCATTTGTTAATGCATCACATTATTAGTCATATTATATACGATTTATTGACTATGTATAATAATTCGTATATAATATGCAACATTTAAGTAAAAATTATTAACCTACAAGTCTTTCACCTATAAGCCTTGTCCAATTCATAAATTTTAATTATATTCTTGTTTTTCCGGTAATATAAATAAGAAGCTCGTCTCGACAGCAAAGCCGATGTGTCGTGTTTGACGGCTACCTTAAAGCCGAAGAATTCAGAGAATTTTACGCGCGACAGCAACTACTTGATTTAAACTTGACGCAAGTATTTCTACGGAAATACATATGCAGACGTAAAATACATTTCTTGGCTAATTCGATAGGTTTTTTGTCCCTGCAGAAGTGAAATTAATTTCTTGGCTAATTTGGTAGGCTTTTTGTCCCACACTTGCGGTATGTGTTAATGGGAAAACGTATTTATGAAGTCCTAAAATAGCGCCAAAATTAGCGATGTCGTCAGTTATCGCCAAACACGTGTACATGGCGACCTAAGGATTATAGCGTAAAATTCTTAGAACGAACAAATGAGCCTTCTCGATCAGTTGATCGTCGTTATTGAGCGCTCACTTGACCAATTTTTACGTGGTAATCGACCAGGAAGGCGATTCTCGGGCCATGTGGAAATTGTCACATGAGACATTTTTTAAAAAGACTTATAATAGAATATAAATTTGATACAATAGAACTAATCATTAATACTGAATTAGTGTGGTCCTTTGTCATTTACTATTTCCTACGAAATGATAAATATCAATTGAAAACACTAATTTAGTATTCTCAATTTCAAAGCTGTGGCAATTGATACGCCCTAGCACACGACACTAATTGTCACACATTAAATTTAGAAGATCAATATAATGAGTAACACTACATTTTAATGAAATCATTCTACTACTATTATTTAACAGTTTTTGTATTCTAGATTGAAAGGCTTTAAAACTCCCCTTTTTCTGTTTTAAATATTATAAGTATATGCTCATACCTATTAAAAATTCACGAACTCTAAATAGAAACTATTTTAAATTTCCGTAAGTGAGTGAGAATACATATTTTATCCATGTTTCGTCATTTTGTATACGGAATATTCAGGAAATTTAAAATTAAAAAATTGTCTCATGTGACAATTTCCACATGGCCCCAGAATCGCCTCCCAGGGTGAAAAATTAGGAGTGCCTCAAAATTCACTATATTACATGCGTTATTAAAGAATTAGTCATGACTTCGAAAGGGAAAGAATTACACGAGTAATTCTTGTATCGAATTATAATTCTTGTAGTATTCTGACATAGAAGTCGAGCAGAAAAGTGGTTAATAATACATTTTTTTCGTTCAGAAAATTATTACAATAGTGCACCGACATTGCGCACATCAAGTGCTTTTACTTCAGGCTAAATACACTTAAACCTAAAGATATTTACAACGACCCAGTGTAAGTTAAAGGTTAAAGTCGTACTCAACTTATAACATAAATAACTATATTTCAGTCTATCCTTTCCCCAATTATCACCCCATTCCCCATTCCCAAACACTTATACGGCAAGATACACCATTAATGCATATATTGCCATATTTACGTGAATTCACCATATATCTGCACCTTAATGTGTAGAAATATATTTTTAAGGTAAATTGAGCCTTTTAATACATTGCATACACGCGCGAATGAAACACATGTGTGTGTTTGTGAGTGTTGTTACGCTTGTTGTTACGATATAGATTTGTTGCTGCATAAATTGGAATAAATTTGCAATTCCGTTCTCACTCGAACAATCTATGTATTTCTAAATAATTTAGTTAAATTCTTATAAGTATATTACGCAAGTATCTAAGAGCTCCGCCAAAAACGAGGTCAAGAGTTTGGTAATACTTTATAATAAGTTTGGTAAATATAAACAAATTTATGTTTTAATTCGCGCCCAATTCACAAGCGCGTTCCTTCCAAATAAACACCAAATAACAATAATTTAGGGGCCAGTTAATATTTCTGCGCGCGCCGCCCGCCCCGTGATTAATGGGCTCAATAACGCAAGAACGCAGTCAAATTAAAATTTATATTATGGTTTTTTTTTGTTCTTTCAACTACGTGTTCAGATATGAGATTCGTTTGTGACGTTCCGCTGATGAGCGACTGACGTGTTTTTGGATTTAAGACGATTAACTGTTATTTGACCAGCGTGTAAATAAGATTAAATGAAGTTAAATCAAATTAGGTGTGAACATTGTTGGCTCAACGTTAAGAGCGTTGCCATCAAATTCAAATTCAAATCTAAAATATCTTTATTTTATAGTTTACAAAATAATATGTCAGTTATATCATAATTTTTTGCGAATTTACACTTCACCGCTTGTTTGGAAGGCAGTTTTCTCTCAAGAAGAACGAGCAAGAAACTCAAGGGTAGCTCTTTTCTAATTTTACTATACATATCCAAAACAACTACAAAATCATCAATGAACGAAACGGTCCGGTAAGAAAATAAGCCGCTTATGCCCATGGTTACTGCTAAATATTCGGAAATTGCATAATACTCTTTTGTACTGAGTGATTAACACTCAAATTCATATAGGGACAAATCTTGTATATCCACAGGGACCTTATTGAACATGCGCACACAGAGCCCTCTAAATGAATTTGTGATTTTGCGCAGTCCACTAATATGTGAACTCGATTTATTTTTATTTCTGGTAATGGGTTTATGTCCGTCCGTCACTATTTCTTTTAAGCATTTTTAAATTTTTTTTACACATAACAAATTTTCATAAATGAACAAAGAAGCCATCGTGTTCGATACTCATCACCACGAGAAATTTAACCAATGAGTTTTTAAATTAAGGTAAATTAAATAACCTTGTATATTTTTTCTATTAATCTCAGACTTAAGGAGAATTAAATAATTTGTATTTATTTCTATTAACGGGTTTTGAGATACTGGATTGCGAGAACAGATGTCGACGCGACCGACCACTAATTTCCCAATCAAATCCCTGCAGAATGTGCGCTCGCGCCGCTCTGCTAATCATCTTGACATATATCTGCATTACGTACTATGAATGTTCGTTATCGAAGTTCGTCCAACACATTTCCTATATACCCAATATGTTTATGTGTTGCCACGAATATAATCTGCATACCATTTGTCTTCCACGAAAATTGTTTATCAAGTTCAACCGCCGAAGGCACATTAAGCCTCCTTCTCGGACGTCGACACCACTCGGATGAACAGCTTCGATGGTATCCTCCTAACACTGAGCCAACATGGAAAGCAGCAAGTCTCCTCGGTCCGATAAGATCCTCGATCTGAAACAGATTGATTGTGGGAGAGTATGCCTTGACAATGTGCTGGTACAAAAACTTGACATAATACATTACAAACCACGTCTTTAAAATTCATTATCTAATTCCGAAAAGTCTGATACAGTTTTTTTCAAACGAACAGGTACTTGAAGATTATAACTTGGATTAGAAACAATAAACTACTCTTAGCATGCAATGTATATGCACTACACACACTTTCTTTGAGGATTCATAATAAACATGCGACGTGATGCTCAAGGATGGGTGCCAGGAAACCTATAACACAAGTTGAACTTAGTTTGGGTTCCAGTCCCCCACAGTAATTTCTAATTTTGCACATTTTTTATAATTTCTTATTCTAAACTCTTGTGGAAGAAAATAAAGAACTATTATTATTATTATTAATAATAATAATGAAGATTCACTTAAATTTGTATAAACGCGAACACTCCAACTTTTAAGCATATGTTAGTGATATGCCGTATGAAATATGTTCAACTGATAGATGTTCGGTTGACCAATGAAAGTAAAATGTGAATTTTCAAAGAAAAACAGACTTAGCTAAACAAAATTAACATCTTCGAAGACAGACGCATGCACTTATGGCTAAGGATGTGAAAAATCTGAGATATGATATTTTTTAAAACGAATGCTCATTTCGTTGCTATAGCGAAAATCTCTCATTTATATTAATATGTTTGCTTTATTAAAACGATGATTAAAAGTAAACAATTATTCTGTTTAACACTGCTGAAATTGCACGAAAATGTGTTGTGCAAGCGTTGCGAAATATAAAATTATTTTGTTACTAACTTACTGCAACATGCATTTTAATTCTTCAAAGATTTGATTTTTATTGTTTATAGAGAAACTTTATTACTCTCCATTGAGTAAAATAATATTACAATCTTATGTTTTATATTCATACTTACGTTTAAATTTGTAATTATTAATATAATCATGCGCATGTGTTCACCGTAGCGTCTATTTCAAGTCATACCCTTTCTGTATTAGCCCTTACTTAGTGTATTAATTGCCTCGAAAAGAAATACAATGTGGAACTATCTAATAAATATAATAAAAATATGTGTATACATAACAGCATAATTATGTATAACCTTTATGTGTCTAAATACACGTGTGTATTATATGCAACTATGTAGTATGTACGTGTACATGTGAGGAGGTATATGGGATAGTATCTTTGGCCATACACGGCGTATTGCTTACTTATTTTAATTATGACTTTGACTTTATCGCCGTATGAGTACTTGTTTGTGGTGGCACAAGTTGTTTCGCTCGAGGCAGCTCCCCGATAGCCCACGATGACAAAATACACTACGAGTCGGTTGAAGGTGACGCACCGCGGTAATGACCACGTGCAGAGTTGAATAATTGCATAATTAAACAACTTACGGTGCTTACAACTTCCATCATATTAACATTATATTTCTTTTTTCCTTTTTCGGTTATACAATATCTGCAAATAGATAATTAGAAGATTAATCATGTTTTTTTTTCATTTATATTAATTTAGGTATATGCTCATTTATTACACTGACAATTTATGTATAATTTACGCGTGTGTTTTTTTTTTATTTTGATGCAGACAGCTCAACAATAATTTTAGATGTTTTATTTCACAAAATAGGCAATCATTGAAGGATTATTAAATTAGACGTACCTTATCTATATTACATATATTATAGCCGAACGAGCAGGCGAGCTATCAGAGTCAACACCAGCCACCAGTGCGTTTGCCGGCCTCTTGGGACCTTATATGTGTTGTATTTCCTAATCTTGTACTTGACTAATCATACAATTTCTTCATCTAGCCGATATCCCTTTTTTGTTTATGAATGTGCAGTTTCCGGAGTCAAAATTAACCAAGCCGATCTCATTCGATGATATGGTAAATTTAGAGCAATGACAATATAATCTGAAAAAGAAACATTCTGATTGGGCATCAGACTGTTATCTTCCCGTAACAAAGGCGTATCCCCTATCTTTTTATTCCAAATTTTGGAGCTGAGACCTGAAGCCGTCCGTGCTGGTCCACTCCGTACTGGGCCACTACTTGCTGGGCCACTCCACGCTGATCCATTCCGTACTGGACCACTCTGTGCTGGGCGACTCCATGGTCCACTCCTACTGGGCCACGCTGGGCTACTCATGCTGATCCATTCCGTACTGGACCACTCTGTGCTGGGCGACTCCATGCTGGTCCACTCCGTACTGGGCCACTACTGCTGGGCTACTCCATGCTGATCCATTCCGTACTGGACCACTCTGTGCTGGGCGACTCCATGCTGGTCCACCGTGCTGGGCCACTACTTGCTGGGCTACTCCATGCTGATCCATTCCGTACTGGACCACTGTGCTGGGCGACTCCATGCTGGTCCACCCATATGGAGCCACTACTTGCTGGGCTACTCCATGCTGATCCATTCCGTACTGGACCACTCTGTGCTGGGCGACTCCATGCTGGTCCACTCCGTACTGGGCCACTACTTGCTGGGCTACTCCATGCTGATCCATTCCGTACTGGACCACTCTGTGCTGGGCGACTCCATGCTGGTCCACTCCGTACTGGGCCACTACTTGCTGGGCTACTCCATGCTAATCCATTCCGTACTGGACCACTCTGTGCTGGGCGACTCCATGCTGGTCCACTCCGTGCTGGTCCACTACACGCTGGACGCCGGTAACGACCATCGTCATTACTGTCCCCAGAGCGATTGTTTTAGTTGACCTAAGTCAAAAAAATTACTGTCTGTTCATGTCCTAAATTGTTGTTTAGACAATATTCTTCCTTATGACGGATCACATCAAAAGAAAAATGCAATCCATAAATGCAAGTCGTAGGATTTGACAAATTATCCGTACATTATCGGTCAAATCTTACATTTACGATTACAATTAGTAATTTTATTATTATACGAAAGAACATTCAGTTAAAAAAATAAAATAAATTATTAATGAGTCTTTTGTAGTATATCCGTAAAATGGATACTTACTATGTACTATAAAATATTACACAATTAAGAAAAGAACGAATTCAAACTTTCGTGTAAGCTACAAACATGAATAATAATCATTTGGAAGTACTTAAGGAAGAAATCCTAAAACCGAATGCTCAGAATATTATCGATATCAATTTATTCTCAAAGGATCTTCAGGAAAATCCGTGACCCGGACGGAATAAATCTAGAGGATGCATTTCTCAAACTCGCTCGATTTACCAAATGCATTTCTTGACTTAAACCGTTGCGCTTTGTAGCTGAAATATATCGTTGCACAATTTATGAATTTGATGTTCCTCTTTATATTTGCGACTATTTGAGAGTCAGTGAAGAAAAACACGTTTTATATCAAACATATTCAGATCTATCATAAATTCGACAAGAAAAGACATTTTATTACTTATTACTAGTTCATTCATTTGCTAATACTTATTTCTTTGAAGATTAAACAGTAACCAAACATTTTCCCCATCCCTAAATCTTTTTATGGTGATCATATTAATATCGCGGCGTAAAATTTAGTCTTTATTTAATGTATCACCCTTTTGGTGTTCATAGAATTTCCTAAGTCACCTCTTGTCTTAGATCACACTTATTCGCTTTACAAAACTTCTTCTTAAGTCTACCTTCAGATTTATCCGTTCGAGATGACCAAACTACCTCATCATGCCTTTTTTTAGTCTAGTCACTATTTTCACTACTTTTTAAGAAAATCATCCTCAACACTATATTGATTCTGCATTTATGAGTCCCATATTTCTTTTTAAACACCCAATTTGTACTGCTGTACCTACTTAACAGAATTTAAAGTAAATAACTCAGATTAAAGAACTCTCATTTGTTGAATTTTCGCCTCTCCTACCATTATATTACGGTCAGTTATGTCTTACATTATTTATTTCTATATATCTACCCTTGGTAGAATCGTTTCTTTCAAACTACTCAAATTTTACTATTATTTATTATTAGTCTACATTCAAATTATTTCACATTACTGAGACAACAACTATGAATATATTTAGAAGTCGCAATGTTTCCCACATTTATTTTGACATAGGCCCTATGCAGATATTTAAAAATTACTCATGGAAATTCTTCTCTTACCAAACTTTTAAAAGATTATTCTGCTCTGACATAAACTTTTCCAAATCTACGAAAGTCAAACATATTGGTTCTTGGTAAAAAGCCATTCCATGGTGTTATAGACAGGAGAAAATTTTGTTCCATAACTACCATTGTTATTTCCAAAAACTCCATTTGTACATCCCGCTTTTCACTCTCGCTCACATTTCTTTCGTTATAACTTTCGCACTCAGCTTGCCAACGATGCAGAAAAGACTAACGGAAGAATAATTTCTTCAAACCCACCGCTCTTGAGCTTTTGCCGTCATAGACAGGCACAATCACAACTTTGCATTTTCATTTGGCACATTACCGCATTTTTAGTGACACACTCGCGCATCTTTTTAACAAGTCTGACTTAGAAACTTTATCATAACTCGCATCTTTTTTGCATTCACAATCATCCTTTATAATTGGTTCCATGCTAATTATTGACTTTTCATCATTAGTTTCTTATCCGATTTTATTAATAGTGTCGTTTCCTATTGTGTTTCTTTTTCACATGCAGAAGCGCTTTCATTATTCCAAACTCTGCTATGAAATTTTAACTATAAGCAGCCAAAAAGTTATCTAAACCGATACAATACACTTTCATGTGACTATCTTAACTTAATAGTCTTAACCGATGACTTAAAATGACAAAATCTGTTATAAGCCATTATATATAATAATGGGCCCTTTTGTTTTAGTCTATAGGAATTTTAAGCACAAGTTAAACTCTTGTCGTAATAGGTAATAGCAATTACAATTCTCATGAATTTCCGTGTCTCTCTTAACATCTACCCACTTAATAGTAAAATCACCTTGTATATTGTTTTTTTTATTTCTATATCAGATTGCACTGGAGGAAATACATTGAATTACAACGCGTCAAAAGTTAAACTGGAAATAGGTGCAGAGTTGAAGAAAAATGCAGAACAAGGATCAGAATTTAAATCAAAATTAATAGCAAATATTGAGGAATTACTTCAAAATAAGTGATGATCACCGCGAACGTAACTACTCCAGCAGCAAAATAGCAAATCCTTCTATTGTGCAAACGACGCTCTAAAAATTTAATATAATAAATATATGACGTTTGTAACTTCAGATATGAATATACAACACCATAATACTGTATATAGCCTGTTTATATATGAAGTTGATGTGGTAGACATAAACTTTTTAACTACTACTTAACGGATTTTTATAGGACGTCACAGAAAGGTTTAACTTTCTTGAACCAATATTAAAATCTGAATACAAGAAAAAAAAATTGTATACATACGAAGTTACGAGCATAGTTAATGTGAAATAAGCTCTCTCTCATACCTCGTATACGCTACGTAATATAAAAGCCTGTTTTATATTTTACACTAAACACAAAAGGAGCTCGGGGTGATTATACCGCCCAAATAGCTTTGATAATATTCATTAAAACCTCTACGTCATTTCAATTGATAATCGAGCATGCATATGAATAACGTAAATAAACTGCATATACATAAATAAAATAGTGTGTTTGTGAATATAATTTACATCTGTATGTAGTGACTAAAAGCGTTGTAAAATGAGACTATAATGTATATTCTGTATGACTATGAATGAAAATTTGATTGCCCACATCCAGAGTTCTGATTAGGTGCTCTTGATCTACATAAAGGACTATGGTGATCAGAATCTTAAGTAGCTTAAGTAGCTTAAATTAATGCTAATATGCATCAATCGCCGTTAAATAAACTTTGTCCTATATGCTTACTTGGCTTTTATTTCTTACAAGCTTGCATTTTCCCATACTTTAAGTAATTCATGAGGCACACAATAATGTCCGAATTGCAACTTTTTCAAATAAGGATGTATATTATGGTATTATTTTCTCTTTTGTTTTACAGAATTAGGGCGTAAAAATAATAAACGCATAAAAAACTTACAATACCGGTATTTAAAATACTGATATATATAATGCCAAAATTTTTATGACCTGTCAACTTATTTAAGCTTTTTAAGTAACCATCTAACTTCGTAACTAAAACGCAACTCGTCTTTACAAAATAGAAGGCGTATTAGTGTACATCACACAAAATACAGTCCGGTGTAAGTCGAGACCAGGAGGTATGTGTACGTCTGGATAAGTCAATAACATTATTTATTAAATGCAAATATTTAAACAAGTTTGCACTCATTCATCCGAGTCGGCTCACCGGCCGTTAACGGGGTCGGCGCGTTTTTTTTTTCCTCCGAACGCATTTTTTTCTTCCCGAGGCGATGTTTAAATAAAACGTTAGAGCTTTTCCCCGCTGAAAAACCGACTGTCATAAGTTCGGGCTTTACGTTTCAGTGGATAAGTTTATTTTGTTGGGAGCTTTTTTGTGCTCCTTGATTTATCGGATGTACGTAGTCGACCTTTGTGCCGCGCTGAATGAAGGAGTTCTGTCGGAGTGAAAAGGTCGGCTTCGCCTCGTTTAATTTGCGGAATCGTGGTGAAACAAAAATGAGATGGCTTTTCGTGTAAATTTAGAGAATCGTATAAAAGTCGCAGAAATCTATAAAAAGGCGTCAAATCTAAAGAGCATCTACAATTCCTAGCGGTGTCTGCTTTTTAAGCAGGAAACCTATCGCTTAGAATTTCTTACACGTCAATTTTCTTCTATATATTTAATGGAACGTTTTATGATTAGATACATCTTTTAGTAATTACGTATAATATAAATTGCAATATTTCATTTATCATAATAGGTATTACTATAAATGAAATTTATTTATTCGTTTTCATAAACACGTATTTTATCATGATAAATAATCTCATATTAAAAGAAATTCTTATGTATATAGTGCTCTAAATACAAATAAATTACCCTTCGATTCATTTCCCATTTGTAGCTGGAAGCCTTCTCTATAGCTTTCCACGGACGTATGATCTTCAGCCACGTGCAACCAAAAAGCAGCCCACGACCAAGTCGCAGTCCACGCCACAGGAGGTCGTCCCACGGTGCAACGTTCTATCCGCGGTCGCCACTTGACCTTCTCTCTATCAGCGGTCCGCGGTTCTGCAGGCGACATTTCGTGCCACCACCACTTAAATCTACTGATTTCAAGAGCCATGTTATTTAACCTGGTCCTTTTTCAGTTCCAATTTATTATTGATAATTGAAAATTAGACGACAATGGTCAATTGGCGTCTTTCGAAATACCGCTTATAAATACTCTGAAAATATTCATAAGTTGCATGCCGGTGAAAAAATTATGAATATGTTGAAACTACAATCTTGTTACGCCTTAAACACAAGTTAAAAAAGTTATAATAAAACTATTATAACTTTTAAATTTATTAATTTAGTTTAATATTCAATTAAAACATGTTGAAATAAATGTGCAATATACATTTAGTGATTAGAGAGAAGTTGAAATTCATAAAAGCGAAAGGAAATTTAATGAACTTCAAGATGAAGGAATTTAAACTTAAGCGACAATCTTATTGAGAATGTTAGAGTTATTCATAAATTTTTAAACGAGTCTGAGTCACGTCTAAAGCTAAACACGTCAATAATAAAATAGAATAGTGGGAACGCGACGAGAGCGAGGCGTGAAGGGCGCCGCGTTCTTGACTTTTAAATTAAGTCAGTTGACAGAAACAAGACGAGACGAGATAGGGCCATAGAGGATACCGGGCCCGTTGAAAAGTTCCTTATTGATGTTTCAATTTCAAGTAAGAAGGCTCTTAACTCATCTCACCCTCTGGCTGAATTTAAAGGCAAGTAATCCGATCTTAGTATTAATTTTTAATTGAAACGTGTAAATTTTGACGAGGTCATTGAAACAGTTCGCTTGTCAAAACGTAAAAAATACTGCCGACCTCCGTGGCCTCTGAGTTGTGTTTGTAAACTCTATCGTTAACCACACTGCGCCATACTTGAAGTTACTCTTAATGAGTGTCTGAGGGTATATTTTACGACTTGATGAAATAAAGTGACTTCATTATGTAAGACGGAATTAGCTTAAGCCCTACTATCGTTTATTCATATTTATACAATTAACTAAGTTTTCGTAAATTAAATCGTAAATAGAATCGATAAATTATTAATATACAAGTATATTTGTATATTAATAATTTATCATTTGAAAAACAATATACTATATATTTATTTTGTTTTTATTAACAGTTACACAATCGACACTGACGTCAACTTTGTTCCTCAAACTCTTAAAACCTGGTAGTATGAGAAGGATAAAGCACAAGCATTTTACGATTTAGTAATCCGAGTAATTCAATTGCGTAAGTCATGAAACTTTGATTGACAAACTACGTCACTAAGAAGTGGCATGCCGGAATCGACCTTTTAAAATGATTTTTGAGTGACAGAATCAATGGCATAATAAATTTCTACATTCGGATTTGTATAAATATACTTCAGCGATCAGTACTTGGTCCGTTGTTCTTTTTATATAAGCATTTTATTCAGAATGACATAGCGCCCTTGTTCTACAAACATTTTAGGACTTCGATATTGTTTTGATCGATACGGAACTGCTGAAGTCACAGTCCTAAGCTAGGAATCGTGATCGAAAATACACTTCAGACATTTGTATAATTTGTAGAATCGTGTAAATGTAGTCTTCCATAGTGCTGAAGTCTTTTTGTAAACGGGCTTGAACGATCGGTTAGAGGTTTTCAAACATACTGGAAAGCTAATAAGTAATAACCGTTGAAAATAAATCTAGGCGGGTCAAGAGTGTAAATTGAATCTTTCAAAATGTTATCTAGTGTATAACTGTGTAGTTTGGGCAATGTGTTATCTTATTTCATAAAGGACACTGCTACTCCACGCCAGAGGCATTGTAACTTCAAGTATGTAATTACATGCTTCTGAAGGAGTATAAATCCCGGTATTCTACCCGCTCTCCGAAATTCGGTGATAATTCCGAACTCGCTTCATGCTCGATTGTTTTTCAACTGTCTAAGGACCATACTAATCACGTACAGACTGACATCCAGAATACCCTTTGTATATTGTCGTCAGCTTCACTCAAAGATTTACGGGTGGATATTTTGTGCAGATAGCTATAACTGTCGATAGAAGTTGTCGACCACTTCTAATTCTTTTTGTTTTGAACAAAAAATCTTGCTTGTATCGATTTTCAGTTTTTCCATCTAACTTTGTCCAATAGACAATTTTTTTGGAAGCTCTTTGGATCCTCTATTTTGTTCTATCGTTTTTTAACACGTTTTGTAAGTCCGGACGTCCTATAATTGTCGTCTCATTTTTGCGGCGTTTACTTTAAGATATTATTAGCAACCTTTTGATTTCTATTTTAGTGTTGGATTTTTAATAAGTAAAACCAACAGCTTAAATAATTTAAATAAGCCCCTTGTTTGTATAAATCAAAGTTTTGACATTCGGCTTGGAATTGGAAGCGATTTTGAAGTTCGAGTTGAAGATAGCTTTCGTGGTTGTGTACATTTGTAGTAGTTTGATAAAGCGAAATCGTCTGATGAAACGTTTCTATCTTCACATTTAAATTCAATATGTCTCTCACCAGGAAGCAATCGCTCTCGTTTTTGATATTTTCGCTTACTGAGGCACCATAGACTACTTGCTGCTTAGTTGTCATAATGAAGTTCATCTCATTTTCCATTAAACCATCAAGACTCATCCAGATCCATTTACTGTAATACCGCTTCTTGAAGAAAGAGTACATCGCGTCGACATCATAAATCAAATATCGCACTTTCATCTCCGACTTCGATAAACAGGTGATATGGAGCATCCAAATTGGTTAAGCAAATCGTAGAATGAGAAATTGTGCGGAGGTCTTAATGTAACTACGATTTATGGGGAACATCTAATTAAGGAATATTAATCTTGTCGATCTTTCCTTTCTTATTCCTAATCAATCATAAGAAAAATATCACAGCTTTATTTTTAAAATAAGGTTGGAACACAACTAAATATAATACTAGAAAACTTCACCTTCGTCAACCGGTAGACTTGTAAAAGCATTTTTTCTCGGGTATGATTGTAGATTAGACTGTAGATTGTACTGAGAAACAATATAATACGATTATTTATTTCTAAAATACTCGTTCCGGCAATCGCGTTTTGCATGCAGGAAGTGCCTCACGTAAAGTAATATCGGTCAGAGAAGCCATAACTGTTTGCATAACATATTGGATAACTTGTGTGAGAGCTTTCGTGCTTAGCATATTGTGTGCATTTCAGCCTGCAGATCGGCAGAGCTTGCGATAAGTTGCTCGCCATCGTTACACAATTTACTTCTAACTTTGAAATATAATTTCTAGACAGGCATTATAGCTAATATTTTAGGCGTGATGAGTTTTTAAAAATTGGTCCTAAGCTAGATATCTGTCATTAAAAACATGTGTACACCATTCGACGTGTTTGTCTAACGATCTCTGATGATGTGCTGAAGTGGTATTTAAGTAATATATGCGGAAATGAAATAATAGTAATTAATACAGACGCACAATTATATAATCCTAACACTTAATAAGGTATTCGATATCTAGCAATCTTTTCAAATGACAATTCAGTTTGGTAGAGGGTTTCGTCCTTGAAAATCGATCCTCAGCATCAAAGGTGGGTTGTTTGCTGTATGTTGCAGATAAGCATTAAATTTAAAGGTAAGTTTTTAAGCGAATTTAAGAGAAGGTTGAAGAACAGACCCTTAATATTTCAAATGTTTTTTTTTATCATTATTATTTGTATATTCTTGTTTTGTATACCGTGTGAGGTGTAAATTGAATAAGCTTGTTTTAAAAGATCAAGACATGTATTTCCCTTAAAATTGAGTGAAATAAATTTTAGTCGTAATTTTTTTTTATTATTTTATCCTTACTTACTATAATTGACTTGTTTAGAGAACTTAATATGCAATTATTTATTTATCGTATTAGAAATGTTTATTACCATGATTTTATTTTTAGTTGTATTACACGATATTTGTTTGAAGTTTTAATCAGCCCGCTGCTGAAATATTTTAAGTTATTTAGTTTCTTTATAGACACTCTCTGGTTACCATTGGCTGTTTTTTGTAATGCAGTATTAATAGTATTTTTATACTATGTATAATAATAGTTAAGCATGTTCTTATTAAATTATAATTTAAAAGTAAAAATAAAGAAAATCTATTTAAATTTAGAATAACCCATCAAATAAACTGATATTAAAATCATATAATTTAAAGTAGAGGTGTCGTGGGACACCCGGTTAGAATAAAGTTCCTTTCTTTTCGTATTATGTTACATCAAATAACAGGAACAGTTAAATAAATTAATTACTTTTGAGGGCAATGGAACGAGAAATACAAAATATGTTAAGAAAAATATTCATTTATTTAAAATTGGATATAATACATATAAAATAGTAAATTATAAATTATATAAAAAAATAAAACACCAACAAAAATTATAAACAGTGCATTTTTTTTTTGTTATAATTGTTCAGTTTAATGAACTTAACACTTTGTTAAGTTTATTAAGCTCTACAACCACATGATTTTTTAAATTGACAATAGATGTCACTTTTATATATATATAAAATGAGTTTATTATAGACTTTAGATTTAAAATTGCATCCCCAAGAACCGAATAATAATCATAAGGAAAACAAGGGCCAAATTTTAAGCACCCGAAACCGACGAGTTTGCATAAATCTAAAGTCCCTGCCTACTCTTCTGGGAAATAGGAGTGAGTTTATATTATTATTATTTATTGAAAATGCATGTAACATTATAATACATAGTTATTTAACAAAATATTGAAGAACAAAATCAGCACCACACCGCGAACACCTGTCACCTCGCTTAATAACTAACGTTTGATAAAAAGAGAGAAAGAAAATCACTAAGAGTCGAATGGAGGGGATATAACGGTTTTTCCTTACGTGACGATGACTACCAACTAGTACTTACGACAAACCACGCTAAGGAACTTTGTTCCAAAATAAACGTACTACCAGTACTATCACTTGACAGAAGAATCCAAAAAATTTAATGTTCAAGTATTTCAAACATTTCTTACTGATTATCATTTACTACGTGAAAAATATAAGTTAGGTAAGGTGTTATGTGTTCACTTTACTATATTACTTTTTTATCATGGAAGCTTTATAGCTTACATAATAAAAACCATAAGAAAGATATATACCTTTCTTCAGTGAAATCAAAATACACTAGGTATGTATTATTTAAGAATGAATCAAGCATTAATAACTTTAAAACTGTCTCTCGTAACTTTATCAATAGTAAAGTTTGACTTTTCAAACCCTAAAACCGCTCGTTTTAACTTATAATTTTATGATACATGCAATGTTATCAGAATTAATATGATAAATATGAGGCATTTTCGTAAATAGTCATCATTAAAAATTTTAAAAAACTTGTACTTTTGGAATCAATTTCATTTTTTATCGTGTATGTACTTATGACTTTATTCTGTACATTAATTTTCGTTAAATATTCATTAAAATTAAATTTTGATTCCTTGCGTCATTTGCACGAACCCGTTATCGATTTGAGCGCGTTCAATGAATATTAATTAGTCATCTGCTTTATCTCTCTTGCTTCCTAAAAATTATTAACAAAATGTGTAACACTTTAGAACACATTTACGGTGATCTGGTTTGCTTGAAACCACCAACCCGACCACGACAATAAACATCGCCGTTTCGTTTTTTTTTTAAGCATGCCTGATACTTTCAAACGACAATTTTTTGTCGGCAATAGAAATAATACTTACGTCACTTCAATGACACAAAAGGAAATACCTCTACATTGAACCAGCAGGAAGAGATTAAAGTAATAATATATAACCCCTCAAAAATTAGGTCAAAGGAATGTAGGAGGATAACCTCTACAATAGTGTGACACAAACCGAACACCACTGTTAGAAAAAAAGTAAATGTAATGACACTCCGTACGTTATTAATGAAAAATTTATTAATGAACAATAAAATATGTGCATAAAATCGTTCCAACCGAACAGACTAGCTATAATTAGTTTTCTATTTATTAATTCGTTTTTATCTTAATTCAAAAGAATGATTTAATATATTCAAGTAATGAATATATTATATTAGTGATTTATTAATGTTCCTTCAATAAAATCTCACCACTGAATTTTAATCAAATACAATAAACGAAATTACACCAAGTTACGTATAAATGGTTCTAGGAAACGAACGAACGTTCTATTTCATCGCCCGACCACGATGAAGCTAAAAGGAGGGCTATGACTTAACATATAACATAATAACAGCCTTTCGTCACCTTTTGCTTCATAATGAACATGTTCCATTATGTTAATACTCCGACATGGTATTACTTACTAATTTACTTTAAGCATATCGTCATGGTGTTAAAAACCGCCATATTAGAGACACTTTATCCTACTCTTCGTTGACATACGAAGTTTTACAGAGTCCAATATATAATGAAGTAAATAGGCCTTCCTTGCAATTATGTATAGTAAGAGTGTTTCACGGCGAGCGCATTGCAGAATCAATAACAGATATCTGATCTTTACATTTACGTACAGTTATAAAGTTGAGTGCGGAAGTAGAAACGTAAACGTAGAATCGATTCAATTGAAATGGGATTCCTGAGCAGTATCTCTGTTGAAAGATTGATATGGAAATAATGACGTCAGAGAACGATATAGTTTGAAAGGACAACTAGTGGTCGGAGCAGAAAAAGATGTATTGCTATGTTTTGGTGATCTAATGAGGACGAATTAAAATGGACTGACGAAAGGAATCTACGGAGCTAACGTGTGCGTTAGGGGGGTCGGCAAGGGGCGCCGTTTGTATTTTATTCAAAAAGATTGTTGATACATTAAAGAAAAACAGTGTGTGTCGGACCACACGACGTGAAATGAAATGTCTTTGGAAAAATCTGCAGGAATAAAGTTTAGGGTGAAAAATAAAAATTTATTACATAAAAGATTGCAGTAGTTTAGTCAAATTTTAATTATCAATTTACCGTTGACTTGCGATGCACCACGTACACTTAGCTATTAGAAACCACTGATATAATCGACAGTTTCGCAACTATATCTCGTTTAATACATGTATTTAATATGCATTCTTGATTTTAGCAGTAGTAGCCGCGCGTATCAAAAACATTCGCGATCAGCTACGACCCGACCGTGTCACTCAAGCGTTTCACTATGACGTCATAGCACGAAATCACTCTAACGTGCCTAAGGAAGTTTCACTGCAAAAGACAAGTTGTAAGGACTCAAAAACTAAAGCGCATGAAATAGCTGTTTGATATCGCAAAAGCAAGAGAGACGAAAGCATGAATAGATCGTACCAGTGTACATAGCTACGACATCAGCCCACCCTTTTGGGAAATAAACGTGAATTAAGTAGTACACTTTAACTGCTACATACGATAAAGGTTATAATAAGCTTAAGATCTCACCTATTCATGTATGACTATAATCGTGACATATGTACATAAAAACAACCTTTTCTTGATATAGCCAAGCTGCCTGACTAGCGCGCGCGCTGTTTATTTATGCTTAACAACTATGCTTAACAAATAATAGAGCATGTAAGCCGTTGATAACATTTAAAAACGTCTGCATTTGTTCTTGAAATAGAATTTACGCAATTCGAATTTCCATCCCAAATTTTACTCTTCTTGAAATAAAAGAAATGACTAGTTGCGTAAAAGACTTATAATACGATGTTAAATAGAGAAATATCTAAATAAATATACATGAAAAGTCATTAAAATACGAGAGGTGTGCAGTAGCTAAACTTTCTTATCATTTTAACTTATTTAGAAAAGAAGGAAGCTTTAATTTAGTGAAGTACTGAGATAGTATAAAGACTATCTAGTCAATAAAAACTTTTTCTCCCTGAGGCTGGTATTCCTTTAATGAGCTCTTAATTTTTTTCGGACCAATTGTTGATTCAAAGGTATTTTCCGCCTCATTTCCTTGTCTTCGCTAGTTTTTTCTATTGGAATCCTAAGAAAGAAAAATGAAATGAGAAACATTCAAATTGCAGGTTTGATTAGTTTGCGGCGGCTACAAAGCGCTGTTGCAGCGTTTTTCCACTAAATTTTGCATCGCGAAAAGTTTAAATTTTGAATATTATGCACTTTATAGCCCAAAAGTATATAATACACTGAATTCAACTGCACAAAAACCGAATTGATAATTTACATAGAAACGAAAAAATATTTCACTGGAACACTTGAATAGAGCTTCTAAAGGCAAAAACCTCGTGCCATTCAATTATGTTTTTCAATGTTTGCTTTGTGATTTTATAAGTCTGTGTGTTACACGACTTATAACTATCCACTGCAATTTGTAACTATCGACTGCAATTTTGATGGTTTCTCTCATAATATTTTATAAAGCTTTAGTTGTATTTGGATTTCAGCTAAAGCGATCACTGTAAAAGACTTAAGCGTCCTTTTTTATTATTTTAGATTGAATTATTTTTTCGTTCGTCTTAAGCTTCCATTTCATTGCGATAGTAGTAGTAGTAGTAGTAATTATCACGAAGATTTAGTAACTTCGGTGATTTAAATTAAATGAAAAAATGCTGATAAATAATTAATCCATTCATAACGCAATTTATAGTCTTTAAAGTATAGTCTTTAAAAAAATGAACCGCTTTTTACTCATGGCTCAAGACAATATATATGTGTACGTGTGTGTGTGTGTGGTTGTGTGTGTGTGTGAATGCGTGTGCGTGCTGCTTGCCTGTGTGTTTTGGTCAACCGGCTTTAATTTATTATGAAATCGAACACGACGACAGATCGTGAAGGAAATAGAGGGATTTCGAAATCTGTCTTCTGACAATAAAGGCTACACATAACATTAGACTCAAGTAGCGCAAATTTAACACACAGTATTCAATTAAAATCATTTACAGTTAGCGTGCATCTGATGACAATTCCAACAAGCCTGAATAATGCTAGATACATTGTTTTATTATGTAGTTCCGGCCTCTACCTTATGGCTTCACTATCAGATCAGTCCATAGTACCCTTTTCATCGGATTGATTTATTTAAATTTGCTAGTCATAATTACCTATCTTAATCGAGATGTCTTACCACCACCCGTGAAACACTTAGTATTCAGAAGTTTCGGTGGCTATCTGGTGATCTTCATTAGTTCCACGACACTACATGACACTTTCTAAATGTAAATGCTTAACTTATAGCCGAAAACATAATCGCTATATGTACGTCTGTAATATTTGCGAATTCTCCACAACTTCTCATAGATCACACCATCAGAAATGGTTTTGAAAAAAGAATTAAACCAATCAGCAAGTATATATATCCTTTCAAATAAAAAAAATGCAAATCGGTTAATAAATGAAGAAATTTGGTGAATCATAAATTATATAAAAAAACACTAAACAAAGTACTAAGCAACATTTTTTTTTCGACTTTGTTAAGTTCGTCATGCTACACAATTGTGTATTTCTTTAAATCGTTAATAGATTTCATTTTCATATGTATAATATGAGTTTATTAAGGACTTAAAATTTAAAACTTCATCTCCAGAACCGCAAAATAATTATTAAAATATTACCTTGATGACATCATTATTCATTGCAAATACATGTAATATAATGGATAGATATCTTTATGAAAATGTTGAAAAACAAAATTAGCGCCGCGCTGCAAGCAACTGCCGCCACATTTGTTTAATAACTAGCAACTGTTACAATCAGAGAGAGAGTCGCTAAGAGACGAATAGAGAGGACATAACACTTTTACCTTACGTTACGATATCTGCCAACTAACACCTACCGCAAGCCGCGTTAAGGAACTTCATTTCAAAAATTTCAAATCAATTCTAAGAATATTTTGTACACAAAATGTTATTCAAAAAACATGTGAAAAATTGTTGATTCTGCAGCCCATCGCTAAAATTTCGCACTAGGATAATAATGTGTGTTTGAACTCCCTGACTTATAAATATTGTCTACGAGTAATTGAATTTTCGAGCTCAAAAATTTGAAAGACGGTTGACTCTGTAGACTCTTTAAAACTTTTTACTGCTTTCGAGCTGAAAGTGCTTAAAAATAAAGGAGCAATAAATTATTTATTGAACTCATCGTGCGCAAAAGTCGATTTTATTGCTTTTTTAAGTAATTAAACCTTTTGAGTTCTTCGAGTTCAAAACCTATATACATTAAAAAATGCATCTTTTATTTTGTCAACTACGATATCTGCCGGACACATTATTCTATTTTGATCTAGTTTATAGGATTTGACACAGTTTTCTAACCAAAAAATGATGACCAAATACGAAACTTCAATCCCTCAAGAATTTCACAAGTTATTTTGAAAAAACGAAGATTTTTGTGACTTATCCGTTAACTACATATCTCCAACGAATACACCGGTTTTGATGCAGTTTACAACGATCGACGTAGTTTTTTTTTTTGTGAAAAATAGTTGGTAAGATATTTGTATTTATTACTAGAATAGTACAAAATATTCTATAACAAAACATTTTTTGAAAATAGTTCCATCGTACACACAAACATTCACACCAGATCATTCAGATAATCGTGAACAAAGATTGCTAGAAACCTGAAACGTCATAATCTGATAAAAACTCTATTATTGAAAGTCGAACTGAAACCAGTATCTTCCCAATTCATGAAGATTTTTAAAATTCATAGCGTGAAGCTGAAAACGGTATTTTTAAATATTACATTGACGATATTTTCCGAACATGTTATTCAATTTTGATCTACTTTACTGAATTTGATACAGTTTCCTGAGCAGAAAAGTATAATCAAGCATCAATATCAATAACTATATAAGTTATTTTGAAAAAACTGTTTTTCTCATAGTTTTCAATAACGGTATCTCTCGAACATACCTACCGATTTTAATGCATTTTACAATGATCGAGGTTGCTTCTAAACAGAGTAGCTGGTTGGACTTTGCAAATTATCGTTAGAATACTTTGAAAATATTCTAAAAATGGCTTTTACAATTTTTTTTCTAACAATATCTCATAAACAAATTTACAAATTTTGATGCATTTAACGATTTGGTCTTTCAAAGCAAATAATTGGGTAAATTTTAAAATCCATCGATTGAGTAGATGCGAAATATAATAAAAAATATTTTTTGGAAAATGTTGTTCCAAGGGTATCTCTTAAACAGATCAGCCGATTTTTATACAGTTTGCAGCAGTCAAACCAAGTGCTTGGCAAACGATCTAATTATATTTCGATATCGATCAGTAGAGAAGTCTATAAGTTATATTAAAGGAACATTTTTCTAAAAAAATATTTTTAATCTGCCTCCAAATTTAACAAACAAAATCGGTTTAACTTTTCAGAAAGTTTAACTTGAGTAGACTCCGTTTGGATGCCTTAAGCTACGTTTCGATCAGTTAACCAGTTAAAAATTTACGAAAAATTTGCATACACACATACAGATATCACTAGGGAAATGGTCAAAATATATTCCTGAAACACTAAAACGTCTAGATTTTATGAAAATTAAATTTTTAAAAATCGGACTGAAAACAATAATTTCCCAATTTTACGATTTTTTTTTAATTATCTTAGCGGGAAGGTACAAATACAAAAAAAAATATTTCTAACATTCCAAGAACTAATTCAATCTTCAGTACAATACGGATCAGTTTATAGGAACCGTTTTGTAAGTGACCTGTCCAAAATGAGAAGGGTCAAATGAATAGAACCACAGCACACCCAGAAGTATCGCCCGATATTGTGTTGGGCTGCAGTTAACAAATAAGATTTGGGCTTTTAATTGGAATATTGAATTGAAATTGATTTAAGTGATATCTTAGATTGTATCAATTTCCAAGTGTGTATAAAGCTTGTTGTAATATCTTAGAAAAAGGGCCGTAATGTATAGAGTTATGGACAGACAGACACGCCGAAGGACAATATAGGAACTAGTACTCTTAAGCACTTCACGTTAACTCTGTAGATATAAAATTTCATTTTAATCTAATTACTTGAAACTTATTCCTTCATGCTTTAAAACCCTCGTGCATTTGGAATTGAGCAGTTGCCGATCTCGAAAAACTACTATCACGTAGTTCCTGCAGTATTTTTCATAACAGTTGTTATCTCCGAAAACTTAGCATACATGTGTCAAATTACGTATTCCAGGCGCACGGCCCGCCGGTCTAGTACAGAACATTTATCATAGCGTATCTGCGCCGAAAGCGAGGAAGCGTTTAGGCATAGATAGCTCCAGAGATCATGTTGCGAATGCAAAGAATTTTTGCTATATTAACGTGAATGCTTCCTTGACATTTCTCAACCGTCCTACTACACAGCCGCTGTATTTGAGTACCTGAATGCAGAGGTCGCGTGCATAATCCCTCGTTATTAAATTACAAGGGGCTTAGCAGTTACTTTGAATTGTAATAGTAACGTTGAACTTCAATGGTTGTTAAGAATTCGATGCTTTCGATGCGAAAGGTATCAAACTCGATTCCTCAGCACGGTCAAACAGACTGGATAATTGAGAAGTGGTTGCGACTCGGTGGTTAACAAGTTGTCTCTGAATCGTAAGGCACTAGATTCGATATTGATCACGGGTGAACTCGATCGATAAGTTTCTAACTTAAGTCAATATCAAACCACCTATTTCGCGCTTCGGTGTGCACTTCAAGCTGTCAATTTTGTATGTTTTCATCGTACTCAAGATGGCATTCGTCAGCGGACCCGAAGTGGTTGGGTCGCCGTAGAACCTCTTTAAACTCCGATCACCTCCTCTGAAATGAAAATATTGTGGAAGGATACACCTCCAACATTGGTGTGATTAAAACTTGATACAACGAGATTCAGTCTATGTCTTATGATAAAAAAACATGTACTCGACCTTTTACTGACGCTTGTGGGTAAAATTGACGAAGTTATTGTGAGCTACACCGAGCTAGGAAGCTTAAATATTCCATTAGCTACCTAAACTAATTCTTCTGTCTATATTTCATGATTTTTATGTTTTTTATTCTGTAAATACACTTATTTTATCCTTTACCCGTACTTTCTTTTATTTTGTTACTCGTAAAAAATAATCTATGAGGAACGACTCTCCTTGCTTCCTTCGTGTGATACTTAACGAGCTATAAGATATTTCAATAATAGGAATCAAGTGGTATTAGAAACTGAGCTAGATGCAAAATAGTTACAGGCAGTCCGGTTCTTAGTATCACAAAGTTAAACATCTAGCTTAAGTTTCTACTGGAGAGAAACTTAAGACTTTAATACAAACAGCTAATATATTGAACTTCGTGCAAAAGGCCCCAACTTAGAAACTGTGTCGATTTGGCTAATGCGGTAAAAGCGATCTATTACGTCGTGTTTGCTCGTTGTAATGACGATACCATATTTTAATTTACTGTTTCTGATGACAGATTTATATTTCTTTTTTTAAATATTCAGAATGGATCTTACAATATTTAACTATATATTAATTTTAAATACAAATTCCATAGTAATTATAAACTTCCAATGTTCTAAAGACGCACTTATAATTAAAATGGCGTATGTTTTTTTCTTTGAGAGTATATCTATTTAAAAATAAACAGCTGTTCTGAGAAAAGACACGAATTTTCTTGTGCTTATATTCTAATTAAAGTTTAAATACATGCGTACATAATTTTAAGATCCATCATAATTTCTGTTCAACGAGTTATTTCCATATATTTATTCAGTACATTAATCATTTGTTGTATGTTGGAGAAACACATTCCCTAATAAATATACATTTTTAAGTTTAAAAATACGATATATAATAAGCAATAATACACAGCAAGTACGTGTTTATAATTATAGAATGCAATGCATTCGTTTGCCGACCACAAACGGAATCATGAAAGAACTTAACTCGAGCTAATTTTAATTCGAACCAAACCATTATTGGTTCCGTGCGTCTGAGTACACGCTAGGCCGCCATTGCAGGACATCTGCGCCCCGGCGACGACGACGGTCTCACCAGCCCTTTGACCCTCACTGAACCTACTTGGAGGGCCGCTCGATGCGAGATGGAAGATAGAGCGAACGCACGCCCCAGCAGTGGACCGGCGGAAAAAGTGACACGCCAGCGGACGTCTATTACGGGAGTTCCCGAAAAAAGGGCAGGCGTACACATATATACGTAAATTTAATATATTCACTCAAAGGGGTAAGCAGAGATTATAGATTTGTTATTGGTGCGAGCCTCACACACGCCTATCGCTTCGCTGTCGTTTATAAATTGTCTCATACACTAATGTGTATGCGGCAATTTAACCCGTTCGACCCGGTGCATGACCAGTTTTGGGTTTTAATAAACTTTCTGCTTTTTAATATACAACTAATTTAATTTACATAAACCTTTCTCAGGAACGCCATGTCCGATCTGCCATCAGACATTATAGAGAAAATTGTTGTATACATGTCTTTTGACAGTTTATTTTCATACGTCCTTTCCAGACAGCTCAAATACTAGACATATTCTAATCTAGTCATGACATCTTCGTTTCAGCCATACACTCTTATCATATCACGAGGACACGTAATGCACAAGGGTCGCTTCGCCGCTAATTCGATTCTGCTCTCAATGTGATATTAAAACTTACTACGTAACATTGTCACATAAGTGTTGTAAAACACTGACTGTAATATAATATTGGAATAGTAATGTCAAGCGATAGTAATGCAGTAACAACGTCTTGTGATAGTATCAGCTTGCGAACATTCATAAGACGCACTATGCACGCATTCTTTAATATCCCATTGTAAGGCGGCTCGACTCCCCTAAAGCTTTTAAGCTCTTGAAAGTACACTCGTCCAAGTAACATTACATCACAAAGAGAAATCTGCGCAAATAAAAGTTTTGAAACTGAAGCACAACATATAAAAAAATACGAAAATATTCGTATATTTTGTCTTGTAATTATAATTAAGTTATTTTTAACGTATACTATTAGCCTTTCGCATTCTTTATCATAAACTTTAATAAAAGTTCATGATTAGTAAACTATTATAATAATCTTTAAATAATTGCCAAACTTAGAGAAGAAATGAGTTAACTAAAAATTTTTATTTAAATTTTATTAAGAAAATTGTTTTAATGCTTTATAACAAACACAAAAATAAATATAAAATAACAACCATTTCTTTTTTATGCGTGCGCAATACGACATTCCGCTTCACAAGCGTTGTACTAATCTACACCCGATGGGACCCAATGTAATTTATTGGAACATCTACTCTACATCTACTCAAGACTTACGCCATCAACAACCAATTTACCAAATTTCCATAATATTGCTATGGTGTGACCATTAATAGCTTTTACGGCGTCTGCACACTCACTTCGTGTTCACTCGCCTAATACAATTATTTGGATTGTTTGCCCAAAAAGTCATAACTTCAATATTATACTGATACGCCACGGTATCTGTTTGTCAAACTTTGTGTTTGTACATCACGGCCGTTTTTTATCTGTAACTATTGTCTCTAGTTTAAAATTTTCTTAATACTATCGTGTAGTGAGTTAAAATCGGTTTTTTAAATTGAATATAGAGCGTTTAAGGAATTTGAGATGACATTTTTCATATTTATAGAAAAATTAATATACTTTTAGATACAAACTATTTACGTAATTGTTATCGTAAATGACTGTTATTTTACAAATATTTACAATTACAAAACAAAATAAAAATCAAACAGTGATTTTTATTTTTCTCCATTTCCTTTCAATAAGAATTCACCCGGTTCGTTCTCAATAATTCATTTTACGAAATCATCGGAGTACTAATATGACTCTCCTTTCATAAGTTTTAAAAAGGAGTTTCACGAAATGATGATTTTCATATAAAATTTATATACAAATTCATGTCCTGTCATCGTCAGCCTTCTTGGCCTGGACTTTCTTCGAATGCACTTTTTAGGAGCTATTTCTATTAAAAGAGTGTATTATAAACCTCATCTACGATACTGTCACTGTTTAACTGGTTTTTTTCAAGGCATGAATTACCTAAATTTTCGATCCGATTTCGATCCAAAATCGAATTCAAGTTACAAATTTTATGTTTTATAGAGCTTCCGTTATTTTTATTTTATAAAGTACATTTATTGGTAGCTTATTTAGTGTTAGTTACTGAGACAATTCGGATGCTATTCCAAATATCTCCTCATTCATCAAAAACAATGTGATTTCCTTAATAAGCATTTTTGTATATAACTGTTTAACTAAAAAAGATTTTGTATTATATAAACATTTTCAATAAATTATAATAAAATATCGTTTTGTATTTTATTAAAATAGCGCAATTCAAAAGACTGACATGAGGCGGACAACCTGTGATATGACAGTGATGCAATAAAATTGCACCCCCTCTCTTTCTTTTGGCGTGTCTCATAAAAGTCGAAAAAAGACTGTCAAAAAGTCATGTGACATGTATCATCGGCAGAATAACAGAACCATTTATATACTCAACATACTTATAGATAACACTACATTATTTATCTAAGGGGCCACTCAGTTATTAGGTGAGTAGAATTTGCCTAATTTTCAACCGCCCCGTCCCTCTTGTCAGCAAAAGTAAGCAAAGCTCTTACTCTTATATTTACATTAGTATTATTTTTGTTATTCATGAGCAACAACTATCAAGTGTAGAAATAAAGAATTTAGAGAATATAAAGCGTGTTTCATATTTATTTAAGCTAATCATTATTCAAATATTATATTCTTAACAAGTTACAATAACTTTATAATGTTATTATGTTCTATTAAAAATTTTGAAATCATTTCAACAGTGGCAAAATGGATCATTTGTAAAACATGCATGAAAAAGGATAGATTCACAGTTGCTTACAATTTTAACATTAAACTCAAAATGCACATAATATTTCCGTCTCACATTTTACAATACAATTTTACAGTACCAAAGAAAAACAAGCAAGCAAAGATAAAAAAAGGTTCGTTTATCACTACAAATGGCATCGGAAGTTCATGTGTATATCATTTCGTGACAATTTTTACGATTTGCATATGCCAGTTCTAAAACAATAACATCGGTTTCTAGCATCTTCTCATTTTTATACATCCATGTAAAACAACTGTTAGCTAAAATCACGTCCAATTCAATGAACCGAACATTGATTAGATATAAGATTGAATAAATTTAGACAAATGAATGGCGCGTACCGTAATTCCACTGTTCAGTTTTTTCTAACTTAACCATAAAACACTGCGTGTGAGTGAATAACCAATTAGGGGAATTCCTGAGATTGCTTTTCACTTTTGAGCATAGATAAGTGCGGTTGACACCAGAGACCTCTCCACCCTCTTTAGTACTTAGACAATACTTGAATGCCTTCTAACCTGCCGTCATGACAGCATGTTAAAACTATGGATTACTGATAGATTAAGGCATCATCTTAAAACTAAAAAAACTGATAGATTAAGGTGCTCTCTAGAACAGAGCCCGAGTGGTTTACTTTGTTTAAGTAAAAAACAATTCGTTAGTTTACCCATGAACAGGATCCAAATCCCGTACCTTCATATTTAAGGACAACGTGTCGACCACTCAAATGCTAGCGGTTTATAGGTTACTTAATTATCTGTAGTATCATTATATTATTTCATATACTAATGTTTTGCGTATTACAGTTAATAAAAACGTGTACAAGCAGTTTATCCAATAAACCGAACAAAACATAGTATGACATCACACGCTATTGAAAAGATATAGCATAATATATTACTACTTAAATCAAGTAAATTATTGAAATTCACACAAAAGTATATAAATCCAGAATTTTTCGTTCACTAATATATTCGGGTCGAGTGTACCAGAGCGAAGACAGCTAAAGCCCTATTGTGGGGAGCGGCAATTGCAGCGAGCTCTCGTGGCCGCCTCCTCTATGAGATGAATTTTTAATGGCCGCTTATAAGGAAAATGTGGAATTTGCTTGCTCAATGCTTTTCCGGTTCTAAATTTCCTCGTTTTATTTCTTAAATATGGAAATAAAGATGAGCTTTCTACAATTTTAGTGCGTTCACAGGGAGATAACACCGAGGTGGAATTAGTTAAGTACTTCAAATTAATGCAAATGCTGTGTTATAGGCTACGAGCAAGAAGGGAACGAGAGAAGGTAGCGTGCGCTACGCATAAATGGCACCTTCATTTATTGCCGTTTTTTAGTATTTGTTGCCGAAAACGTGACAAATAGAGGTCGCCGGCGGGCGCTCGGACCTGTTGCACCCGCACTACTGTAGTTAATGGCTGGACCGTTTCTGGATTGCCAAACTGTACCTACTTACCTTTGTTTTGTCGTCGGTTAGAAGTTTTAAACCGATCGATTTAAACACGATTAGATGGAAGGGTATGCAGTGGAATTGAGAAAAATTGACGCAACAAGTGTATGTTGACACAAAAAATTCCGCTTAGTAAATACCAGGTAAGACGTAAAAATTAATATTTAGAGCGGTGACAGAAAACAGAAATTAAAGATACTTTGAACAATAGTTATTAACGTTGTTGAATTTTGACGTAAAAACTAAGCGCTCAGAGCATTGCTAATCAAAAACTGACACCTCCCAAAATAAGTTAGCTAGCTCATTATAAGCGTACGAGCCACAGACATTCACACCGATATCGTCAGATTAACTTTGTGTGGTGTCGCTTTTTAGTATACGTGTTTTACGTATCCTGTAACCCGTCGCCATGCATTGTTTCCGCCCTTGCTTAACTCTCTCCGCAGATTTTTTACGTCAACGGTATTAATTGATTGTAAAATTAATAAATGAAATGGCTCAAACGACCGGCTTCAGTGTAAACATAATATGAAATATTTTTAAAGGAATAAATAACGAAAATTAAACACTTGACAATCATTGAAGTTGTGTTTTAATTGAATCTTGACTGATAAATAATCAATGTTTGCCTGCAAGACACATAGATACATTACCAGTGACAGTTCGTTTTTATAACTTCACTCTTTGAAATTTGAAGTCGATCACACTGCGTTGGCATTGTATTGAAACTCTGACAAATACTTTCGTGACAATTGCGGCACGAGATCGATCCCTACATACAAACCTATTTTATTGTATTAGTTTATTTCTCATAACAAACCAATTCATTTATTACAAAATGCAATTGACTATTTTTTAATTCACTAAGTAGTCCTCAAAAATTAACTCTCAAAATTTGTTTACTTGTAGTTAGATTCAATCCCTCTTCATCATCCTCACTAATCCTTCACCATCCCATTTCCACTCCAACAATCCTCCCCCATCAGACATCCTATTCCTACTCAAAAGGCCGGCAACGTACTGGTGATTGTTCTGAAGTTTTGAATATGCATAGATGGTGACGTCTACCTAATCTTTTGTGGCTCGCAAGCATATTTGTTCATCAAAAATGTAAAAAAATATACATTACATGTATGTACTACATCGCAATCGTATTGTATGTATGTAAATCGCACATTTTTTGTGCCGTGTCGGCTGAACAGAACCGTAGAAATGAACTGAACAATAATTGCTGTTTACAAAAACTGCTTTTTTAGATACAAATTTTAGAAACAACGTTCAGCCTTATCGGTCTTGCCGCCGGTAGTCCGAGTTTCGCGTTTTATTTTGATGCAGTCGAAGATGGAAACAATTCACGGCATATGCACAGCACGGAGCTAAAGTTCTTTTGACGAGTCAAGGTTGTGGACAGCGTCCTGATGTACTGGGTCCTGACCTACAACCTTCCATGGCCCCTCCGACATCTTGACCTGTGGTCAAGATGGCCCCTGTGGGCCAATTGGGTCCTTACCCGTCGGTATTCGATTAGTTAGATAACATTATTTAAAATTATTATTATTTAACATTATTATTCAAAATGATTTGAGTTGTTGTGGATGCCGACGGCTATTCAACACGGAAGCATGGCTTGCGGGGGCGCAGGTGCGTGAGCACACGCTCGGCGATGCCTCGAAGTCGTATTTCGCCTGTATTCACTGAAGGCATAACACATTGCACGCATATCGCGGCCTGCCAAAGCACCTGTATGCTATCACATATTGGGGTGAAATGAATGAAGAAGTCCTTTTCGTAAAAATTTGACACCCGTTTGAAGTCGCTATGTTTTTTGGAAGAAAACGAAATTTTTCTGTAGTATATTTCATAACTCAACGGTATTTTGTTACGATATTGATCAATAACCAAGAACTAACGTAGGCGATAATGAAAATTACTAGATTCTCATATTTTTGAGAATTTAGGAATTCTAATTATTGATTGAGTTACACTAAAATTAATAAGACTCATTAATAAAACACATATTACATTTATGACATACATATAATTTTTTAAAGTATATTCCCTCACTGTTTACAAATTTTTACATTCTTTACAACCATTGTTAAAAGTAGTTGGCCCAGTCTTCCTTAGAGACCTCTTCAATGGTCGCGTTGGAACGCGTTCACTGCCGTTTCTTAAGTTGTATTCCTCTATGCTTACTTTAATTTTTCATAAATAAAAGAAAAACACAAGGTTCCAAACTGTGTGGAGGATACACCATTAATTCTACATTTGAGGCTTTAATATGTAAACGCGTTTTCGTGGAGGCGACTTTGCTGTGAGGATGCTTCTAACGAATTTTTTGCAACACTCTGGGCAAACACGTATTCACGAACCACTTTGCAGTTATTGTCCTTGGTTTGGAAGCGATATTGTAGTGTAATGTCTTGATTTACAATAGAACACGCTACCATTTCTTTACCAACGCTTTGACTTTTTTTTAACTTTCGCCTGCAAATCTACAAATGGAAAGACTCATTCTGTTATTTTTTAGGTTCACAGTACTTCATTTAACCTTTTTTCGCTGAGACTAAGCTGTATACAGCCGATTTTCCAGCTTTATATTATTTCATCATTTTACGATATCGCTCTACACGCAGTTATTGCTGGTCATCCTTTAAGTCGTGCGGTATCCGTCGAGTGCAAAATTATCCAACCTACAAATGCACATGCAAAACCTTTTGTACGTTGCTCATACCAATATGTATAACAGCAAAAATTTGCTAAACAAGTAACTTTTTTATCAATTTTAATTAGCCATCATACAGTATCAACATCGTTTCGGTAACTTCAGTCACCGGCCGACGTTCACATGAATGGTGAAAGAGCTGATCACGTCCACGTTTGAATTCACGAAGCAGGAGTACACAGAACTTCGAGATGAAGCTTCATCATCGCTCTAAGTCTCTGGGAACTTTTTTTTTTGACTCAAGCAACTGCTGCAATCGTAAAAATCATGATGAAAATAGTCTTTAGACTTAAATTCATTGTAAATACCACACGTTTTTTAAAACGTCATCAATATGAAAAAAAATAACAAATTGAGACTCTACACAAAGTAAAACGTAATCCATTACCAAATATTTTCATTTACAAAAACAATATATATAATTTCTTATACAAATGGCCATTTCCAGAAATGTTCAGTATAACCCACGTACCTAAGCGATAAACAGTTAAATGATCATGAATATACAACGATATTTCATATTTATTTCTTTAAATTGTGTGCACCTTTATTAAATTCATTCCAAACGAGACAATGTTATGCCTTATACGGATAATAAAAAGGTACATAAAAGCCAAATTTTATTCATATATTTGAATACGCAAATATACTTATAATAATCCCTAACTCAGGCAATAAAATTCAATGCAAAGCAATAATATATTTCACATGACCTTATGGTACGTGCTCAAAGTTAATATGCTCAACCGTCCCCAGAGATTTAATTCATGACCGCGCTGGGTCAAATATTCCTCTTCGTTTTTTGGCACAAAAATAAACCAATTGTTGCTTTTACCAAAGTTGACTTTCTTTCTCATTGTAGGCAAATTCCTTAATACATATTAAAATTGAAAGATAATTATATCTATCGTTGATTATTTTAAATTAATCACTATACATTTACAAGAACATTCACAACTTTGTCAATTTCTGATCAAAGTCGAAATTCGCATACGCGTTTTGTATGAGCAATGATAATCGTCGCTTTTAAATTGAATTATTTAATTTGAAAAAGGACGCTGTTTATGCGTATTAAATTGAAATTCAGTTCAAGGACAGCAATGCATCCAAATAACGAAACCCTTCCAAAACGATTAACATTTTTCAAATCCTTAGGACGATTAGAAAAATCGATTGAACGACAACTTACTCTCCACGGTGACCTTTAACGCGTTTACGGAAATTTAATTATTTTGAAATACTCTCATGAGCCGTTATCGAAGATCGAAAAGTCAAATCTACCTAACTTCACTGCTGATGCAATTCATTTCGTTCGAGATCGTATTCTTAGAACGCGTGGTGTTTGGCTTTTTTTTAATTGGATTTTGAAGTATGGAATTTGAAGAGCAGTTATTGGAAGGAAAGACAGTTTTTGAATGAGATAAATTACAAATATTACTTTAGAGAATAAGTGTTAAATAAGAAATAATGTATTAAAAAAAGGAGTAACCTTATTAGTAGTATATAATTTTGATTAACCATACGCTTTTAATTCAATAACATTTGTTATTTCCTATACAAGGACAAACCTGAAATTTCATAACTATCTCTTTAAACATGACGTCATAACGGAAAAGCGAACCCCACAGCCCACATCCGCCGTTTTATTTTTATATCGCTCATTATTTACATGAGCGAGTACTTTATGAGAACTAGCCCGGGAGCCGGCGTCATCATTCTTCATGCAAATGTGAGACGAAACTAACTGGGCTGAGGAGCCGCCGCAATTTGTCTCGGGGCCCGGCCTCGTTTGTAGCGCCTTTGTGACTCTTTTGCCGCGGTGAGACGACGGCGCGCTGCGGCCGCCGGAAGATTAATCTTGACGCGTATGGGGTTCGATTGCGCCCCATAGTCTGGTCTCGGGGCTAGGGGTAACTTGAGGGTGACGTTTAGAATACGATAACGTTAGGAGTGATCCTCCGTCGGATGCAGAACACATACCCGGTCACGATACGAAGTAGAATCGATTGTTATTTCGTGAGAGGATGCAGTAGGTAACCCCGCATGACTCCTGCTTAGAATCAAGACAGTAAGTATAATGCGTAAGTCTATCGAATAATTAGATAACAATTAAAATATCATATTTGTAATCGAAGCTGCAAAAACAAATTTATGTATTTATTTAGAAGTGGAGACTATATTCAATATACGTATAACGTAGGAAATATTTAGTTTATTCTGTTTTTAAGTTAACTATTTTTTAATATCAATTTTGTAATTGTCGTGTGTAATGAGAAATGATACTTACTGTTAGATAAAAATTTTCTAAGTACCTCTAAAAGGCTTGAATAAAAGTATACTGAGTCGCCATACCACCTTTTAAATTTTAAGACGTAAAGATGAAATTGTACTATGTACATTAAAAGTGAAACGCATACAAAACATCACCTCTTGTTACTATTTCTTAAAATGAGACATTATCAAAAATTATAATAATACATTTGCTCGTTGTCACAATGTTTATATTTCAATGCTTGTATTGTATAAACATAATTTTATGAACAATATCTTTTTTAGGGTTTCAAACCAAAATAGCAAAAACAGAAACCTTACACTTTCGTTATGACCGACCGTCTGTCTGTATGTCACATGCTTTTGATTCAAAAAGTACAAAATGTATATTCATTAAATTTATTTTATGGGTTTCTTGCATAAGCTGCTTTTTAGTTTAGTAGTTAAATGTCAAAAATAAATATTTCTAGGGAACGACACTATATCTGTAACAGAAGCTGAAAAAAATTTTTTCAGTAATCATCAATTGTCGCACATATTTCGACATTTCTTTTAGGAGCATTTTATGGTTTATTCTCAGTTTTTCTGATTACGTAAATATTTTTGAAATAATCGCTCCAAAAGTAGCAGAAATTGTGTGTGTGTCCCCTTTGTTTTCTGAACCGTATTTCCATAAAATGAAAAATAAAAATAGGAAATAAAGTTTAATAAATACTTTTAACGAAAATTGTTTTGAACATGATCAGATATACCTACTGTTTTTGATTTATTGCCGAAAAACTGCGCTTCTCAGCAAAAGGACGTAAATGCCATTATGATACGCTCTTTTCTCCGCAGCTTCGTCCGCGTGGATCTATAATTAATTCCTCATTCTTAATATTTATTAATCTTGCTTTCAGTTTAAGTTTTCGTTTGACATTCAATACATTATTCGAATCCTACGTGTATCCCTTTTCCAATCGAGCTATCGTTCTTTTTTTTTGTAAATTATTGCATATGTAGACTAATTGGAAATAAAAATATCATACGTATAATCCAGGAGATATTCAAAATTTCCTTTGTCAGTCCAGTCGTTTATGCGTAAATGAGTTACAAACAGACAAACATCGTTACAAGTTTCACAAGTGTAATCGTATAATAATAACTTATATCCTGACAAACTCTGTAGTTCATTTTAATTTACTCTGAATTTCTATTACTTATTTTCTTTTATTTTTATGTTATCTAAAAGTACACAAAACAGATTACAACCGTTATAAAATCGTATGGAAAGATACAAAAAATATATAAGTTGATCTAGATCGCAATCCTTAAATATCTGTACATAGCATGCTTAGAATTGGGGTATACATAAAAAAATTAATTGTATAAAAAAGCGAGAACAAAAATTTACAAAAAATTGAAAAATGAAATAAAGCACATACAATCCACATTACCGATACAAGACGTCATGTATACTGCGTTTTAAAGTAGTAGGTCTGCAATCAAACACATCAACACCAGCGCCCGCGCCAGTCGGCGGTTAGGTCGTTGTACAGACGGGACATCTGATTAAAAGATTATAAAGGGGCGTATTGTTTTTGTAGGTTGTAATGAAAATGTCCTGGATGAGCGAAATTTATGAAGAGTATTAGAATTCGGCAATGAAAATAACATTAATAGCAAACTATTGATAATAATAGTTTAATAATTATTAAACTACATTTATTAGTCATGGAGTTACAATCGGACTGTTGGCATTCTGTCTTATTTTCGCATTCGCTGTACTTCACCCTCTCACATCATATCTTCCTCTTCCAACCCATCTCATCCCTTATCTTCTGCTCCAACACCGACCCTTTTTTTAAACAAAGCAAACATGGTTCATGGTTAGCAAAAAATTTAGAATTTACTAAAGAGTAAATTCTAAATGAATCTGTATGAATTCTTATAAAGATAAGAATTCATACAGATAAACGTACAAAAATATAAACCGCCACTTATATATTAAGTGATAAGAAGTTCTATCAATATTGTAAATTTCATCAAAATTAATTAAATAATTTTCAAATCATAAGCATATGTAGATATAAACAGAAAGATGAACAAGTGTAGCTTATATAATTCAAAATGATGTGCTCTATTAATGCATTAGAGTTCATCTATCATATATCTGATTAACTATTGTTTAGTTATGAATAAACATAATAAACGAACAGGCAGACAAACAAACAAAAGCATACGTTCTTTCTTTGGTAACAAAATATCTTCATGACAAATTTCAACAAAATCTATAAAGATTTAGACATGGAAACGTAACAGACAAACAGACAGAGACACTTTCGGATTTAAAATATTATTAGCATGGATTACAAGTTTATTCCCAGACGGTTGTATTTGTTTCGTTTTCCTCGGCGATGGTCATCAATTTTGGCTCTAATGGCCATTGGCTATTGTCAAGTTGTTCGGGGGGAGCTCTAACGGCTCTGGGGTTCGATAGACCCGTATATTAAAACTTTACAATTCTATTTCAATATTTACAGATGTTCCTCGAAAGTCGATGCAGCGACGACACTTTTAAATAGTAATCCGTTGAACCAAAACAATTAGTTTTTAAACAACTTTTAAATAAACAAAACATTTACACCTTTTTATACTACCTAAAAAATATTCTGACAAATATCGTCAGTGCATGTGCATTTTCTAAACTTCCTTTAAGCAACGAAACTTGTCTTAAGATCACTGTCATGTCTGTAGTAGCCCCCTACCACAGACAACTAAAAGTTCTAAACCACTAAATATTTTATGGGACTCGGAATTGATAAATCTTAGACCGAAAGGTCTTTTTAGCTAAGGAAAAAGCCGTGAGGCCTAAGGCTTTTAAAATTACTGAGATTTGCCAACTCGAGCCTTCTTTGCGTGAAATTCTTAGTCGATTATCCCTTCACAAAGTTCATTTTTACTTTTTTAAATGGTTGAGTCGTTAAAACCTACCAATTGAGAAATAAACTGAGTTATTTTCGAAGTTATCGCATTAAGTACTATCTCCATAAAGAAGCTATCCATTTTTTGCAAACTACCATTCACACATCTTATTATATGTTAAATTAATATTTACAACAAAAAAGTAGCAATATTAAATTTTAATGTCAATAGATATATGCAATTGTAACATCTAGGTATTATATTTATTAAACATAATATTAAGAATATTTAAAATAACGTATTTGATAGAGGCACCTAAGTTATTTGGAATAGAAAATACAATTTTATAGACTCCATCATTTTAATTTATCGTCGACCGAAAATATACCGTTAATTGATACTCTTCTAATTTGATATAAAGAAATATAAAATTGAAATAAGGTGAAACCACTCCTGAATGGTATAGATCATTGTGACCAAGCCACTATCTAATATTTTTCATTTTACCCGTAATATAATATTCAACTCAAACCAAACAAATTTAGCATAACCAGACATGAAAAAATTTTACAGAGCTCGTAGTTTGAGCAAAAGATACCTATTCCTACAGTTTTGTTTAAACGCTGCTGCTGTTAAAATAGTCTGTATGTATAAAACAGTAAACACTTTTACGAACTGACTGATACATCAATGCGCAGCCCAGACCCTGAGTCTAGAGACTTGAGTCAAGGACAAAAGTTAGGGTAAGAGCGAAGGCGAACACTAAAAAAGGATTTTTAGAAATTCCACCCCTATAAGGGTGAAAAGGGTGAAATATTATTGTATGGAAAATCGAAACCGTTGAAGCTACAAATTTTAAACTTAATTTTTTAATTACATAAAGAAAAAGGAAAACATATAAGTTTTTTTTTTAATTAACGCTGAAAGAGTAAAATAAGGGATAAAATTTTGTATGGAAAATGCGAAACTGCTGAAGCTATTCATGTCAAATGATATATTTTAGCTAATCATTACTATTCAAGATAATGACATGCATCGTTTGTGAAAGTAACTAAAAGTAGTGAAATAAATATTGAAATTTTTATATAAAAAATTCGCTGAATTTATTGACAACAAAACAACTGCTTATTACAAATAAAAAATAATGACATGTATCATAATTCTTGGAAAAGTAACTCTATGAGGATGAAATAAGGGACGAAATGTATAATAAAAAAGTCGAACCACTACATGTATTTTGTCCTTTTTTTGCGTGTTTAAAACCATTTATTCGGTTACTATGAAACTAGGTGTATGTCGTATCCGCGAACGAGAAGCTTTCGAAAAAAACATTATCGTCATGTTTCTGCCGATAAAACTCTAAAAATTCTTTCACAAAAAAAGCCACAAGATCGAAAATGTAATCGGAATTTCCTTAGATCAAGACCTAAGTCGAAATAAAAAGTGGAACCACGATCGGATTGGGAATGAAAGAAATTGTCACCGAGAGCAGGAACGGAATAAGAATCGAGAATGGTGTAGCGCTCGGATCTCGATTTGCTTCGTTTCAATAACCATTGCAACTTACAAATCTTTTTAAATGTTCTATATACACATACTATTTCACGAAATCATATGCACGAAAAACAATAATTTATAGCACACCATGTGGTGGTGCGATGGGCTGGAGTGGGGTGTAGTGGAGTGCAGTGCAGTCCGATATAGTGAAATGGAGTTAAATGAATTAAAGTGCAGTGCAGTGCAGTTCGGAGAATGAAAGGAGTAGTGTAGAATAAAAAAATATTTTTTTTTCTTTTGACCCGCAAACCAATTTATTTTCGATACGATATAAATAAAGGCTGTCTTAAACTTGAATATTACGCACTATATGTGAATTTGGAATTAGTGTTACAAGCTTATCCCTATGGTAGTTCATACGTTCTGAGGGAGACCGTCCGTTTCCTAAGCGGTTTGTGCCACTTATTAGGTGTCACGCATATGCCAAGCGGTTTGCTATTGTTATATATATTTGTGGAGTCAGTGTCTGTTGCTAGGTATATTGTAGTATTTCCTTGGCTGATACCGACTCCAAAAATAACAATAACTATAACTACATTATAGTACAGTAATAATTTGGTTGATTTTTAAGTAGTCTAATACTTTTCATTTTAATTTACTTAGGAAAACTCTAAAAAATATGTTGATCATTATTTATTATTCATAGGTACATGTTGAGTTAAATTTGAAGTAGGTAGATGCCTACCTGTAAACAAGTAGATCGTACCTACATATTGATGAGTAGAAAAGTAAGTCGTAAAAAAATACGCAATTATTTTTTTTTACTTTTTAGTGCATATTATTTTGTTTTGAAGTTGCTTTTTTTATTTATTTTTTTGATTTTTAGTGAATCTGATATACACTAACTAATTTGTCTAAATATGGTTAGACCTAATAAACAAGCTGCTCATAGATCGCACCCTTACTGTAAGCCGTTAAGGAGTTCCATTGACCATCATATTCGACTACGACAATTACTTAACCATAACGGCATTACGGCAGGCGACTTAAATATCTGGTGGTCTATAAAAAATTCGGCAGATTATCGCGTAGTTTGCTGCTAAGAATTGAGGAGTTCCGTTTTTTCGTCATGGATCCCATAATCAGAACCTAACCAAACTCTCATCAAACTACCATTGAAGTACATCCTTTCTAATAAAAAAAAATCATCGAAATCGTTTGGCGTGATATTGAGTCGCGCACATACTTAATACAAGACATATGGTTTTCTCATGGATGCCATATCTATATTAAAAATGTGGCACAAAGCGCCCCACGCTTTTTCCACAACAATACTAGTATTTTTCGTCATTGTTCATTATTTTTTTGAGTTCATATTAAGGATTATTTTTCACTTCTTAATTTAATGTGCTTTAAAAGCGTGTTTTTTTGGTTTTTTTTTTAACTATATTTTTTTTCATGACTTTGAAGCGGTGACGACCACCCGAAATTTCTATCGCAGTCACTGTACTTTATTTCATCAAGAAAGCTGCTTCACTACCCAACCCTATTTAAATGGTCGTCCTCTGTCTACCCAAGCACTGCTGCGGCCATACCTAAGTAATGCTCTGTTTACTTCACTATACACTTCTTGCACTATATACAACAATAGTTTTTAATAAATCTATATTTTAACAATTTTCTTAATGACCACAAATATTGCTCGGTTATTAATATAGATGAGACAAAGCGTCATACATTACTATCGGTAAGTACAAAATACACACTTGTAAATATAAAAACATTTGTCAACACGCGAACATAGCGTTAGCATAGCATATAACATAGCATTAGCGGTATTTTCCGACTCGGGGTCAAGGACGATCAAAGAGAGACATGCGCAAAGCCGGGACGGCCCGCTATTATAATACGCCCGGTCCTCTCGAAAGCTGAATATTGTCCGTTGTTGTCCGCTTCCATGCGAAATGCTGAATTTAAGGGCGTTCCAACAAAGTTCCCGGCGGTCAAGGCGGGCATCGTTAAGGCGAGTGGTCTTGTTAGTTCCACGACGCTCAACTCTATCCGCATTATACTCTCGACGATTGTTTTTGTTTAGTCTCGTACGAGTGCTCCCGTTTCTCGAGTCACGAGTTGGCTCATTTTATTTTATTTAATGGTTTAAGATGGAATCTAGAATTTCTTTGTTGGAAATCATCTCCAACTTTCACAATTCCATTTTAGTACTAAAATCTCACTCATTTCCATGTGTGACTCTGTTGGGTCATCTTATACGTTGATTTGGATTCAATTCACAGAAAAAGAAGCATTGTATATACATTATTGTCCCATCATGATACAATAACTTAATAATGCTGCAGATAGAAGAGTTGTCCCTCGTGATAACTGATGATGATCGTTGGCCGCTCGCACAACACTGGAACGACGTGAACAGATCTACATACAAACCCATAAGTCTGAAATAAAAAGATTATGTCAACGCATGCCTTAGTAGTGGGTTAATTAAAACCTAAACCAACAACAACAAAGCTCATAGAATTACAAGTCGTAAACATTAAAAAGAATATGAAAAAATTGATAAGTTTTTAAATATTCGATATTTATATGTGCTTTATTGATTTAGTTTGCTGTCATTGTATATATCTACGTCAATGTTAAATACAAATAAAATGTGGTTGAAAACACGAAAAAGGCGTTACGAGCCTTATAGACAAGCTCTAAAAATTATTAAGTAATCCGCAAAGTAGGTACAAGACTGACATATTGAGAACACATTACTCGAAATATGGCTTATCAAAAAAAAAAGAGAAATATCCTAATAAAAATACTTATTAAAACAACATAACATTTCACTAATATATTTTGCTATCTTTAATACTATGAAGATCGATTCTTCACGAGGCACAAAATACTAACCGTGCAATTTAATTATTTTTGGCGTAACATCACTGGATACAGAATGACGTTCCCAAATTCGCTCATTGATGTAATCTGACTTATCTCTTAATTATTTAAAGAGAGTGCCATCATTTCTGTGCTGCCTCACCCCAATTTTTTTTTACGCCATATCCACAATGTCATTTGTGTCGTTTAATGTTTTTGGCATATTTTTGACGTGATTAACGTCTTATAAATCGATGAGCGCCGGCTGTACGCACGGAAAAGCATGACTCATTGTGATGTTCCGCCAAGCGTGTAAGCGAGAGCGCGGAACAAGCGATAAAGAGGCACGATCGGCCTAAGCGTTCGGCTTGTGACGTATCTGTCTCTCTTCCATTCCATCGGTCAATGGAGTGGAAGAAAGATACAAAATAATAATTATTTTTTTGTATCTCTCATGATAATACAGAATAATTATCATTACTAGATGATACAAAATAATGATAATTCAGTGATAATAAATAATTCAATTCATAAAAGTATGCAGTTCTTCGTTAATGTTTTCTTTCGTAAAATTATCGTGCGTAAACTGACTTTTCAGACAACCAATTTTATTAAATTGAATTTTCAAAAGTCTAAAAACTTACTAAAAATTAAAATCAAACAGATAATAGAGATTTTTATTGGTATTTTTTTATTTGCAGTGAGACAATAAGAACAAACAACCTTCTTAATGATAAATGAAGATTTATCGTTATAAGTCTTATATGTGAAAATAACTAAAAACAATAATATTTTACACATACACTGTGGTTGTGATGATCTATGTTTTCTTGCTTGGGGGGGGGCAGGTTTGATTAGAAATACTCATTTCGTTGTCTCGCGCCCCGCTGATTCTCGTCGGAAACACAGTGGCTGGGGGTTGAATGAATGAGCCTTTCAACTCGCTACTCAGATTTCATCAGGCCCAACGACGTCGTCAGATCCACCTCTTGGAGGGTAGCAATTGTAACAGTTTGCGCGGTAGTGGCCGAGCGCATGTCGATCTTTCGTGCTGCGATGCGATGTTATAGAAGAGAGATGTCGTTCCCGGTTGACCAAGTCCAACATTCAACGTGTCAGCTTTCAGCGCAGAATGGTATTCTTCTGGGCATGGAGACTTCGACGCAACCTGCGTGCCACGTCCTCATGGCATACATCAGTTGAGACCGAATGTAAGCTCGTTTGCAAGGCGACATTGGCTCGAAGAGGTAATTTGAGTCGAAGTACAACATCGCGCAGGATTCTTATGTGTCACTCAAATTTTCTGTCCTCAGACCTTAACTTGACTACTTTGTCCGAGAAATGATAGATTGTCAACTGCCTGGATATGCGCCATTCATTAAGCCGACGCGCTGACGCAACACATCTACTCGGAGGAATATTACGCGCGACCACGTACCAAATTACGAACACCCGTCTCTCTTGTAAGTGATTTTTATCAATAACCATAACGAGAAAATGTTATCAAAAAGTTATTTGTTAATATAATATTTTTTATCCAATGCTATACTTGTTATCACAAATATTTATCTTGTTCAGTATAATTTATTGTTATTTCTATACATACACATACATGCGGTAAGCACGTAGCACCTATACACACACACGCGCGTGCTCACACACACACACACCAATTTGGACTGCATCATGTGGGCCCTCGAAGGGAAAAGTGTACTAAGATACCTGCGTAGGATAGTTGCAAGCTACTTCACAGATAGGCTCCTGAAATACGACTAGAAAAACGGCCCATAGGAACAAGTTATACTTGAAAGAGTACTTCAGGTTCAGTTTTAGGCCCGCTCTTGTAGATATCAAGTACAATATCCTACTGAAACTAATAATGCCAGGAAATGTGAAACTTATGGCATATGTAAATGACTTGGCCGTAGTGATCGTCGCAAAGTATGTCAATGAGATAAATCTAGCTTTTGACATCACTTTTGATAAAGTCAATCGGTAAATGAACACGATGGACCTGCAATTAGCACAATACAAGATCAAGTTAGTGCTCATCACTAGCAGAAAACGGGCGAAAAGCATCACGCTAAGAGCTGAAGAGCACGATATTACATCACAGCCTTTCATTCGTTATCGAGGAGTAATGATTGATGCCCAATGTATGTGCCAAGGCGTCGGTAGTGAGAACAAGTTTATCACAGCTGATGTCTAATCTTGGAGGTCCAAAGCAGAGCAGGAGAATGTTATTATCGTCAATAATCACATTGGTATTAACGTATGGAATATCCATCTGGACTGATACACTTCGAACCCAGGAATCACGGAGACAAGTCACATCGATATACTGGTTGAGTGCCCTGAGAATGGCCAGTGCTTTCCGCACGATGTCTGAGGAAACAGCGTACGTTATCGCTGGAATGCTGCCTATTGTAACTCTGGCTGAGGAAAGACAAGCTGAACTTAGAACTGAAGAACGGCAACCCAGCATACGTCGATGGCAAACACAGAGCGATGCCGCAAAAAACGGGAAGGTGGACATATCATCGTATACCACAGATAAATATTTAGCTGAGTAGTAATCACGGCGAAGTCAACTCTATCTGATAAAGACGCTCACAGGACATGGCTGCATATTTTCATAACTTCATCAGTTCAAGCGAGATGACCCTTCAGAGGACCCGTTCTGCCCGGCAGTCACTGAAAACGCGTAGCATATGTTTTCAATTCACTACGCAATGACTTGGCCTGTGACCAGTACTATTGCAAAGAGGGTACTTCACAATTTCTAATTCACATAAAGGAAGAAAAGCAAAAATAATTACGGTTAAAAAGGAAGAAGCAGTGAATTCAACTACGAGAAGAAAAAGTAACATCTAGGTTCTCTTCCAGCGAAGTAATGCCTGACGGCGATTCCGCAGGGGAAGCAGAGGCCGTAGAAAAGGAGGTTTTTAATCGGTATTAAACATCCGAGTCCGACATACCAGGCCAAACAACTAATCTTGATGACACGTAATAGTATTTTTCCAACCTTTATAAAAAAAGACACATATAAACACACCCTCACACACAAACGCACATACGCATACATGCACACACACATACACGTACCCACGCACACACGCCTTCACACACGCCTTCACACACGCCTTCACACACGCACAATATAAAATGGGTTGAGGTAAACCTTAAAATTGATATTAAGAGCTCAGCCTGAGCTCCAAATTTTTGTTTGCATATGTACTCTCAATTTTTGGACAGCATAAGAAAAAAATCGATTTTTTTTTTTGTAAAGCACCTTAATTTATAATATACATATACTATTTACAATAGCAAAATATGGTATTCTATTCATATTTTGTAACAGGATAGTCGACACACATTGTAACAATTTTTTAAATTTCCATTTTTCGTACATACCTTTTTTGTATAGACAAAGTGTAATCTACTATTTCATTATTCGAATAGATAATGTAAAACAAAAAATACATGGAGCTAAACTGAGTACGGAATTCTCAATACGGGTTGCCTTAGCAGGACGCCTAACAATTTTACCACTGTAAGCCAGCAATTCAATTACTATTAACAATTGTAGTGAAAACTTCTTTAGGCGCCCCATACACACTTTTTTGCGGGCGGTGAACGAAACTGAGGCGTCACGCTCGGGTCGTGGACGCTGAATCAGGGAAACTCGGTTGTAGTCGTTGTTTATGTAGATTTCAATATACTTTTTTATTTACATTAATATAGATTGTATTTCGTATTACTTTATGTCTATACAAATAAAACAAAAATGTTTTTTACAATTAAAAACACACTTCGTCCCTGATTCGGATGAATATTATTGTAATTGATATAACCTGAATATTTTTCAAGTCGTATATCGCATAATTTTCACTTCTCTCATGTCGTCATGATGTCATGAGTTCTCAGATACTTATAATTAAACGGTGTAACATCCGAGTAAGTTTAGGAAAAGTCAAGCGATTCCAGCTTTCAAAACTTGCATCTTATTGATTGTCTATTCGCTTCTGTTCTAAACACTAAACCTTCATTGTTCAGAAATTAACCGAGTAACTCTAGGTCGCCTATTACTACTGCTTTGATTACTGGACACAGATCGAACCGACACTAACGAGAGCATCGTCCACATCAGATCCACGATAAAATAAATTTCTTGCAAATCTTCTATTACGAGGTTTAATCTTTAGGCGGTTCGGTCTTTATTTGAGCCGCTTGCGTTCAAAGAAACCAGCGGTTCAGCTCCAATATTTTATCATGGAATGAATGGGTAGATCGAATAAGACCGAGAATGTGTTCTCGCTGACAAATTAAGTAGGATTCAATAGCGTGTTCGTCAGATAGCAGAGAAAATTAGTTCGAATTGCCTGACAAAATAGGTAGAGAACTATTCTGTGAAACCATATTTAACTTTTATTTGTTTTTTTATCAGACTTGAAAGTATTTTTAACCATTTTGATTCGTGCATTATTTTATTGACTACTATTCGATAGTCAATTAAAGTAGAGGTGAACCGCTTTAAGACCCAGTATCGCTGCCGCGCTTACTAAGAATTAGGAACTAAATAAAATAATGTAACAACTAAGTTAGCTCTGTAACTTAGCCCTAATGTCACGAAGAGTATTTGCTACGGCAATGGAACGCTTCACGTTATCTATTTTATTAAAGACTTATGAAGATGCGTCATATAAAATACGGCGAGTTTTACCTGGAATCAAACATCACAGCATCTGGTTGCAGATATTCCGTATTCAGTTAGACTTTATGCCGTTCGAGACCCGCGACAAAATCTGTAGATAAATTAAGGGTCTAAGAAGTATTTGTTTTTGCTCATTGTACGACTGATTCTAACCCTAAAAAGGTTTCGATTGTCAGATTAGCAAACGAATGTTATCTCGTAGAAAATACATTTTTATTGTACACGCTACATCAAAGCAAATTCTCTTCAATGTACAGTTCTTTAAATCGTCGATTTAAAGAAATTTATGACAGAAATCGATACGTTTATTGTTCTTTTTCTTTTATTTACTTCTTATATTATACATTACATAACTTCAACATCACCGCGAACTTTCATCAGCCATGAAGTATTATTGGTGTTTTTTCAAATTTCACATGATATTGACGATAAGTAATATAGATCAGGAGCCCGCCATTTCATCGGAATCACCAAAGTGGTTAACGCCGAAAGGCTAAACGCCTTACGAAAAATCAAATAGGAAGAAAGCAAAGCGGGCGAGGCGCCGGGTGCCCGTCGAGGAAACTGTACTGGAGTTTCATTGCCACGATAAATCCGTGCGCAGACCATAGACTTTGGAACGGCGATTGTATCGGGCCTTTGATTTATACGACGGTTGTGCGGATAGTGATAAACGGACCATTATAATTTACGATTTCGTGTGAGGATGTTTTGTGTCGTTTTTTTCTGTTTATGAGTAGTTATTTAATTAAACTGAAGGACAAAGTTTCCTCCGGAATGCAAATTTTGTTTTATCCTTAGCCGGGAGCCGTGATCGAGCATTTTGCTTCTTTTTTTGTTTGTGATAATCCATATTAAAATAAGAGAACTAATAGCTGTGCTGCACAGGTCTACTGACGAACCCAGTATTTAAAATTAGGAAGAGAACAAGGCATTTTTATATTTTGATCCCTAGATGGTTAGGTTTCACTAGAAATACTAGTAATATACAGTGGAATCTCAATAACTCGAACCTCGTTAAGTCAAAATATTCAGTAAGTCGAAAAAATTTGCCATTCCCTTCCAATGAACCCGGTACGCGGTATCTCGAATTATTTAAAATGTTATTTCCCTATGAAGTATTGATAATACATATTTATACTCTATAACTCGAATTTCAAAAGGGAGACTCCGTAAGTCGTAGTTGGTAAAATATAATAACGTCTTACTTGGAATTCCTCGAAATAATAGCAATAAATTCCAAAATGAATGTTCGGGTTCGGGGCTTCTAGTCTATTGTTTTTGTCTTGTACACGTGCAAAGAATGTATACATTCATGAAACTTTCTAAGTAACAGCTGTGAACGTTATGTTTGTTCCTTGTCGACACAATCATATGTATCTCGAAGTTCTTGTTAAGTCGAAAACTTGTTAACTCAATTTTTTTTTGGTTTTCCCTTGACATTCGAGTTATTGAGATTCCACTGTATTATATATAAATTGTGTAATTGACTTGCGTCTTTCTATATAAAAATTTTGGTAATACTTCAGTTGCTGTCGATATCCTGAAACATACATAATATGTATGAGAACTATTTGAATGTAAAAAATTTTATAAGTAAAGTAAACAGCTTGCGAAATACGAATCTTTTCAATTATTAATTTATTCCTCTTATATCTGACATTACTAAAACAGTTTATCTATATCCTAGGATATCTCTATTTAATTTTGTTTATATTTATTGTATTTCACGACTTCGCCCATCACAAAAACGGACGTATCACAGCAGACAAGATACTAACATAGTCATACTGTATAATTTACCAGTTTTCCACCAGCGTTTTCGTCCACGTGGGCATAAAATGTATTCATCTATCTTTCGTTTTAATCAATCTTAACGTCAACCCCAATGTCGTTCCCGCTTTCAATTCTGATCACGTCGCACTCTTCATCCCAATCCCGATCCTAGAATCAATTAGACCCCGTTTCCGTTCCTATTTTGGGCCGTGGTCCCAGCTCTCGATTTTGCTCCCCATCTTACTTTCAGTTTCGTCACCGCTATCGATCACGGTTTTGATTTGTTCGAAGCAGGGGCAAATTTTAATATCAAAATAAAATATTTTTATGTGTGAATCCTATGTGTGTTTTTTTTTAGAATCGACGAAATATGTGGTTCAATAATACAAATACACGAACGGTGTCGGTATAAACGCTAGTTGTTGTGAAAAAAGAAACCAGATGCGTATCGAAACGTAACGTTGGGTCAAAATTTTAAGTTAATCAATGGACTTCTTTTCGAACTTTGCAATGACAGACATAAGGAAATTGAATTTTTATATATCAACATATTCAAAGTAAGTAAGATAAGATGGTATCTACATAACGTGTTAAAAGTGACTACTTTTACTGCGAAAACGAAATTATAAAGCAAGCTCTTGTATCAAGTTACAATCACTCTATTCCTGGTACGCTCTCGCAATCTTTTCCATTTAGATCGGCGAAAAGCGAGCGGTCAAAAACGTTGCCTTCAAAGCGCAAGGCATATGGTTTCAATACTGACCACGGGTGGCTGACCAAGGAATTTTCAACTTAAATCTAATAAATAAATTGCTCCGAGTCTCGAAGTGTATTAAGCTGTCGGTCTCGGATGTTGTCATGACATCAGCGCCGACGGTCTTTAACAGTCCTCGACCCAGACTGCCTGAAGAAGACCTCCACGCAGATTTCAAGTTTCAAGTTTCAAGCTGCTCGGTATGAATAACAACTAATCATTGCAGACCGACATATATTTTGTTATAGAGAACCACCGTTTAACTAGAATATGCCTTAACAAATTGATATTTTTGCATAGAAATATCAGGCAATCAGAATAAAACCCTACGTTCGCCAGAAATACGAACTAGGAACAATAATTAAAACTGAGTAATTTTCATGTCGTCTAAGGGTCAGATCTTTCGGTGATTCAAAACCAAAACCGAAATCTAGTACGATGTCACCGCTGTTTGGTTTAGTACGTTATTTTAGAAGCGCATTACTTCTGCGCAGTTCTAACCGCTCGATGTAGGTATATTTTTCAAGCGTTGCTGTCGTTACCAATGGACCCGTAGTACAACGCCATTTTGATATACTTTGTACGGAATCTCTACTACAGTCTTCATATGGATGGTTTTAATTATACTGTCAAAGACACTTTTTGCGTCCAAAATAACTTTTTTTTCTTTATTAAGGGATGTAATTATTTAATACGTTTTTATTGACTTACAATAAAATACGATGAATTTCATGTTATTGGACACTGTTATTATTTGCTTTAATAAACTATTTCAAAAAGTGCTAATTAATTTCTAAAAGGATTTATTTACAAAAAAAAATTTAGTAGGTAATGTAACTGCGACACTGTCTAGTGTCGCAAAGTTGAAGTCTATGGAAACTACGCAAGTTGACTTTGGGAAATAAAATAAATTGTGAAACGACAATAAAGAATGACTGATTTCTATATTATCTATTTTCTTTAACACTAGCCGGCCCGGCAAACGTTATCCTACTGTACCTTCTGTGTGGCTGTCCTGTATAGTCAACTGTTGCCTGCAGCGCTATCAGCATGGACATACATTGAATTCCTTAGTAATTATAGCATCTATATTCACATTCACCATACATTACAGTATTGATAAACTAGACCAAATTTGTAGATAATTTCATGATTTATGTGCTTCACTGTTTGTTACAACTTCCGCATGAAAAACGAGATATTTACGAAAAGCCGATTTTGTAGCCCTTGACCTGCGATATTTCCTTAAGCAGGCTCAAAATTATACGCAATAATTCAAGCAACATTGAGAAAACTGAATCGATGGTTCGTAGAAATATATAGTTTTCTTAATTTCATATCGATGTTTAATTCCTATTTTACTAAATTAAAATATTATATCGGTTTCATTTAAAGATCAGTCCTGAAAAAATCGCAAAACATATTTTTAACTAAAATGCTGTAATACCTATTAATATATTAAATTAGTAACTAATAAATATAAAATTAATAATAAAATATCATAAATATATAACAACTCTCCACAAACTCCGAGTCCGATAAGCCCATGCCGTGTCTACGAAAGCTCTGCCCTAGACTAAATAGCGTTCGTTCCTTACACTGTCTTCACTGCTCGCTACAAGAAGTTATTGTTGTTACTATACAGCCTTAAGGCTATATCGCCTACTAAGGCTCTACGTTTATTTGCTGATACACATCAAGCCGGTTTCTCTAAGCTTAGAAATATCGATAGAGGATGCCATTACAAAGGTTAGAAACTTAACCTTAGAGACTACAAATTATTATTAAATACCAATGAATCAACGAAAAATATTTAACTGAGAACTTTAGCGCATAATAAGGGTGGTTAATATAATAAATAAAAATTGGAAAATCCAAAAGTGTACGCCGCTAAGTTTTTTACATCAATAAAACGCACAAATTATGGAATAGAGTAATATATGGTCAAATAAGAATAAAAATATTATTGAAAGAGTAAAATATCAAATTTATAATTAACGATCTATCAAATTATAGCGACAATTCCTAAAAAAACCTATTTCTCTATTCACTGTCTTGAGAAACAGAAAAAAAAATTAAGAAAAATATTCTTAACTTAAGTACATGGCTAAGTTTACTCATACCGTTAATAATACTCACTCTTGCCCGAAATTTCTTTTCTCTCGATAAATAACATTTGTTGATTTTAAATTTGTTATTAAAATAAATGACAAACGTGAAAGAGATCATAAAACATAGGCTATTATTTTTCATGAATCCGGTTATATTAAAAAATAAATCAAGTGGATCAATAAAGCTAATCTAGCTAAGTCGTGATGATATCCTTATAAACCGACTACAAACCAACTGACGGCCCGAGCAATATTTTTTCAATGAGATTTGTTACAATAATTATATCTTGTAAAAGACTTTAAATAACACAAATATTGATGAATAAAATTTCCTCTTTATAATAGGGTACTTTTTACACCAAATAAGTACATTATATTATTAGTGAGAATTATAAAAATTGAGTAGGCTTCATGTATTCTGTTGACCGACCTTTGATAATAAATCAAAACCATAAAAATGAGGCTCATTTCTAGTAATGAACGCGTGCAAAAAAAGAAAATTATTATAATATGGATTCAGGAAAACTAGGTTCTTAGAGGTACTGAAGTAATACAAAATTGTAGGATATAATTGTTTGCGGTATGAATGTTCTTTACATTGCGCTACTTTATGAAGTCTCCATTCACTTAGACACCGTTTTCGAAACTGCAACGGCATTGTACTTAAAACCGGACAACCAGTACGAATTTAACTCTTCATTGACGGAGTTCGTGTAATAAGTTAACAATATGTATGAGTTCAAGTTAATTAAAGTATTCAATTGAGGAATTGAATAGAAGAGAGAGAATGGAATGTAACATTTTTTTTGTTAGAAAATGTAAATATAATTTTATTTTATTTTTCTCATAGTACAAGTCAGATAAGCAGAAAATGGTGTTTCTTTGGTCATAAGTCGAAAACTAATGCAAATTCGAAATCATAATATAACGATTTTTAATTTATTTTTTATACAACCACTTATGATCAAAGAAGTCAATTATGGATAAGTCTCATACTTAAAAAAATATATTTCGTACAAGTTTTTACATCTTTCAATTCGATGGCAATGACTGTAGTAGACAGACATAAGATACGGAATCCTAAAAAAACATAATCATTTTACGCGACCCGAAATACATTAGTAAAAAGCAATATTTTCGCATTTGGAAGCGCGACGGCGAAACTGAGGATTAAGTTTGCGGACGACTATGAATATTTTTTGTTATTTCTTTAAGGAATTGAAATTAAATCGAGCATAATTTTATAATTAAAACAAATTAATACAGAAACTCCCGAACAAAGTAACTACCTTCACCACTATATGTATTCTATGTTAACTAAATGTTCGTTGACGTACATGTGACGTACATTGCGAATATAAAATAGTTATGTAAACTTGAGACAATAATCTTGTATTAACTATGCTATGGGCTCCACGCTCATACATTGTAAAAATTAATTCATATTGCTGTGTAGCAATATGAATTCTGAATACATATCAAGTTTCTGTATTAAACAATAGACGCGTTAGGGTCTAAGCAAATTTTAATTACAATTCCTGTGCTTTGGCCAGCTAACAATACGCTCATGCGGCGAAGCTGCCGATGCCTTTCTACGGCTTCCATTAAAAAAATAAATTGCAAATTAAAATAACAAATGAAGTCAAATTAACGGAAACACCCGTAAACATGTCGATTGAGGGCACACGGGCCAGCGGCGACACCTAACGAGCCGGCCGAGTGTGGAGATATGAAAGCGGTTCGTTAGGTGATTTCTTTTGTCATAACATTCTTTGACTTTGTAACGAGCGCTAGTACGGGCTTTGTACGAAAAACGTATAATGAGATAACTTTATGAGAACTCTAATGAGCTGCCTTGTATAATTTGACCTTTTCTCATTCCAATTATTCGTCCTCAATATCGGTGAAGCCGGTTCGATGACAACAAGCTGCAGACGGAATACGAACGTCTTTAATTTAAGGCATGAAACCCGCTCGCTCAGCTCACGAGCGAGCTAATCATCTTTTAGCTTGAACCTTGGTGTACCAAAACTTAAATTCTTAATGCCGAGTTCATGTCATAAAAAGACCATGTAAACGGAAAGATCGAGTCTCGAAAGAAATGCAAAATACGGTGTTTACAGTAACGAGAGCTATTTGTAGACACCAAGAAAAAAAGATCAGGATCGTAAGCGAGAACAAACGGAGGATTTTGTTCCAAGGGCTGCAGATTGAAAAACAGTTTTAAAAATAAAATACTCTTATAAAACCGTCACCTCCTAATAAGCATGCTCATACACCGAATGATAGGTTCGAGACTAAACACCAACCTAATAAATGCCATACCGAGGCTTGTTAACGCGCAGCTGCCGTCACATGTGGAATTTAGATCATCCCGAATCGCGTAACCCGCGCGTCGGAGCTGACGTGTGCGAAGCGGTCTATTTACTGCGTTAAGTGCTAATAGTCATTACGTTAGGTATTACGTCAAACCTGACACTAAATCCTTATCTGTATCCGTATTTAATAGGTAGCATTTCGATCTCAATAATGCTGACTTTAGGGCTCAGTGTGAAATATCCTACGATTTGTCTGTTACTTTTAAATATCGGATGGCCAAGCCATATGAAAATTAATAACTTGGGTCGTATAGTGATCGTTCAGTTCCAAAGCCAAAATAAAATTTCTTTCCTACCTTATTATTGATACCCCAACATAGATTTTTTATTACATTAAATATGCAATGGAAACATAATCACTGCGTAGTAATTCTGCAATTCTTTTCAGTGTGGCTTGAAATAAAATGTGATGATTAGGATTGAAAAAGGGGTGTTGCGATTGTTTGACCATCTGCGTAGCATGACGCCCTAGAATAGGGTCTCACTTTAGAATTATCCCTTTCATTCAATACGTTACGGGTAAACGATTGGTGGATGTCAATGCAGCAAAATAAGTATGCAGAGATCGTACCGTTTACTGATTTGTGTCTACTAGGGTGCTTTTTTTTTGAAATATTTTTTTTTTTGGTCCCATGGCGAAATTTTGTTGGAAGTACCATAAAAAAAATTCCCTGAAAGTATGAGCCCTTAATATTAATATTAAGCACTACACCAAGGCGTGTAAAGATTTCCCATTTTAAATACACGTAAAACTGGATTTTTTTTTTTCTTTTAAATTTTATAAATCAGAGGCATTTAATGAGATTATCTCGCCCAAAGACAGGTCTTCTTCAGAATTGAACGCTCTACATAAGTCTCCATTACAGTAAAGTCATAACTTCCACCTACGGGGTAGTACAGGCCCCTAAACCTAATTTTTCCATAAAATTCGCGTTTTTTTGAATTTATCTCGTAAACAACACTAGCTACGGAAAAATTGTAAATGACAAACTTGTAGAAAATTTAATTTCCTACAAAAAAGTTTTTGGCACCAAATCTTTAATATTAATACTTTTTGAGATACAGAGATTTTAAGTTAAAGTGGCATTGAATTTTTATGGATTTCTGAGCTTAATTGTTAAATTATCAACTTTTTATAATAAATTGTAAATTTTTCGTCAAAATAAATAGTTGCTAATAAAAATTACTATATTCAAGTTCAATTTTCATTAAAAAAAAAAAAACAATTCATTTAATGATGTTTTCATTGAATTACAAAAATGTTGGAAACAACAAAAAATCTAATTTTAAGTAGTCTCATCTATAAACACAATTATTGTACTTTATAAAAGATTTTTCCTCGAGTAAGTTGATTTTGTGCACAATGGATACTGCGAGCGATGATTTTGTACTGTTTGAAAAATTTTTTGTCTTTCATATTCATTATGAGTTAAAGCTTCATTGAATTTTTGAGTAAGGGCGACTCCTCGTTCAGCAATATCATTTACCACTTTCAAGTTTTTAAATGTGTCAAGACATTTTTGGTAATCAGGACTTGATTCCCATGTATGTTGTTCAGTATTTATAAATTCATAAGAAAGGTCAAACTGTTTAAAAATGAACGTTGAGTTTGGAGTCACAAAGTCACTGATGTTGTCAGCAAATGAAGAAGTTAGGTTGTAAGGCACTGACAAATCAATCGTTTGTAATATAAAATATAAATAACCGGTGATTTAAATGACAATTTATAGTGAAATTAATTTATTTAACAATTTAACTTAAGAATTCCATGCCACTTTAATTTAAAATCTCTGTATCTCAAAAAGTATTAATATTAACGATTTGGTGCTAAAAGTTTTTTGTTGGAAATTAAATTTTCTACAAGTTTGTCATTTACAATTTTTCCGTAGCTAGTGTTGTTTACGAGATAAATCAAAAATAGCGAATTTTGGAAAATTAGGTTTAGGGGCCTGTACCCCGTAGGTGGAATATGACTTTACTGTAATGGAGACTTTGAGCGTTCAATTCTGAAGAGACCTGTCTTTTAGCGAGATAATCTCATTAAATGCCTCTGAGTTATAAAATTTAATAGAAAAAAATCAAGTTTACAGTATTTTAAATGGGAAATCTTTACACGCCTTGGTGTAGTACTTAATATTAATTTTAAGGGCTCAAACTTTCAGGGAATTTTTTTTATGGTACTTCCAACAAAATTTCACCATGGGACCGAAAAAAAAACAGTTCAAAATAAAAGCACCCTACTGTCTACCGTTTCGTAATATAATTTGAGTTTATGGAAAAATGGTATTAATAGTAGATTATACCCCTTAGATCAATTTTAAGCTGGCAGTGATAGTAATACATATGTACCATTACGTATCGCTGTTCACACAGACAACTTATAGCCCTCGAACTTGTCCATTGAGAATTTATCAAAAGTTTAATTGGTAACATTAACGTTCTAGGTGAATTTTGGAAGGAAATGCAATAATGTTTATTTCCACAAATTCTAACTTTGAGGTGATTAAGTAAGACACCCTTCAAATTTTTATACATAAATGACAGCACTTACAATATTCAATAGGTTCACTTTAATTAAAAGAAAACGGTAGGAAATAGATGGGTATTACCCGAACGTGTTTGTAGAGGGCGCTGCGTCAATTATTGATTCAGATGGCGGCCGACGACATGACGTATATCGCATATAGACAGACTTCAATAATTAATTACTTCTTATGGAAGCCTGTCCATTTATAATATTTACTTTCTCTATTATAGAGAATGTGTGGCGTGAAAATGAATGCGGTGAGCATTGACAAATTCAAACTGATTTCATCGTTTTCAATTTGTAACATTAAATTGCTTACTTCAAATCTTTTGTTCTACACTTATTTATTGTTGCTTGCCTTAAAGTCTACAAAAAAATCAAAGTACTATCTCAAAGTCGAGGTACCGCTCAACACTGTTGCGAAATCTCAAGCCTAAAGTCGAACAGAAATCTCCTTCTTGAACTCGAGCCACTTTTTTTCGCGGAAACGATATTTACATGTACAAACGCACTCCTAAAGAACCGGTCATTAGCAACAGATCCACATTATGTGTTTCGTATGGTCACTTCGAATATTTCGATACGAGCACTAATCAGACTCAAAAACGAGTAAATTTTGGCGGTTAAGTATGGTTCTATCTACGTTACTCTTCAAATAAAAATGAAAAGGTACTGGAAATTTAAGAAAAATCCTCCAGGCGAAGGGCTTAAAATCGCTAATATATCATTAACCCACTAAGGAAATACGTCATAAGCATGCAATTATTCGCTTAATTATGCGCTCGTTCCTTATGCGCTCGCGAGTCCCCAAGATAAAGAGCGAAGTGCCCCAATTAATTATGCGCCCGGCTGGCAACTCAAACAGCCGGCGGCGGCGAGCGGCCGCTCAGTGTGTTGAACACACAGGAAGTGGTTCCTTGATGTCCCCGAATTAAAATACATTTAAATGAGGCTGTATTTCGTCGGCTGCTCCCGCTCCCGTTCTCCGCGTTAGTCGTTTCCGTTTCGTCACCAGTCGAGGCGATCGACGACGTCCGCGGCGCAGTGACTGACAGCGGCGATCGGATCGACAAACCGATGGTTTCGGATGCGAAACTAGGCCGGCGAACGACACTTCGTGTGCGTCGAGCGTCACCTGACCTAATCAAACGGTGTCATGCACCATAACCCTTTGTTATATAATACTAGCGGACCCGACAGACTTCGTTCTGTCAAAAAGATTTAGAATGTAGAAATTTTTCGTTCCTACCTATTTTATAGTCGGGGAAATAAATTCTCCTGAACTGGAAGATTATTCATTTTCAATAGCACAATCCACTTGAACTGATAAGTTTGCCATACTATACATACAAAATCATGAATCTGTAATAAAAATAATTAAATAAAACGTATATAAGCATTTAAAATTAAGTAATCGCTTTATTGTTAATCAAATGAATCATAATTATTAACAAAAATTAGTTTTATTTTCATTGTAGTGCTTTATGATATACGATGTTTTTTGTTTGATTATCTGGCGCATAGACAAACAAATCTGATGGTTTTCCAATATAATATGATATAGAGTCAAATCGTTTTAGCCATACCTATGTTGTATGTGTGTAAAGTTTTCATTTTCTTATATTTATTATATCATATCGTGTTCATCTCATTTACATAATATTATAGTATGTACTTAAATAATTTTGCACAGATAGGGATATTAAATTAATAATTAAAAATAATTAAACAATTTACTATGGCAATACATAAATAATAAATTAGGCAGAACTAGCAAAGTAGATAACGAAATAAAAAAACTAATCTATAAAGATAAGGAGGTAATGGATGCCAAAGATGTGGCTGATGTTTTTGTTGACTTTTTCAGCAACATAGGTCTAAGTCTGGCTAAAAGAATCAATTCTGATGAAATGTGTGAAGATAAGGCGTCTGATATAGTCGAAAATAATTGTAAATCAATATTTTTACGACCTACTGATTCTGATGAAATTTTTAAGATTATTAAAACTTAAAAGACAAGGCAATTGGCCCGGATAGTATTAACAGTAAAGTTTAAAAACATTGAGCTCAATATATTAGCAAGCCACTTGAGCATATATTTAATATTGTTTTGAATGAAGGAACCTGGCCTAGTGCCTAAAATCCACAGTTATTGTACCCATATTCAAAATGGAAGTCACTATGAGCCAAGTAACTATCGTCCTATATCACTGATTTCAAACATAGCTAAAGTACTAGAGAAGCTAGTACATGTTCGTTTAACTGATTTTATAACTGAATGCAACATAATATCCGAGAGGCAATTTGGTTTCTTAAAAAATAAAAGCACAAGTGATGCCCATGCTGATCTTGTTCAGTGTATATATGATAACTTAAACTCTGATAAACGAACAATTGTTACTTTTCTAGATCTAGCTAAGGCTTTCGACACTGTTAATCATGTCATATTGCTGAACAAATTGGAGAGATATGGTATAAGAGGTGTTGCTAATAATTTAATTAAAGATTACCTGGATAACAGAGTTCAAACTGTAAGATATAAAGGAGTAAACAGTAAACCTGAAAATGTTAGAATTGGAGTCCCTCAAGGAACCATACTTGGACCCTATTATTTTATTATACATTAATGATATTTTTAGCATTGTAGACAAAAATCACTTGTCATCATATGCTGATGATACTGCAATCAGGTGTACAGCAGATAATGGGAAGATGTGCAAAGTGACATGAATAAAGTTCTAAAATTGTCTATAATTGGTTAAAAATAATCAATTGACGTTGAACGTAGAAAACTGTCTATCTAACTTTTCATGTTATAGTGATTCTATACCAAGGACTGAAATTAGTATTAATAATGTAATAATAAAAGAGTTGATTACTGTAAATATCTAGGTATCTATATTGATGGCTGTTTAAAGTGGGATGTACATGTAAATGAGATAGTTAAAAAGTCAAGTATTTCCAATTCCTCGTGTAGAAACTAAGTCTTTTATGGAACGAAATACTAAAAATGCTATATCATTCATTATTCGAAAGCATTATTAACTACGGTGTAATAGCATGGGGTGGTGCGTATAAAAAGTCTATTAAGGCATTATTTACAATCAAAAAGAATTAAAAAATTAAAATAGAAAACAATCATATATGTAACATCAAGCAACAATTTGTCTATTGTAGTCTGATCAAATACTTTAAAACTTGCGCACATAAATATAATAACTACGATGGTAGATCAGACACAAATATATACAGGGAACTAAAATTACCAAGACCAAGTACCAAAGTAGTCCTTTATATACAGCTATCAAATACTTTAATATGTTACCAAATGAATTTAAGAATACACCTATGTTAACTAAATCAATTAAATATAATATTAAAAAATGGTTAATGCTCACTCAAAAGCAATTATTATCTCTATAAAAGGTCATATCCCATTTCTCGTCTTTGCTTTTTAAAGTCGAGTATAACATCTCACATGGAACTTTATACTTTTGAGCACTTACTTATTATTGTTATTTTTTCACTTTAAAATAGCTGAGATTAGTAATTAAGTTATATATGTATTAAGTTGTTTTTTGTTAAATAGGCATATATGACAAATGAATCATATATGCCTATTCATTTCTCCCGAACCTATGCACAGGAACATCATGTTTCCTCTATAGGATTTAAATATACTTATCAATGTGTATTTAACTATTTTCTGGGAATTAAATAAATAAATAAATAAATTTTGGTAACGCGGTTTGTGTTTGACTGATGTAATGACGTAAAAACTGATACATTTCATGTCGCGTGCCGAAACTAAAACAAAAGAAATAATATCACGAAGCCGACCAAATTGAAAATCAATACTAATTATCTATAGCTTTTACATTTTGTGACTATTCAATTTGGTTGGGTTCGCGATATTTTGGCTGAGATTTCGGAACGCGACATATCCTCAACGCAAACACGCACACTGTTTTGAACGATATGATTAAATTTGAACTTTGTGCGGCGGTAATAAAGGGTGCAAATTGACTCTTTGATATCAGGAACATACCTACATTGCTTAGACAACAATGAATGAATGTAAACTAATATGAACTTTATTAAATAGCAATAAAGTTTAAATTGACTCAACAATTTAGTTAGAAAACGTATGTATGGGAAAAAGAAAAGGGAGGTTTTTAGGGTTTTCCCGGCAATTATTCGAATTTTTCTCGCCATAAAAACCATCCTTAGACTTCAACGAACATTTAAAAAAAAGAATTGGTCAAATTGGTCCAGGCGTTGTTGAGTTATGCGCTTACCAACACACTTTGTGATTCATTTTTATATTATAGATACTCATTTAAATACAATCAAAAAGTGAGTATTATTTCATCATTCATTCTTATCGCATAGTGCTGTACGCAGAAAGAAATACAATTTCACGTTGTATTCTTTGAAATTCAAACGTTACAAATAAATAAGTCCAAAATTTCTGTTTACAAATTTTCTGAAGTAGAAACGCGTAGCTGAAACTGCTCTCCCATTGCACGTTCATAAGCTTGCGCATCCGTATGTGCGTCATTTGTACTTATAGCCACATCAAATTGTAGTTTTCTTACAATCATGCGTAAAGCTAAATAAAAAGTATCAATCAACACTCCACACCAGCACACGAGTAGTCAACAGTAGGCCGGGGGCCGGGGCGCGTTTTCACTCTTTTATCCCATGACAAAGTGCTGCACATAAAACTGCGGTAATGACTCTCTTGTCACGCGCAGAACGCAATTTATAGCGCGGGAGCTTGAGCCCAAATAAAAACTGTAATTGAACGGGTTGTCTTGTTAGGGGCTCGCTCTTAGCGTCTTATTTAAATATCAAACATTTTATTTTATGTAATCGCATTAGTAATTTGTCTTTTGAATTAATATCGCTGTTTGTTCCGAATAATTTCGTTACGATATTCAAAATTTTGAATCCTGTAAATTGTTTTAAAAAAAAAACAATGGAACTCCGGGAGTGCCAACAGAAATGAAACCTTGAACAATTACGTGTGTATTTTTTGAATCGTCAGGAAATATTTTATTGTGCAGAAAAACTTTTGAAAGAAATATTTTTTATTCATTATTATAAACGACTACTACAAAAATTATACTACAATTTTCATTTAATGCGCTATTATATATCAAAAATAACGCATAATATTTTACAAAAATTGCAATGTATTGCTTAAAACATAAATTTACAAATACAATACGAAAAGTTGCGACTTGAATATATTTCTATGTTGTACGTATATACACAATATATGTTTGTATTGTATTTAGTTATATTATCACTGTATTTCAACCCAAACTCAACTCTCGTGTAAACAGGGCCAATATATGTACATACTTATATACGGAGATGTCGGATACGTAACGGTAAAAGTATCGCGATTTGAATGGTTTTTCTCATCCCAAAAAATGCCAAATGCGCCTTAACAAGTTTTCACTTCAAAAACATGTTTTTCACTCAGAAATTTGAGATCTGCTATCGTACTACTCGACCGTCGTCACCGCACTTGTGACGACTGTCCTTATGAGCCCTCAACTGGACCGACGTAACGAACTCAAGGTCTGAGTCCTGCATTCTGAAACAAAAAGAGAATATAACGAAAGGGTATACATTATAAGTGTATACCCTTAAAGTAGTAATGAAAACCTAAGACAACAATTTCGACTTAAATAGGTCATCTAGTAACTTCAAGCTAGAAGAACTTGTATTATGAAAGTCAGTTTTAAAATGTTAGCAGTATAAGGAAAATTAAGCAAGATTAATATTTTGATAGACTTTGTCCATGAAATTTGATACAATACATCAAATTAGAAAGAAAGGGCATTGATTTACCTTGTAAAGAGAATAAATTAACGGAGATGTCTGTAAAAGTGTGGATTTGTTATGTATATAGTTCATTAAAAAGGTTTTTATTAATCACTATATAAATTCCTTGGGGTAACTAGAAAAATTTGAATAGATAAAGAGAACAAAAGTTCTGCTTCATGATATTTTATAGTTTGTGACCATGTTTTAAATTTGCTTTTACATTCAAACGTGCTTAGATTTGTAAACTGTACTGGTCGACAGTAATTTTAATGTATACCTTGGCATCTAGAATATCGAATTGCTTTCTTGCAAATATAATTATGTATTTGGTATTTTTATCAAGATTTTTTAAATTTTTCTACAACAATTTGCGTAAAAGAACTGCTAAACGTTCAGCGGCTTATATTATTATAAAACTAATACATTTTTTTATAAAGCTAAATAAATATGTATTATACACATCACTTCTATGTCGCGTTGGAAAATATATTCATTTAACTTTTCTAGAACCAAAACCATCAGGATATGATTCACAGCAGCCAAAATAGAAGCATTATATCTGTAAGTCTCTTTGTTACCTTACTTAGTCGAACTTGCTCAATTTGCTCGTTGGCATATAAAGTCAAATACTGTTGAATGCAAGAAATTACTGTTTATCAACGAATCTGTTTTAAGACTTGTATTAAGTCATGTGATAGGAAGATCAGATTATAGAATCGACCCCGTGAATAATACATTCGCTGTAACATTATTGGAAGAGAACTGCCTTATATTGGAAATCCAATGGTGGCATGAAATGGAATTTGCATAGGAGGAAAGATTATTTTTTATTCATGTAAGGCTTTTAGGCTATAGACGGATACGTATAGATTAAGGAGGTTATCCATAGATAACCAAGATTTATATCAAATCACAAGTGTACTACTGTTTGACAATTTTGTGCGATGGCGATGGGAACGACTTCCCTCGTAGAAGCGGGGAACGTGTAAAGAAGTCATAATTCCCAATGTAAATTATTGTAATACAATAATATAATAGAAGAAGCAATACACGAACTAAGCGGAGAAAATGATCGGCAAGAAAAACTTGGGGATAAATTTAATTTTACAGACTCATAGCGTCCATCATCGTAATAATAAGGTATACGGAGATGTGTGTCAGATACCCGCGGAATTCAATTAGTAAAAATATGCATAAAAGAGGAATATGCACCATTGATAGAAAATTTTGCCACATCGAAAATGCGCGATACTTAGCCAATCATATAATTAGGTCATATAGTGCCTTATTGATATTTTAAAAGTGTATGAGAATTGTCAAAACTTCAAGCATATACGTCACTCACTTTCAGTATTTTAAAATTACGTATTCAATGCATGTATTGAAATTGTTACCGATACCAAAGCGGAACTGTTTTTCTAAAAGAAGATCCATAATATTTTAGAACAGAATTACCATATCTAAAATCACTTGAGCACTCTAAAACGTGAGTGACGGAGCTCTAGCATTTTAGAGTTACGGACGGCTTCGAATGCATTTCGGAAAATGTACCGCGAGATATAATTTGACAAGCACTCAAGAAGCAATATACATGGTAATTAATGTGATTACTCGAATACGGAATCCTGTCAGTATCGACAAGCTTTCCCAATGAAACTCGCATATGCATAATTCTTAAGATGGTTTAGTTTATAAGCCTCTGCCATACAAATCGGTGGCCACTGTATACAGACTATAATAGTCTATATTATACGCTAATAAAGTTTGGCTTAATGATAAGAATTACTAATAAGTCTAAAGGATTCAACTGACATGGAAGAAATTCTTGAATCGTGTAAAGCTGAAGAAAAATCAAAGCAACCTTAGCGGTTGTTTTGATGCTACTGACACTAAAACAATTCAATTGCTACAGAATAGGAACGTAAACGCTGTTATAATCCGCAAAACAAACGCTGTATGACAAAAATGTCTGCCTATGTCGGGAACTTTATGCAACGCATAAATTCTTTTTAAATGACAGATTTTAGAATATCGTTATAAACAGCAACATTTTACGATTCAAAGTTGTTGTCGTCATTCATTTTTATCACCAACTGTTGAAGTGCACCCTTTCCCAATCTCTTGCTTTAAGATTGAAGAGTGGAGGGCTGTTAACCACCGTCGTCATCAATGCTATTACATCCATGATATTAGCATGCTCTTCGAGGCACGGAGCGAGTGGTTTTATTTAACTTAACTTAAAAGTCATCGGTCAACTCTGCCATGGTCAGAACCGAATCTGACACCTTCCGAATCGTAAGCGATGCTATGATCTACGGCCCCGTCAACACTATTCAGTGTATTATTATTGTTACTATCTTTTGCCTGTGACTTTGTATACGTAGAACTTAAAATAAGTATTGTTCTTTTTATTTTTGCATAGATCGTTGAGAATTAAATACCAATAAGACAGACTCGAAAGGGATAGGAAAACAACGTTCAATTTCATGCGAAATGAAACAACAAAAACTAAAGAATTTCTTTACATACAGCATTTGGTGTTGCACCCACAGGAGCTGCTATAAACAAATTATCTGAGGTAGTGACCCGTGAGCGAACAACGTAAGGCTATCCGTGTGAGAAATAGTTCGCCTGAAATCGACATCGACGATTCGAAATGTCTGATCTTGCGACTTGTTGATGGTCGTGGCGAAATATACGCTTACAGGAAACTAAACGCGTTTACTCGTTTAAATTGAAGTAGGAAATTGTTGGAATGAAGGGTATGCGTTGTATGAAAACTATTTCATCAGCTTCCCAGCCCGTAAGAATTTCGGCTTCTATAATATTATTTCGAAGCGACATCACTTTGAGGCGGGGTCTATTGCATAGCTTTAGAGGGGTTAAGTTCCGAAGCAACATAATCGGAATATCTACTTTCAGAACGATGTTATGCGTTGGGAGTCCCGATGCAGAACTTAAAAAACTCTACCGGATAAGTGGCAGCATCGGTTTGGTCTAGAAGTATGTATATGGACCGGTATATCACCTAGTTTTCCACAACTTTTTCCAAAATACTGTGAATTAATGCAACTGCTTGATCATTTTTAAGCTTAAGTATTACTTGTTCACAAAGTTAAGAATTTATTGACGCTTTACTTGACATACAGCTCCATAAACGAAATCAATGAGTCCCTCAACCGAAGGAACACTCTTATCAAAGTTTATTGGGAAAATGAACCTTCGCCGATTTTTAACAAAACGTTCAAAAGTTCATATGTATGGGGGTTGTCAACTAATCAAGCCCTGATTTTCGATGTGAGACTCAATTTCTGTATCTGGGGCTAGATTAAGGCGCACAGAGTTCCGAAATTCGCAACTGAAGATATATATCTAAGTGATTTCTCAATGATCTAAAAATAACGATAACTTTTCTTTCCAACGCCCAATTGTAATGAAATAGAGTTTATTTATCGCTTCAAGTAGTTTAGCTATATGAACTACCTGATCTTCAGAGATCCGGGTAGTATTTTCTACAGAACAGAAACCGAACTACTAAACCGATTTTCATACGGATTATACTATTATATACGGCAATATTAAATTTGAAACGGGAGTATGAGATATTTTCTTTTGGTAAAATGGAGCCTATATTTTAAGTGGGACCTCTAGGAATACAACTATGAAAACTGCATACAATTCCATTATGTGGTTTTTGCGTGATGCGTGTACAAACTAGGGATGTTGCGGATATTCGCATCCGCATCCGTAGTTGCGGAGCGTCCGCATGGATTTGGACATCTGCATTCGCATCCGCATCCGCAATAGTCAATGCGGATACAGATGTACATCATCAGGTCGCGCCAAGAAGGAATTAGGCGGGGCCGGCACGTGCCATGAGCTCGTACCGATTGATCGATAGGAACGAAGATTTCGGTGTTAATTTCCGACGTGTTTAATATTTTTTGTCACTTGTTTTCCATTAATAGTTAACTATGTTTTTTAGTTACGCTTACCGCATAAACATTTTAGTTTTATTGTATCATTGTGAGTACAGTAAGCATTGTGTCTTAGTAGTTATTTAGTGCGAATATTCTGCAGTTAATAGTTTATAAGCATTAATGTATTCAGATGGACCTTTCGTAGACAAAAGAGAATGAAGAAGTGGTTCTACATTTAATTGTGACTTTTAACACGTGCAGTTTTAAACGTGCACTCTATTTTTTTTTATTTAATTTTTTGAAACTTGCTGATTTAATCTACTTCACAAAACTTATTCTTCGAAATTCATGTGAGTGGTTGTGATTGAGGTGTCAATTGATTTGTAATTGCATCTAGATTGATTGAAAATTGCCAATACTAAAGAAAGAAATACAAAAGTTGTAAAAAATAATTGAAAAAAGTGTTGTGGTCTTTTAAAAATATCTCAAAAACTGTTTGAAATGTTCAAAATCCGAAAAAAGATTCTTAAGGAATTTACAAAAGAAAAATATTGCTTTCAAAATTAGCACAGTTCTATAGTTTTAATTTAGCGGCGACTACAAAGCTAAAATACGTTTGAGCGTTTTTTAAAGGTAAAGGATGCCTTAGGTACTTATTATATCAATGACAATGAAATCGACCCTTTTTTTCCAGAGCCGTGGAAAATTATTGAATGTAGTTTTGACTTATCAAAACCTTTTGAGGAAGCCACACGGGGACTAAGCAACTCCCATGCCCTGTTTTCATCTGTAATTCTAATAATTCCAATGATTTGAAAAAAAACTTGATGACTATTTAACAAGTATACACGATTTTGATCCAATTCAATTGGCCGTCATAACTTTGAAATCTGAACTTTCAGTGAAGTTTTCTACTTTCTTGAAGTAAGAGAATTTGTATGCAATCGCCAACTTACTTAGACCTACGCAATAAACACAAGTTTTGTACATAAGTGACCGAAGAAAGTCCTAAGAAGATATTTTGAAGATGAATAAAAGATACGGATCAACCAGAATCGTCTAGTACATTCGCAAAGTTAAGTTCAAAAAATGATCTTGTCATAATGTAAGATTCATCAAGTCAAGATGAGAATCAAGAAACAATAGAAAACAATAGCGATGACTCTGTACACAAAAAAGAATTCCTATGCTACCCCAATAGATAAAAGGATCAATATAAATGGAGATCAACTTAAATGGTGGAGCATTCATTGAGAGGAATTAAAAATGTTATCATTAATATTAATTGTTGTAGCACGTAGATTTTTATCATCGGTGATGATGATGTCAGTGTTCCTAATGAACAGTTATTCAATAGCGCTAGTTTAATTTATGAACCTTTGCGAAAAAGATTAGAACCTGAGAAGGTGCAATATTACTTTTTACAAAATATAATGCACAAGTGTTTTACTTTATTTACTAGATGTATAATTATTTAATACATTTATTGAATTTTGTAATCTTTTTATGTCATTTCTGCACCTTTTTGAAATTTGTTTAAGAAAATCTTAAGGTCCATATGTGCATCCGCATCCGCATCCACAGAAGTGAACCTTCAAAAATCTCCATCTGCATTCGCATCTGCAGATGTTAAAATATCTGCATCCGCGACATCCTTAGTACAAAGATACAGACCAACAGACAACGAAACAAAATTTCTAAAAATTATCGTTTCAATTTCGTTGTTCTAATAAAGATCCCTATATTAGTTTTTCTTCAATATCTATAATGTACAGACATCAGTCTTAAACAATTTTATTATCTGTATAGATAATAAACACAGGCCTATTTCCCAGAAGGTTAGGCAGATTATAAATTTCCATATGGTACAATCTTTGCTTATCTGTTTTACTTCAAAGACATCTACCAATTTTTTCATGCAATCTCGCTGTGCTATGCCATCAATATGGTCTGCGAAGGATTTTCTAGTGCGCCTTTACCGGCCTTTCTGCCATGCACGTTCGCTCTACAAATTTGTTTTGTCAGTCTACTTTCATTTATCCGTTTCAGATGACCACACCACAGCAACATACCTTCTTCTTTTCTAGTTACTACATTTTCTTTCAAAGCACACTGCTCTCTGACATTATTGCTCTTATTGTTCTTACATCTATCTTTCAGAAACACACCACACATATTACGCAAAGATCGCATTTCCACCGCATTAATTCTACTTTCATTTTTTTTCTGCCATACACAGCTTTCACTACCATACATAATCATAGTGATCGGATCCCCATTAAGGATTGCGAAATATGTTTATCGTGAGACGCTTTTACTATTCATAATAGCGAGCAAGGTCCCATTCATTTTATTTCTCGTATGTACTCTCGTTTTGATATATCTATCATGTTTACACACTACGCAAATATACAAACTTTCATCGTCTATGTATATGTAGCATTCAGTCGTGCTTTTGCCTCTTTCGAACACCATTACCTTAATTTGGCAGACATTTATTTGCATATTTCTTTTTTTAACAGAATCGTTCATTTTAACTACTATCACCTACAGCTCGCACGCCGACGGCGTAAGTATTACTTGGTTGTCAGCGTGCAGGAAGTATTTAACAGACACCTTATCCATTCTTAGTCCACCTTCATACCTTTTCAGGTTATCTGTGTAACACCCCTGCAGATGTCAAAGAAGTCAGTGTATGCCCTGTTTACTCTAATGCAAACACTAGAACAAACGCAAACTTTTGAGACTGCCGTGTTTGTTTCACTCAGCTAATCTCACCATGCATAGGTAGAATTCTCCACAGATCACTTTTTTTTTACTCTACTGTAAGTTTTTTTCAAATCTACGAAATAATAGAAAACTTTCTTGGCCTTTAACCAAAAACTTTTCCGTAATGTTTCGTGGAGGAAAATACTTGGTCCATATACCACATGTTTTTTTAAAGCTCCGCTTGTATATTCCTTATTTTCAGTTTCTTTCATAACCATAAAATAAAGATTTTTACATACAGTTTGCCAATTACGATCAGGGTGCTTATAGGGCAGTAACTTGTAAAAACCTGCAGTGAGCCTTTCCCTTTATAAAGAGTTACAATGGCGACTTTGCACTATTAATTATGTACCCTACGGCATTTATGGCATCTATTAAAGAGCTGGTACATCAGGCCTGCAACTACACCCCACCACCACGCATCATCTCTATCAAAACCCTCTCATATCCGGCAGCTTCTCTAAGTTGTAAACGTTTTAGTGCTTTCCTGATTTCATCCGTCATAATTTCATTTTCATTTTCATCATCAATCATATTAGGTCGGGGAAAAAGGTTTTTCGTATTTTATACACTAATTGAAGATAACTTTTCATTATATTTTATTTACATTTAATTATAATATACATACGCCATTTGGCGTAGCAACTTGTTGCTACTCTACAGATAGTAAGATAATCCCTTTGCTGTAGAAATTTGGAGACTTCTAATGATGAAACTGTGACAAGTAGTATTGACAGTCCTTTTTTGGTGTTAACCTAACATTACCTAAAGAATTCTGAAGAGATCGAAACACATAAAAATCTAAAGGTACAAGGTCAGAGCTATGTCATCAATGCATTAAATTTTCCCAACCAAATTCTCTCAATATTTTCTGAGTGGCTAAAAATATGTGTGGTCTGGTATTATCATAGTGAAAAACTATACCTTTCTGTTCATCGATTCCGGCCGTTTTTTCTCTACTTCGTGCTTGAGTTTTATCAGTTTTTGGCAACAGAGATTCGAACTGATGGATTTATCCGGCATTTAAAGCTAATAATGAATAATGACCTTCCGATCCCACTGTACACATAGCATCAACTTATTTCGAGTTAATCCATGTTTTGCTATAGTCTAAGTAGCTTGCTTGCTTTTTGACCATGATCTTTTACACAAGTTCTTGTCATACGTAATCCATTTTTCATCAACAGTGATTAATCTTTTCAAAAACGGTCCGATTTCATTACGTTTGAATAAATAATTGCAAATAAGTACACGATTCATTATATTTCTTCTAGTGAGCTCTTGTGGAACCCAAACACCCATTTTTTTTGTATATTCAGCTTTTTATGAATGGGTTGAAACAATTTTTCAGCTCTTCAGCTATATTGTAAGAACTAATATACCGATCTTGCTCTGCCTTTTCCAAAATGGTATCGGCTTTATCCGTAACAGGTCGACCAGAGCGAATCTTTTACATTTAAATTACTAGATTGAAAACGTTTGAACCAGTTTGTGCTACTTTTTCCGACACGGCATTAGGTTCATAAACGTCACAAATATTTTTCACAGCTTGTGTTACATTTTTCCTTTTTTATTGTAATAAAAGTTTAAAATATATCGAATTTCTACGTTAGATTCATTCATTTTGGTATACAAAAAAAAAATAGAAAATTGGTGGGACACCGTTTTAACACTTTATTTTTCTTTTTTTAAAAAGACATCTATTTAATGATATTAAAATTAGCCAGATACAAACAACTCAACTAAAAAGATTTTTGTGCAACTTTTTCCTTATGGTATATTCACTTACAGTAACATTTTCAACTGCAACTATATCTTCACATGCAAAAAATGTTTCGAAATAATTCTTCCCGCACCCTTTCACATGACTTTTCTCATTGAGTAAGCATCTATTATCGTCCCTAAGCACATTTTTACAAGATTTTTTAGAATTAATCCGAACCTTTTGCACCACATTCCAAAAAATTATTGGTTTACAGGAAAATTATCCGATAATCATTTTTCATAGGATTCTTTTATGTCATTCTTTCTTCTTTTTACGCTTTCTTTACTTTTCGTTTTTGCATTTTTATATGTACTGTCAGACTCTTTTAGCTTATTTTCTGAATTGTCTTTTCTTTGCACTCTGTGGTTAGCCTTTTGCAGACAGTGAATCCAGCCATGCTTTTTTCTTATCGCTAACTACTTTATTTAATTCTAAATTCCATCATTTATTGTCTTTCTTAATATCTATTGTTCTCTTATTCACTCCACATACATTTTTTACTTGCTCTACTAATACACATGTTGTAACCTTCCATAATTTGTCAAGTTCTAGATATTTATACTGTTTAGCCTCATCCAAACTATCTTTCAATCGCTCTACGTACACATTTTCAAAATTTTGATCCTAAGCCGTACCTACTTTTATTTGTACTAATGAATATTTTTACACTTATAATAAATAAAACTAAAACGAATACAATTTTAATTTGACAGATTACTTAGCAATGGTCCGTGCCAACATGATGCCATAATACACTCTCGTACCCACAACTTTGCTTCTCAACTAATCATCCAAAAGTCTATCATGTGTTTGTTTTTTCCTCTCTACCAAAAATATGAGGTTATCCTCTATGGCCAAACAGAGTGTTTGTCACATACAAATTAAAGTCCGAATACTGTAGCAGAAAGCAATCACCATTCTTATTCACTCTTTCATCTTCAAATTTTCCTAAGACCTTCTTATATCTATCCTGTTGTACACCCACTCATCCATCAAATCATCGAAGATTACGATTTTTTAATTTCTGTTGTATTTCACTAAAATGTTTCTTAAATCAGTCCACAACTCCTTCCGCTCTTCGAGCGGTTTGGACATATCTGTGGCGTATACGCCTAAAATAAAAACCCATGTCAGTACAATTTTAACTCGGAACAAGAGGGCCCTTGGATTTATACATTCGTAATCGCTTCCACATTCATATAATATTTCTGATAAGATAATGCCAATATCCCGACATCCTCATTGATCCTAGTCCACGTCAAACTAATAAGTCACAAGGATTTGATGGCCTCACCACTACTTTTGTTTTTAGTCTCATTCCCGCATAAAATTTTGAGGTGCCCAGTTTACAGTCATCATCAATTTTATCATCTATACCTCCACTGCATGAAGCACTGGGACGGACTTCTCTAGTCAGCGTTTCACCTGAGTATTAATGGTCTGTAAATAAAATACACGGATATCAACTACGCTTGACAGAAACAGTTATACTTAGACGAGGACTAAGGTGCTCTCCGTTGTAGAGTTAAAAACCAACTTTTGGTAATTAAGACCTAGGAAAATAATTACTGAACGGAACGTTGAGGCGTAAAAACATTTGACGACATGATCATGGAAACTCAAAAAATTATGATGACATTAGATATTTAAACCAGTACATCCTGGATGAGTATCAATAGCTCCATAAACGATATTTTAATGTTCTGATACGAAAGGAGAAGTGCACACTGAAAGCTATTTATAAAATTGAGCTCCTAGTCAATAATCTAAATCATTGTTCATTTTTCACCAACTTTGTTAAAATGTTTGGATTCCGTTCTTGGTTGGTTGACCGATGGGAATAGGTGTGGAAAGAAGAAGAAGAAGAAGAAGGAGAAAGGACATATAACACAAATCACTGCTACCATACACCCAACGACACTCGACAACGGTGGAAACGTAATATAAACATATCTAAACTATAAGATCCGCTATGAATAGATATTTTTAACACTGAGATTCAGAACCGAAACTCTCGTGTTTCGGCGGACTTCCTAAGCTTCTAAGCTAAGAAGATTTTTATTATGCTTTAATGGATTTTAGATACCTTTGTCCATTAAAAATATCATTATAACCTTGACATAACTCTATATTGTGTATAAGTCATACGATCTAGCTTTTGCAAGTACTTGAAGTTAAAGTTTTAATTTTTTTCTGTTTATGGATCAGACTTTGAACTGAAATTGAACCAAATAAAAACTGACAATAATTAATAATTATTATGTATCCAATACCCAAATTACTAAATTTTATCAATTGATCGTTATAAAGACAAAATAATTGTAATTTATTTACAGTAAACAGTCGTGTACAAAATAACATGTAAAAATTTTTCTGTAAGACGCATTTTATATTATTTTACTTCACACGACCTTTTCCAAAAGTAATTTGATCTTCTATTCAGCTCAGAAGGTTTTTATATATCATATTATTTATATTTACACAAAATAATCCAAATCAATTTTTATTCACTTAAAAAAATACAAACCATAAAATTCTTAAGTTTATGAAAAACAAAACTTATTATATATCATTCTCTTGTATACAGATGTAATTAAATATCTGTCGAAACATTTCATTACACGTAAACACATTTTATATATGCCTAGATCGTAATATTAAAAGAAAATTGATAATAACAAGGCTCGTAAAATTCCAGATTTATTGAGGAGATAAAAAATGTAACGTGTCGGTATAGAGCAATGCAAGCCGCCAGCCGCCGTAAAAGGTAATTCATCACGGCCGCTAACAAACTTCGCGTCAAGATGATTTATCGTTTTGGTGTTGAAGCGCGTGCGCCCGCGACGAGTGCTCCTTCAGGTGTAGGCAACGCGGGGCCCTTCAGCGGTAGCCCTTATTTACACTCACTTTGCGTGCGCATTATGATAATTAGGAAAAATTGAACGGATGACAGTTTTTGCTTGTTCTCGGACGCAATCGATCGTGATAGCGACGGAAATTAAAGTAAATGCAGTTCTCGCTGTGAACTTGACTACTATTTAGTTACGTCCTTGTATTCAAATCTAATCGGTATCATGAATATCAATTTTCATAATACAAACTTTCAAAAAATAGTCAAAAACTATTTCTAGTACATCGAACGAGATATGTGCATGAGGTACGAGCTATTCAAGTATATAAAATACATGGATCACAACTAAGATGAAGTTAAAAATTGTAAATAATAGTGTGCAGTTTTTGATAATTAAAAAAAAATAGAATTTTAACATAAAAATAACTAATTATTGAATAACATTTGTAAAAAAACGTCGTTATATTATATACAAAATTACTGATTATTATATTTTTAATGAATGCCTCTTAGCAAATTAATAATTTATATCCACATATGTACAAACAACAAAGAAAATTGTTGGACAATATAAAATACAGAACAAAAAAGCACGAATCAAAGTTTACGTATTGTTTGTTTATAATAACAATGTATATTGAACTGCATTGCAAATAAGGTACATTGAATTATAAACAGTTATTGTATTCGATTTAGTGTAACCATATGAGCCATCAACAATGTAATATCGAGCTATTTAATTCGAGCTTTGGCTGCAGCTCGAAGCGTAGTTACCTATATTCATATTTGCTTCACAACTAATTGGGGAAACTAAATTACTAATTTCAATTATTTGTGTTAATAATTAAATGCGTAACCCAAATTTTATATAAATAGATTGATTAATGTTAGGAATGGCCGTAAGTTATTTTGGAATAATTATAAAGTATAAATATTCATAGTTTGTTAAAAACTATCCGTAATTCAAGCATCACTTATCGTTTAATTAAACAGTACAACGGTAGTGTTACATTATTAAAAACAGCCATAATAGATGTCTTAGGTATTGAATGTATAGATAAAAGATACAATGGCTGTATTATTAACCTACAACAAATGATTAACCTACAACAAATGGATAGGCACATGTATAGTCAGCGACGGCTAAGATAGGTAGATGCGATTTCCCACGCAAATTTTGTTATATATTATTAAAGTAGGGGAGGGGGCCATATGAATAGCCAATTAGAGAAAATCGGCTCTCACTCCGCCTCCGCACGTCGCTGACTATGACATATTGCATTTTATAAAAAAAATAGAATATATATATATATATATATATATATATATATATATATATATATATTTAAATAACTTTTTAATTTATAAATTATCTTTATAACATGTTTTTTTTAATGAAATACAAGGGGCGGGGATACGTTTCGATAAATGTCATAAATCATTAAAAGCGGGGATATCGGGAACACGTGTAAAGGCAGTATAAGAATAGGATGAGTTCCGATTCCCGGCACTTCCACATGTGATTTATACTTCAAATTAAACGAAACTCTGCTCCACAGTCAACAAGTAGTTTATTAAAGTTTTCATTAAAACTCTGCTGGTTGAAGCTTCTGCTCGACGTTTGCAAACCAGCGCATAATGTACCAGCTCCTATACAATTAATATAATCAAAATATACACTTTTTACAAATTTTGAATAAAAAAAAAATATTTTAAATTTGGTCATCTTATCTAATCTAACTTGCAACGTTACTAATTCCATGTAACGCTATATGTATATCGTATGGAACTGATCATGGATCTTTCTAAAATATTCATAGTTACCTTCTTTTTTAGAAGAACTTTACCAAAGAAACCATAGTTATTGAAGTAGCCGTTTCTGAGAAAAATAGTTCGGAACGTAAACTTCTAAACATACGATGTACACCCCTAGCGCTTGTAATGTAATGTAATGTAACTTGATATGCGCACCCAAACCCGCCCACCCCGCACCCAAAGCACGTACGCTGCAAACCCTGCAGTCAGTTTCTAGCAAGCCAGCGGGTCCGCCAGTTCGCGCGCGGTTTACGACCGGACACACGACTTTAAAAGTTTAGGTATTTTGTTATTAAGTGTTACGTTTACGATACTTAGGATTTTGAAACTAAGATGCAGTGCCTGTGAACACTAATCATTTTGAGCAGTTTAAAAATAACTTACTAAAACTAGCAAGGACTAAATCTAGATATCTTTTATTTATAATGTGTTGAATTGAGACTTGTGACAAAGATGTATGAAGTCAATAAGAAGATGAGCCCTTTTGTCAACAGAATATAGTAATAACAGGATATAGTAAGGAAGTAAGAGTTGGTAAGACGCAACCATGTTGAGTGATGTGTATTGAAATCACCAATCAGCACAAATACACCATGTTTCTTAGTGTTCAGAATTATTTTTTGACCGTTATTGTATAACATAGCAACATTGTGATTCGATAAGTGATTGGACAAATAACATGCACAAATGCTTATATTAGGATTGCTATTGTTATTTTCTTGCAACGGCATGTAGTTATTTACATTCATTTGAAAGATTTTCCGTAATATACATTCTTCGACTTTCACCAGCTCTATCGACATACTTAGAGTTAAGCATGTCTCTAGAATAAGTCTTGTTGTAGCAATGCGTAGCAAAAATTACGAGATCTCGAAACCGTGGCGAGTGAGCCAGAGTGAGAAGAATGTTGCGAGGTCTATCCAACAACGTACTAATTTTTGCGACCTGATGGCAAGAACGAATATCGGTTTCTAATATAGAGCATTCTAGAACAGTGCAAATTTTCTTAAATAAAGTCAAAACATTTTCATTGCGGCTTTCAGGTACTGCCTGTATCTCTCTGTTATGAGCTCGTGAAATTTTCTCAACAGATGAGAGCCGGTTTCTTAATGATTTAATTTCACCCTACAGTTTCAGTTGTTCCGCTTCCAAGTTCTTAATCATTATTTCATTTTTATTAATTTTTAATTACAAGTCATTCCGCTATTCTACAATAAAGTCTAACGTTTTAGTATAATCACTCTTAAGAACGGAAATAGCAGAGTTAAATTCAGTAGTGATCATGGTCTCGACATCGTCTCTTGAAGCAAAGCGTAAATTTTTCATGACAGCTGATGTGGGACCTAGTTTGTAATCGAGTAATGCGCTTATATTTTCAATAGTAAGAGATGCTTCTTTTATAGATGTATTCTTTTCCATGAAAAAAGATGAGTTATTGTCATTAAGACTATTATTCTCAATATCCGCGTTAAACGGATCTGCTGACATCTCTGTATCGTCCAGTATAGTATATAAAAGTTGTTTACGTACCGATGTGTTGTAATTTCTATTGCGACATGTGATATTCTCACAAGAAGGGCAGCACCAATAACGATTCAAATCGTGTTGATTGGCAATGTAATAAGTGATAGTCATATTTAAGAACGTATAATGGTAATATTTCGTGCATATAAAACATCGAAGCAATTGATTCGAGTCAATTATATCGTCACAAGCCAAGCAATTCATAGCCGTGCAGGGTAGGATTAAAAGTAGTGTCTTTTGATCTGTCACTTTTTCACTAGTATATGAGCAGTTTGTCAATATTACTGAAATCTCAAGTAGTGTTTCACTCTTACCACAATAAAAACAGTTAAAATTAAGGAGCGATTTTGTTGTGATACGTTAACGGGCGCGTTATTCGATACATTGTTGTTGATATTACATATAATAGTATTTTTATAATAATAATTTGACGAACATTTAACAATTTGGATTCACAAAGAGTCCCTCAACAACTGACGTTGAGCTTATTCAACAGATTTTTGATACCTGAGAGGATTCACAGGACGCAATCGGTGTCTTTTACGATTTATTCAAAGCTTTTGATTGCGTTCATCATGACACGTTGATCAGGAAACTTTGCGGTGTCATAGGTTGATCACCTGGACTCCTACTTAAGAGGTAGAATTGTAAGAGTTGATATTAATGGTGAGCGGTTGTTACGATCTACAGTCAATATGGGTGTTCCACAGGGTTCAGTTCTTGGACCGTTTTTTTTCTTAGTTTATATTAATGATCAATCATGTCGTGTTAAAGATGGGCATGGAGTTGTACTATTTACGATAACACTTCTTTACTTTTTAAAATTAATAGGCAACATCTAGATTTTAACTAAGTAAACAGTACCATCTCTGAAATAGATGAGTGGTTTAGTATTAAGAATATTCTTCTCAATGAGAGAAAAACAAAACTTCTTAAATTTTCCTTGACTAATGCTAAACCGGTAGACGCAAATGTCAAGAACGATAGATATTGTGGACACGACCTTATTCTTTAATCTCATTTTAGATGCTAAATTGCGCTAGAATTCTCATGTTATGTGATTGACGAAAAGGCTTAGTTTGCAGCATATGCAGTGAAAAGAATTCGGAGACTTCTAAATGAAAACACCGCGAGATGAGTTTATTTCAGTTTTTTTTTCAGTCTCGTGATCTATGGCATTTTGTTATGGGGTCTCGCAATCGATATTAACACAGTTGTGCTGCAGAAGCGAGCTATTTGAGCTGTTTATGATTTGAGACCGATGGCATCTCTAAGAGAAAAATTTAAGGAAATTATTATTTAACTTTACCAGCACAATACATATATGTAAACCTAAAATATGTCAAGAGAAATATAGAATCGTTCCAAAAAATGAGCAACAATCATAATATTAACACTAGACATGACAATGATTTTGCTGCTCATACAACCCGTCTAAGCAAAATAATCAAATCATTTAAAGGGCATATGTTCTTTTATAATTAAATCTCAACCGAAATTCAAAACTTGCCGTTATATAAATTTAAACTCTTCGTTAAACAGAAGTTATATGATGGGTTATTACACCGTTTGTGAATTTATTAAGATGAAAGACCCCATAGAATTGAACTTCACGGCTATCAGGTTGCTTCATGTTATTTCTAAGTGTCGTACTAAATTATGTATTACACAATATTTTGTATCGATTAGTAAAAAGAGCAAATCTTCAGTTTCCTGCCCATTATTCTCAAGGTGAATCAGCATTCAGAATTGGTGGTAATGTTAATGTCGAGAACAATCATTTATGACGCATTTTATGTGTAATTTCTATTACTTACGAAATAAAGATATTTTTGATTTGATTTGATTTGATTTGATTTGATTTGTCACACATACCAAATTTACGACCTGCTATTGACCTCTTTGGTTTAATTATTTATTGGTAGATTTAAGGAAAATACGCGTATTTCCATTAAAAACCGTTTCCCCGAAATCATAAACCTCTCTTAGCTTTACCGCAGTCGGGTCCTAACGAAGCGCCGTAAATAAGCATTAGAAGCAACCTGTGTGTTTTAGGCAAAGCTCGATAAATTACAGCGCTCGCGCTCTAAACCGCTGGATTAAACCAGCAATAACGGGGTTCGCTTTTACAAATTAGGCCTTTAACTGAAATCTAGGATCAATGAATAAGTTCTGATCGCAGTAATGCGTTCAGAAACCATAGGTTTCATAAACATTCGCCAGGCATCAGCAAATAGAACGTCAGGTGGAAAATATCAACTGACTGATATACAACTTTATCTGAAAATTGACATCACATAAATAAAATACATAAACCGACTAATACTTTTGCATTACCAGCATCTGTAATAATCTGTATACAAAATCCGATGCGTGATGACAAATTGCATTTTATTCCATATAAAATAGAGAAAGATGCATGCACAACGTTATTCCTCTGCAGGATTAGGTCATGTCAATTAATTTAAATTTTTGCAAATAAAAAATTAAAAGTTGTTCTGTAAATTTCGTTAAGTTATTGTGTAAAGTTTTAAAAGCCTTTTTTACAAGGCTTTTAAAACTTTACACAGTTTGTGAGGAGTGAAGAAGATTGTAGCAAGTATTATACTTCGTAGTCTTCATGGCACAGTGGCGGCGTTAGGTATCGTGCCTGAAAAGGCCTTGCAAAATAACTTTTTACACATAATTCAGCTAGTTAAATTTATGGTATTGGGAAACCATAGAGGCCTCGCAGAGTTGATGTCGGCGACGTCTGCCTTCGCTCTGCCGTCGCCAGCGCAAGTGTACAAACGATAATATCACAATTTCATGCATAAAAAGCTATTCCAAATAAGATCAGATTCCAAATCAGATAATACATATACATGTACATTTTCATAAAAATGTATAAAAAAACCGACAGAATCACATGGCTGTGACATACGGATATATAGAATCTAATAAGGTTCCTTTTTCAATTTTGGCCACGTAACCCCAAACGCACGCTTAAGTCGTCAGATACCTACTAAAGAAATTCCCTTGAAAAAACCACTTATCATCGTTACGCGATATAAATCAGGTCGAGGTCGCTATAAGTGGTGGCATTAATTTTTCAAATCCTCATCCGTTTTTCCTGTTACTTGAGTTATTGTGATCTTTATTTAGGGCGCGTTAAGGACAATAATTCCTTATTAGATTCGTCCGGCTAGAGTGACAATATTTTTTATTTCATTTCTCGTTTATTTACCTTTTCTCTTTGCGCGTTCGCTTACGTGCCGGTTCCAATCCTGATTTCGGCCGAGGATTTTCCAACTCACATCGAATTTAATCACTCCTTCCATGCGTCGCAGATCACGACGAACTATCGGTTCCAGATCGGTTGTCGTCGGGAGCTCCCGATCCTCAATGAGCCAACTCCATGTCCGAGTCTGGTCAAATAGTACGCTCCGCTTGAAAAATCGATCATGACACAGCGAAAGTGATATCCTCAGCGATTGCGCTCCGTTAAATTGCGCGGCTAATTGACGAAAACTGTGAACACAAAAAGCTGACCAACTAAGTTGTATGTATGTATTCGAATTTACGAGAGTTTTTCGTGCGCCGCCCCCGGAGAAGTGGCGGAAGTGCCGAGTCGGGATACCATTAAGCGGCATCCGGTCAACTTGTTGCTTGAACACGAGGGAAACCGGCGGTCCAGTCTTACTGGAATTATTGGATTGGAATAGTATGCGTATGTATTAGGGTATGTGTGCGCACGACGTGTGAATATGTATCTTAGTGTGCGGGCGTAGCGTGTGTGAAAGTGTGAATCTCTGTGTGTGTATGTGTTTCGTTCGTATGTTTCTTTCTGTATTTGCAATAGTGTGTGCATATCTAAGTGTATGTGAATATAGGGTCTCCACGCGCGTGCGCTTACACACATGTATGTGTGTTCCACTGATTTCATATGGCCATATTATTCATTTCATTTAAGCAAATAATGTTGTGTACACAAGTCTACAAAACTTCTGTCACCTTTGAGACTCGAACAAAAGGCATTTTGGAGGCGCACGCGCAATGTTGGGACACCAACACTGGACGAATAAATAGTAACTATCTGGGCGACCAAGCTTTGCTCGGATTATTTTTGGGATACAATAAGTGTATAAAACACTGTTAATATACCAAGTTGTAAAACTAATGTCACTTCATTTCGCTGATCAAAAAACAGTCCATTATCACCAGTAAAATATCAAGTGTCGTAATATTAAAATTATAAAATATGGTTGTCTGAGGCGATTTTAATGTTTCCAAAATATTTTTTTAATGATTTCTGTGCAATTTGTAATATTCGACATATTTTACTACTTACTTAGTGGTACAATGATATCGTAGTTTTATCTTTTAACACAAGATGGCACTCGTTTCCCATTGAATGGACCACAACTGACGACTGACACATTTTCAAATTAATATTCCAAAAACAACCATGAGAATAAAAAAAACTAATATTGAGGTTATTTTTGATTAAATTAATTTAAAAAAAAGCAACTGGGAAGTGGATTAAATTTAACTTGCAAGATAAAAATGCTTGTTATAATAATAAAAATTGAAAAAGCGTGATAAAAAAAAAGAAATTAAAAAAAATCAAGATGCACCCCAGGCTCGAAGCTCAAACTCGGAATTTTATAAACAGAAAGCATACGTGATAGCCGCTGCTCCACGGCAACTGTAAAGCCCGTGACGAAATATCTATATACATTTAGTAAGTAAGCATTCATATCCCGGTTTTTAATTTTTTTCTTGGAAAATCGCGTTTTCCCGGGAAAAACACCTATGTAGATAAACTTGAAACACTAAACTTTATCTAAATATAAATTTTTCATGAAAATCGTTAGAGCCGTTTCCGAGATAGCTGGTATATATAAACAAACAAATATACAAGAATTGCTCGTTTAAAGGTATTAGACTAGCAGGTTATTAATACAATATGTAATACAACATTATGACTATTAAATTTTATTCAGTATGATGCAAAGGTTATATAAACATTTAATTAATATGAAATATGATTTGGAGACCTTGAAATAAACATGTTGACATATTTACTCTTGTTGCAGTTAAATCATCATCCATAATAATAAACTTCTTCGAATATCCCTTATTCATTCTAATTTACAAAACATATACTGCCCTTCTGCGTGCTCTGAGAACAGGCCGCCTTCTTTGTAGAGTACAATGGCAAAGACTCGCTTTGCAGTAGCACCAACTTAGTGATCTATTAGCGAAACTCGAGTATCCTCAACTACGAATCGATCGACCTTAAGGACGCCGCGAAAAGAAAATGAATCCAAGTGCCACAAAAAATCTTATTTCGTCATAATCCATTAGACTCCATGAACAAATCCAATAAAAGGTAACGTTTTGCCGAAAAGTTTTTCTCTCCGAATTCCCGGGGCCGTTCGGAAGTGTGAATGATCGGTATTAAACGAAAAGGTCCAAAGAGTAATGTGGTCAATAGGCCCCGCCGCCCCTCGCAGATAAAAGCGATCGCCGCTATCCATAACTGCCCAATTTACTTCAAAAACTTGGGGATTTTTCACCTCCGCCCTTCCGCAGATATTGAAACTCCGAGGAAAGTTTATGAAGCACTCGCTTATTGTTGGCTCTAAATTATTTTATACTTAAATCGTGATTTCTTTGTGACGATTCCTAAGGATATTTTTTTAATGATCATTAGAAATAGAATTAAAATCAAATCAAAATAATAGATTAACGATCGGTCCTATTTATTCTGTCTGTTAGCAATAGTCGTGAACAGTAAACATTTATTTTGCAATAATTTTTTTACTGATTTAAACGTTAATTTATTGTTTAAAATTTAATTTTCCGTATCGAAAGACAAATTTGTTCCAAGAGAAAAAAAATGTTATTAATAAAATGGGAACAAATTATTACTACTCATTTTGGAGTTTTGAAGAAAGAGTAGTAAAAAAAAGATGGCGAACTCCACCACTCTGTTCTCTGTCTGTGACTATTAAGTAATAAGCACATTAAATTGGCGGCGCGTAAGGCGTCCGGCCCCATTCTGCGTCGCGCTAACTTTAGTACGGCGGGCGAAGTTGAAATACCAAAATCTTATTGAATTCCCCAAAACAAAAGTAGAGAAAGAGAGAGCTGAGATGTGTCTAGGAGCATTGGGTGGCATTAATAAAGCACACTTAAGTACGCGTTCCATCTTGAGAGTAGAAAGAGCAAGACAGTTATAGTGTTTGGCTATTGAAAATCATATATGTCTCGCTCCCACGTTACTTCTTGAGATGGCGCATCGTTTGAGTGACGTTTATTAATACCATCCTTGGACTCTGAGAGTAATAAAAGTGTAATAAGCGAATATTATTAATACAGAAGTAAACTCATATATATATCGCTTGAAGAGATCTGAGAAGGAAACGAATAAATGCAATTGGTGTCGCTACCGCTGTTTAACTCGAGATCACGAGTGCCGGAAACGCCCAGTCATCAGTTACAGTAGCATATGGAAAGGTACAGATCGCAGTAGTCAGTTTATTGATCAGTTCCTGCATAATGCATTTTTTAATGCATACCTCACATGTACAGGCACCGAATTGCATTAATAACGATATACCGACTATAGGACAAAATATATTTTTACAATCATATTAATTTTCAAGTAAGCAAGGAATTTATGAATCATTTAAACGAAATTCCTTAACACAGGCACGGGTGGGGGACTTAATTCTCGAGAAATGTAACCACACGAGCTATAGCGATTGTGCAAAGTATCTCATCCGCTGTTCAGCATTGTGTATTGTATTAACTAGCATATTGTCGCGTATGTGCCCCACTAAGACAAATGCAAAAGGAAGAAAAAGCAACAGGTGGCACTCCTTCTTAACACGTTAACAATTTCGATCGTGTATGTATGAGACTTCATCCCGTAACGCTATTTACGTAGTTTGCATATCTATGCGTATGTTTTCAGATTGGGAATATATTTGAATATTGAAAAATATAATGATATTTGATTATGTTATTTAAGAATTAAATTTTATACACCGTACGTAAGAAGGTTCACTTCTGTCGGGTGTCCCGCTATACCTCAAAATATTTTCTAGAAAAAACGAACTAATACTTCAAGCACAAAACACAGACGCTTTTTCGCACAATAGGTGATTACGTACACTACAAAAATATTTAAAAAAACTGCTACACGAATGCCGGCAATGCGCACTGGCCACAACAAAACTGGAAGTAGATATGTGATAAAGCTTTTAAACTAATAATTCGTAATGCGCGCGCATCCGGCGTGCTACAGGATTTATGTCTCAACCGTAGCCCGGAAGCCATGGTTTCGCGTAATTTAAGATAACATAGAGTTAATAATCGATTACAAGTATCGCAAAAGTGAAAACTGATTTGTGGATCATAAGTAAAACGAAAAAGGTAAATTGAAATAATTTAATATATATATATATATATATATATATATATATATATATATATATATATATATATATATATATATATACATATTATTAATCTATGTTTTACTATGACTACCGTGTAATTAACACAATGCTTAAATAATATCTCATTACATAAATTACCCTTTAGTTTATAAAAACATTAAAACTAAATTTCTGTCTTAGATTACTAACCATTTAGATATTAAATATTACTGTATTAATATTTAATTATTGTATTAATATTTACTGTATATATTACTGTATTAATATTTCAAATTAATATGTATTTATGGTAGCACATGCTTATTAGGAAAAATATAACACTCTTCATTTATTTTCTATCGAATTGTTTACTCTAATTAATATTTTCAATAAAAATTTAGTTTAGTACATAAAAACACTTAAGGTTTAATTAAACATGCTAAGGTTAAATATGTTCTCTATAAACATAAGTGTTTTTGAGCATTATATAGTTTCGTCGTAAACACAAACGGCCTTTAATATTTAGTAACGCTATGTTAAGAAAGGTAAAGACCAACAAGCGTACTATTAATTCTTAGTTTATTGACATTCGCGGTGGTGATTATGGACTAAGGATTAGACTACAAAGAAGAGCAAGAACTGAACTCAATAACAGCGCAATGCAAGAAATGCTTGAAGTCGTTCCGTACAGAATCACTACATGTAAGTTTAGCCGCTTTGTTCGTTGTCAGATTTTTGTCGGCCAGCTGCAGAAGCAATGTCGGCCGCTTGACGTGCTTTATAAGCCACCATTTCATTCAAATGAAGCTAAATCGCTGAGTCATCTGATATGATCAGAATTCTAATCCATTATTTTCTCAATTCAGAAACGACGTCCCAATCATTCGGTGACAACAGCAACTTGTCTTAGCATTAGCTTCATTCGTTCAATCGAAACCGATGCAGTGAAAAAAAATTGGAAATTGAGTGGATAAAATTAGTAGAAAATTAGAAGGTACCACATGAACTGCTTTATATCCCTTCATATTACATTAAAACTCAAGTTCAAAGATTCTCAAACGTTTATAGCTTTATACCTGCGTTAAATGATAATGTGAGTTCGAATTGTTACATGTGACGACATTAATACACCTTCCATAATAAAGATAAAATCTATAATTACAACATGAAAAACGACAGGCGAAAAGACATTCGAAGGGATTTCAAGACCTTTAGAAGACGGAAATAAAATGTTCTTAATTAATATTCTTATTTTTATTTTGGGTAATACTTTGGATCTTGTAATAATACATCAAAAATTATAATGTAAATTTTAATCGAACAAAAATTATAATAATTTGAGACTATTAAAATGTTTATACGATGTCTCATTTAAAAACTTTCATTAAATGGTCAGTATCTAAGAGAAATATAAATAAAAAAACTTTGAATCCAGTTTTGAGCTGTTACAATGTATAATAAGAACTGTATTGAGTTTTATAGTATTAATTTTAACAATTGAGAAAAAAATTAAATTGCTTCAATTTAGTTTCAATAGTACAAGCCAAAAAAATAATGTACAACTCTGCGATATTATTTCCAAGGTGCACAGTGAAATTTTATTTTCTTAATTAAGTTACTATTTGTATTCATCGTAATGAAATGAAATAATGAGAGTAACCTAAAAATAAACATTTTTCAACAAAATTCAACTGTAATGCATAAAGTGATATTATATAAAATTTAATAATTTATTAGAATGTACCACATCTAATACAAACTTACATTGTTATGAATATATGTCACATTGATTTATGTGTATTTGTATTTTAAAATTATTACCAAATTGGAAGGAACAATATGTGCAGGTTTAACGTCACAGATATTTTAAAGAATGGGACTTTCCGTCTTTTATTTTTTTCTTTACAAATATCACCTTCAAAATTAATTACTAGGATGTAGTTGCGCTACTATTTTTCATACTTATTACAAATCAATTTTTAATTTCAAGCATATTTGAGGAAAAGCGCAGTTGACAAATAGATAGACTAATAGATCGATAAATTCAAAATTGTAATTAGAATGGAATACATACTTCTATTTGCATCCAAAAGTATCATTCAAAATAAATCATATTATTATACTTTTACTAAAGTTGAGGTTGATAGAAAATTGTCACATGTATCTTAAATCAAAACTGGACCGCATAAAATTGACCACAATTCAATTTCAATTCATCACAAAGTGACTATATCATATTTAATAATTTCTAAGAACACGTTTTATAGAATAGTACGAATTTTAACAAATGTGTGCCTATAAAGTTTTTGTGAAAACTGCACTATATTTTGTGAAAAATTCGCAAATTTAAAATTGAAAGTATTTAATACTCTAATCATACAACTTTTACAAACTCATGGAATTTGATTTTTTTTTATTTATTTGGTCATTTTATTAAGCTTTTTTACTTTTTACATAAACTAAAATATTTGTTCTCATAGTGGATGGTTACAAAAAATGACACATTATGATCACACCCTAACTGTGAAACGTCCCTTCTGAAACTCCCAACTCTACGTGCCCACTCGACTGGGGGATTAATTAAAAGAGCTCGCAGACAGCGCCGCGCGCGGGCGCCCACTTAAACGATCATATTTACAAACTGTTATAGCCGCAAAGATTTTTATCGTATACATAATATATTACGAGTTTCGTTTTATTAAATTAAACTGCGGGAGTTCCAAATTGTTTCTGGGAGCAATCCACAATGCTTACTCGGTCAAAAGATATAAACGATGAAACTTAAACTCTTCAAGCTATTATTACGTTTGATTTCAAGCTGTTATTGCGGTTCATTTATTGCTTTCGTAAGCAGTTTAGACTTTAAGCATAAAAACTATAAACACCACTTCTTAAGGTCTTACTCAGGGACTAGATTATGAAGATTGTTATTTGCTGTTAATTTCATGACACCTACATGTTGCCATATTGTATATATTTGATATTACTTATTTTGAAGAACACGTGGCGTTTTTGTCCCTTTTCTGATAATACTTTAAATTATATCAAAATTATTCGTCATATCGAAAAAAATAATGAAAAATAAAGGTCCGTTATTTTTGCCAAAATTGCTAGAGATAAGAGCTTACTAATGTTCTTTGTTTGTATTGTATAGAATTTAAATTTTTCATTTAATAATACATAAAAACTATAGAAATTATATTTCAAGCAAAATATTTCTGTAACGCTATTTTCTGATGGATTTGAAGACAGTTGCTAATAGTGCAGTCCTTGTCAACAGCTCACGTAGTCCACATTTCGTTCATAGATTTCATCAAATAGATAATTGTTATTATGTATGCCAGGTAGTAATTACATACAAATGTATTTTTATTTTTTGCTGTTTCTAATTGTCTGATGTAATTTTCAAGTAATATTCACATTATACGGTGTGATATCACAGGAATAAAATATCTTCAGATCAATCAAATAGCTGATAAATTATTTTTGTGTTAAATCAAATGTAATTTAGTTAATGCATATAAAGTTATTAATCTGTACAGTCATAATTCAGTATAAAATTATATCTCTATTACTATATACACATTAATAATATGTAATACTTATATGTATTTAAATTTTCATGTGTTACGTGTTCGAGACGCTAGATGTCGCCCTAAGCCTTTAAAAATTCGTGGGTTGTTAAAGGTACTTCTGAAAAATGTGGTAAATACTGAAATAGTGTAATTTTCTCGCTTCCGTTAAGTCCGTCGACGCTTTTATGAAACTGAGATTTTCCGAGGCTATCAAATTGTATTGCCAGAAACACTCAGAAAGTATAAGATCGGGAAAAAGCTTTTTTCGTATTTTATACACAAATCCAAGATAATTTTCCATCACATTATATTTATATTTAATTGTAATCTATCTAAATACATATATAAAATGCAAATGTTCATTTGTAAAGACAGAGTTTTCTCTATCACCACAAATTCCAATCAACTTCCCGTTGGAGTGATAAACACCCCTTGGTCTCACGGTGAGAGTAAAGGAGTTTGGCCGCGATGGGTGAAAGTGGGTAGTTCTGGGTGGTGAAAATATATCTGTCGTTTTCTAACTTATGAGAACTTCTGGAAATGATCTAGAAAACTCCGAAACGTGTGCAACTGTTAAAATCGATTCAGAATGTTCTAGGTTTTAAAAATTTCTGTAATTATCCAGAAAGTATCAAAATGTCTGTAACCTAAAATAAGTATGGAATGATCTAGTAAGTTCAAAGAATTTCTGGAATAAGCTAGAAAGTTTTTAAATGTGTACCACTATTACAATCAATCTGAAATGTTCTAGAAGGTTCTAAAAATTTTCGGAATGATCTAGAAAGTTCCGAAATTTGTGCACTATTACAGTCGATCTGAAAGGTTCCAAAAATTTCTGGAATGATCTAGAATGTTTCAAAATGTCTGCAACTGTTACAATCGATCTGGAATGTTCTAAAAATTTTTGGAATACTCTCGAAAGTTCCTAAATGTGAGGAAGTGTTAAAATTGATGTGGAACGTTTTAGGAAGTTCTAAAAAATTTACGAAATGATTTTATTCTCTAACTCATAAGGATTTCTAAAATTTTCTACATTTTGCCGCAATATTCTAGAATATTCTAGAACGATCTACTAACATCAAAAAATTTTATAAAAACTAAGGTGGTCTGTCACTATCGGAAATAATATTGAAAAATTTAAAATTTTGTTTATTATTCTAGAACGATCGAGAACATTGAAAAATAATTTAAAAATTCTTAGAAGCTTTAATATAAGCTGTCATTGTTGGTAATAAACTTGAATGTTCTGGTAATAAAAATTTCAATGTATGATAGTATGTAAACCCAAATTCAGAAAATTTTCTTCAATTTGATCGTGTTTACAGTCGAGACAAGATCGATTAAAATTGAGAGTGAACAGTAATTAAACGAATTCAAGTGACTTAGACAAGTGAAAAAAAAACAAACTATTTGAATATTCTAGAGTGTTCTGGTACTAGAAATTGCAGTGTATTATGGTATATGAACCGAAATTCAGTGACTTAGTCAGTGTCATCATAGTAACAATCAGGAGATTAATTTTGAGTAACTTTATTACATTACATATACACAATGCCAAGGCGTAAAAAAGTGTTTACAAAAACTCTAATTGATTAAAAAAGAAGAAAGGTGGCTCGTCGAATTGAAACAGAAGAACAACTAGAAAAACAGCTTTCGAATATTAGAAAAGGAGTGAAAATAATTAAAGAAAATTCAACCGAAAAAGAAAAACACATATTAACGAAGAAGTGCCGTCCCAAATGAGAACTCTTAGAAATCGTCAATCTGCTGATCAACATGAAATAGAAAATAGACGAAGTAAAAAAAGAATACGCTACGTAAAAAACGTGCTGTAAGATTAAGAAATTAGAACTTCAGGCATTCTATTATGATTGCAAATAACAATACAGTGAACATCCAAATATTGTCATCAGAAAAATTAATACGATATACGAGTATTATGATGCGACGAAATTTAAAGGAAAAACTGCTGGTTTGTGCTGCTCGAGTAGTAAAAATCAATTTACCAGCATTAGAAGTACCACCACCACAATCAGTAGCATATATGAATGGAAAAACACCAGATTACAATCATTTTCTACAAAATGTACATCGATACAACTGATGTTTTCAAATGACATTTGGAGCTTCATTGATATGCCAAGACGAAAATTTCAGCATGATTTACAAGGTTCAAAGCCAAATTTATCACCGAGTAGATTCATTTCCGCCGACGTCTAATGAAACCTAACTCTACCACATTGGTAACGAAGAACTCGAAATACATCATCATTGCTATTACATTGCTATTACATGAACTACAATGAGATGTTATTCAAAAATTACAACGTCTACTTCATGATCATAATTAACTAACCAATGTGTTTAAAACTTCTCTAGATTTAATGGTTGCAGATAATTATAAAATAGTCATTCGAGCAGATAAAAAACCAGCCGGTTAACACGAACAAAAGTTCAATGCACCTCAAAGGAACAAAGTTACCGTAGTAATCGTTGACAACGAATTTAGTCGTTGTGATATTATTATTCCATGTCGAAGTAATAAATTACAACGTATTTCTGAAACACGTCGTAGTTATGATGCACTACAGTATCCGCAAATTTTTTGGCAAGATGAGAATGGTCATCACTTCGATATTCAACAAATCGATCCAGCTACAGGTGTTGAAACTAACAAAAAAGTATCAGCTATGCAATTTTATCGTTATCTAATTATGACTAGAAATGGTGAATATAACCATATTTTCAATTGTCGGCAGTTATTTCAGCAATTCATTATGAATATGTTTGCTAAAATTGAGAAAGAAAAATTGGAATTTATTTGCCATAATCAGCAAATGTTGCGTTCGGATGAAAACATCCATTTAAAACATGCTATAATAAATGATGGAAACGTTGATAACATGAGAAAATTGGTCATCTTGTCATCTGCGTTTACTGGAAGTCCACTTCACAAGCATGAATATGCTCAAGATGCGATAACTTATGTCATAAAACACGGCCGACCAGATTTATTTATAACATTTACATGTAATTCTTCGTGGGTGGAAATCAAAGAAGAATTATAATATGTACAAACAACCAACGATCGACATGATATTGTTGCCCGGGTTTTTCGTCAAAAGCAAATCAAATTTATTGACGCCATCGTGAAAAATAAAATATATTGTACTGTTGTTTGCTGGATATTTTCAATTGAACGGTAAAAACCAGGGCTGCCACATTCTCACAACTTAGTTTGGCTTCAAAATAAAATTCTACCGAATCAAATAGATATCATCAAAGCTGAGTTTCCAAGCCCCGAAGAAGATCTGGGATTTTTATAATATAATCGTAAAAAACATGGTTCATGGCCCGTGTAGTGAACTAAACCAAAGTACTTTAACCATGAAAGATGAAAAATATACGAAACTTTAGCCATTTTTTAACGAAACAGTCTCAGGAGAACACGGATTTCCGAAATACAGACATCGATCACCAGAACAAGGCGGATTTACGGCTGAAATTAAAATACCACATAATGAAGGAACTCAAGTAAACAGTCAATGGGTGGTTCCATATAATCTCTTCTAAAAGCACTTTTATCTAAAACGGTCAATGCCCATATCAATTTTAAATACTGCAGTTCTGTAAAATCGATAAAGCATGTACGCAAATATATTAATAAAGGCTATCTATGATATGATATGGCTGTTTTTACGGTAACCAAAGAAAACCACCACGATGAGATAGTACAGTATCAAATGGGTCGTTACATTAATACCAACCAAGCAATTTGGCCAATTTTAAGTTTTCCAATACACGATCGAGATCCGCCGGTCCTACATTTATCCGTCCACTTAGAAAATAGACAACGTGTATTTTTCACTACAAAAACGGGACAAAAAGTTGCGACGACACCACCAACACTAACAATTTTAACAGCCATTTTTGAACTAAACAATTTAATCCTCGAAAACGTGGAATTCTAGTAGAAGAACATGATGGAGTTTTCAAGTGTAACACATATTATTCTTGATCCAATGTGTTTTAAAAATCTAAAAACTGTCAATGGTTACATCTGTGAGGCACATCGCGAAGTATGTCAAAGATTGGTTCCACTAGAAAACGATAATAATTGCATAGCTATGAACGAAGCAGCGCAAACGGCAACAGCAAATCCAATTCGTGTGCTATTCGCAATTATAAATTAATTTAAAATGTCGTTTCTTTGCTAAAAAAGTGAAAAATTTAGTAGTAAAAAAAATCGTATGCGGTTGAAATAAGACTTCTTTGACTTTTGTGATAAATATCACCAAAAAGATTAGTCTTAAAATAAATACGTCGTTTTATAATTTATTTTCTTTGATAATGCAATTGTGACCTTTCCGTACTTGTGAGAGTCCTTAGACCTATTAAAATCTTTTTGTAAATATGAATTGTACTTATATATGTATATATAATTACATATAAAGTTCAGTGATGATTAGTTATTCCACTTAATGACGAAGCACTTACGTATCATTGCAAAGTCTATGCCACTTTTTGATGCATCAATTACCATAGTGTTTTGTCTACCCGTAGTAAGAAATTAGGAAAAAATATTTTATTAATCAAAATATAATATAATATTGATTTTAATAATGAAATTATAAAAATTTTTGATCAGCTTTTTAATTTTGGTATGATGAAATTATAAATTTTATTGGTTAAATTTTAATTTTGATACTTAAAAACGTACATTTTTTAGGCTGCGAGTCCTGATTAGTTTGCTAATTTATGCGTTTATTTACCGATGAAGAGGTAAAATTTTCCTTCGAGTCAGTCATACAACATAACACCTATTTTTAATGTTTCAAAAATATTTCTTTATTACACTCGTTTTTTTATAAAATTTTCGAATAATAATTGTCAATTAAAATAAGCACTATAATCACAAAGATTAAGTCGCAAGAAAATATAGGGTAATAATATTTTAGGCCAGTTCCACGTTATTCATATAAATAATGTCTAACTACACAGCTGTTGTATATCGCCAGTGTTACCAACACATACATACAATTACACATATTAGGATGTTTAATGAAGAGAATGTCACTTTCGTCTGAAAACTGTTACTTCCATTTCAAAAAGATCTGAGTTACTGTCAAGTCGCAACTAGAGAAGTTTTATTTCAATGTAATCTAGTAGTAGAATTTATTTAACAGATCAATGCAAAACAGCTTATTTGTCTGCCATGCGTCTGACCCCATGGTACCTCTCGTAAATTCACGTCTAAATGTAAAATTACGATATACAATACGTTAATCGCTCAAGTGGGCACTTACAAAATACTCTTAAGTATAAGTATTTGCAGATACTTACAAAATTTTCTTAAGTGTAGGTACACACACGAGTAGAGCACACGTGTCGCCGGGCGAGACGCTGACGGGCGGACGCGCTCATGAACCTCGACGGGGCGCCATCCACGAAAATCCTTTTAAGGGTCGGTTTTTCTTGTTACGGCGCACCAGGCTCATAGTTGTAAGCTTTTGCTCAAATTATACGCTCTTAAAATACTTTTCAAATTTTCAATTAGTGTTTGTGTGTAAAATTTCAAATTTTAATTTCAAATAATAATTCATCTTGAAATATTTCAGATTAGAAGTTAAATAAAGAAAAGTGGAATACCAATAAAATCAAAAATATACGTGTTAAATGAAATATATTTTACTTTAATTAAATTATTTTTTTAAGCGAATTTCATAGATAATCGATTTGTAGGATTTTCTACACGTACATTCTAGCAATTTACTAGAAGTCACGTTTCTGGACTTATGCTGAATTTATGAAGCCATCATAAACCTACGACGCCAGAAAATCGAGGACAACACTTCATATCAGCAGGTAAAATAATTTGATATCAGCCGAAAAAGCAAAACGAGTCTATAACGCCGCAAATGCAAGTATGATACACTGTATCAGCTGGTAAGATAAAGTGACATCTGTCGATAAACATGCGTATGTCTAGTATGATACCACTATACCATCTAATAAGTCAATATGACGCATCCGATAAATATGCTGAAGCCTAGTACAATGTATTATATCTTTATATAACACAATATGATATTAGGCAATAAATCTGCATAAGCCTAGTATGATATATGATATCAGCAGATAATATGATATCAAACTATAAATTAGCATAAATATACAACTTATAAAGTACGAGCCAAAGCACCGACGGACTGCATCTCCAGAATTTTTATAATTCATGTGCGGTTTGAAAATATCAATATTCACTTGCTTTGCTGAACAAAAACAGACTGTGGAAAGACTCGTATCGGTGAGAACTCACCAGAATGTTAAATAGTATGTGGAAATCTCTAACACTCATCAGACTAATGCGAGGATACACAGTAGCAGTCGTACGAGCAACGAACATGTGGGTATATCTGAATTAAAAGATGACTTACTTTGCAAACGGACCCTTAAGCAGCGAGTTCTATTACGCTTAGAGGCCCTCATCATTTCACGTGTTTTATTTCGTTTTGACTGTCACTGCCTAAATTAAGAGTACTTGTAGCACTTACTTTGAAACGTATTTGTTTCCTAGTATAAACCATTTTAATAGTGATGAATACATAAACTTTCCACTAGATCTATTCCTTTATCTATCGGATACCCCAAAATGGATGTTGAGCGACACAGAAAAGTGTTACAATTCTTCATTAAATATAAATACAGACTAAATACCTGAAATAGAAAAGAGTGAAAACACAATTAAAAACATTGAAATTCTAAATAATGATATTAGTTAACATTCTCTGTCACATCTTATAAATCTTTGACTAGTGTCTAGAATAGCGGATGCGTAAGCTAGTGATGGTGTGACAAAGTCTCACTCCGCAAAATGTAAGTAAAGGATTTGACTGATACGTTGAATAGAATCATACATCATTAACCCAAGGCACCAATTGAATTTCTCTATTGTACATTTAACCTAAATCCCAGCCGCAATGAGAACTGCAATGGGTGTGTGCACTTTGATACAAAAGTTAACTATCAGTTTACTTTAATGCACTGCAGCGAGTGGATACGTTGAACGAATCGATAAATCCTTGTAACATCCATTTCAAAAATAGATAGCCTATCACAAAATGAATGAAGTCATAGCGAATATAGAATGCAATTAGAACGGTGAGAAGTATTGCAGGACGAGCTCCAAGGCCGCGTAGCTTGGTGGTATATCTTGTGTAAATTTAGGACGTGTTGTGCGATACAAAGGGCAAAATAAATTACAACTTCAGTACTATTACTAAATTAAAAAGAAATTTAAGTGAAATTGGAACCATTCCGAATACAATTATTGACATGCTTTGACGATAGCGTACGATTAATTCCGTCGTCTAATAATTGCTCGTCTTCCATCAAATATATTCGCTAATAACGGTAAATGACGCTTTCATATTTTACAACATGGCAGCCTTCCATGTGTCCTGTCATCATAATAAGATCCTTGATCTCAAACTACCCTCCTGCCGTCACCATGTCGAGCTGTTTTTCATGAACGCTCGTGACATCGGTCATGCTGCGCTTGTAATGTGATGGCATCACTCTCCCAAGAAACCAGACCTTGAAAGCTGTAATTTCACAACAGTTAATTGAAATTGAACAATGACAACCACTACCAGCTTTTCTTGATACTTCCACGTTTCTCTTAAACACTTAATCCTACTTATTGATATTATAAATATGAAAGTTTTTATTTCAGTGTTTCGATGTTTGTTACTCAATCCAGCTTTAACGGCTTAACAGAATTAGCTGAAACTTTGCTGGAACGTAGTTTATACATCAGAATTACAGATAGATTGTAATTTTATTAAGATAATAACTTTTCTCGCGGCTTCACTCGCGTGACCGTAAAATGAATTGTTAGCTTATGCCGATTGTTTATTGGTAAAAACAATGTTCAAAAGAAGGTCAAGTTTAACATCGGCTTGGTAACAGAATCGCGACTAGGATTGGTATTTGGAACAAGAGCATGTATGAGACCGATATGTAATATAAAAATTTGTCACATTGCGTGTGATTTCAATGTAAGAATATTCTTACATCGAAATTAAAAAAAAAAAAAACAATAATCAATATAGATTCTTCTGGAATGGAATCTAAAATGGGTCCAAGATCGGGATCATGGTTGGTAACGCTATTGACAGAAATAACAAATGAAAAATTCATTATATATCCACGCGGGCGGAACCACGGGAGTTTTGTTACATATTTTTTAAAGCAGTGAATGACGTTAATAAAAATATTTTTAAGTGCTGTTATGGGTAGTTAGACCTTTTGACGGGCGAGGCAAATCCTGGTAATCCCTTTCTTGGCCAAAGAACGTCAGAAAAAATAGATCATTTGTCATCAACTCTTAACAATTTGACCCTGATGGTCGACGCGGTGCATCGATTTCCATTAGCACAATGGCTCTAAGTTCACCGTCCTCATGATTCTTCATACTCTATTCTTATTATAGTTAACCATTGAATAACTTGGATTTAAACATTTCTCGTGATAGTTTTAAAAGATTAAAGAACACCCTACTACGACATTTTACATAAAAATAGTCAAATGCGTTGAATAATTTTGTTAACATCTTCCAATCGTTCATTTTTTACATTTTTTGTCATTAATTTTAAGTAGTTTAGTCATTTTGTGAGTGCTAACCACACCTGTATCGTATTGATTGATTATATTGTATTGATATGCATACCGGTACTTTGATTTTATACGAACTTAATATGTTAAATATTTATATTGTTGGTGAACATTGATAAATAAATAAATTAACTTCTGCAGGCCACTGACGTGTCACAGATAGCAGACTTGACTAAGGACGTCAGTTGCCAAGGGCAGGCACTACTACGAGATCTTCCATGCCGTTCTGCACCACCTGACCTGGCGCTACCTCGGCCAGTCTGCGGCCAACCCAAACTGAGATCTCATCGCAACTCTTTCGAACGCTCCGAAAACCGAGCACTTGACCGTCGTCGCGTCACGTGGTCTAATCCAGCTCTGCGCCTGGCACAGCAACCTACAGTCGTGCCTACTTCGTGGTCGCGCCGCGCCGCCTCGTGGGCGCGCTGCCATCGAAACTCTCTAATTGCGTTTGGCGTTCCTTAACTTTTGTTAGCTTCATCAATGTGGCCTATAACGTTATTAAGATAATATGTTTATGCCTCCATTTCCGAGAATGTACACTCTGTCTCGGGTTCTCAGAGAGTGGTCAAAAACGATATTTATGTGGCTCAGACTAGCCAAATGACTCAATGTGGCACGTGATCCACTTTTTTGGAAGTTTAAAAAAAAAACGGAGTTTTGTTGTGTATTATAGAATAACAAAATTGACCTCAGTGTATTTTATACCATATGTGAATTGAATATATCTAACCAAAAAGTGATAAGGAAATGCTATTTCAATTAGTTAAATTAAAATAAAAATCAAAAATTTGCAGCATAATATTTTTATTGTGATATAAGTCTATTACTTTTTTTTCTTATTTTTTAAACTAAAAAATAAGTTTTTTTATTATAACACCATTATAAGTAATGGTGTTCGATTATAATGAAATTATGAACACAACGATTAATTGTAACAAACACGATTAATTTGTGTCTTGTAGCAGGTATTTTATTCCAATTTCAGAAACATTATAAACGGTTTCATTTTAACATAATTTTGTATTAATAATTAATTTATCATAACATAAAAAACTTTCTACATTACTGTCTTAATCTTAGATATTTATTGAAAACAATCACATATGTTATCAATGAATTTGAGTTTCTACGGTTAATTAGACGCTAGTCATTTTTCAACTATATACTACACTAAAACAATTTAATATCATTAAGGTGGCGGGAGTTGAAAGGAAAAAACAGAACCCTTATAGGATCACTTTATGGTATTTCTGTTCGACTTTCACAACCCTTTATCTCAGATATTGATACGGTTATGAACTTGAATTTAATATAAAATACGTCCTTCAATTCCTTTAACGTGTAAAAAAATTCAAGGTCGCTTCTAAAGGCAGTCGAGTTCGCGGCCTTCTTCTCGCGTTTATTCTGACACCCGCAAACTCATTCATCAAAACGTTTAGGGTACTTTTAGTTGCCGTATAATCACGAAATTTGAAAAAAAAAGCAGCCTCACCAAATAATATAACGGCGACAATCCAAAATTGTTCATTTTCAATTACATTAGATAAAAAATGGGTGCGTGTGCTTGTGTAAGCGCGTGAAAAGGTGTACTTCTTTGGCATCATTAAAAAATAGTTTTTATTTGCATGCAAATAAATAATTACTTGCAATTAATCACATTAATTAATTTAATAATAAATTTAAAAATATAATTGAAGTTTATTCATTTTTTAAATATTTATTATTTTCTTAATTTAATATTCACTTTTCATTTTTTATCAATAAGTTTAATTAAATTTATTATTTCTTTTCATAAATATTTATTATTTATTCAATTTAATACTAATTTTATTATATTATTAAAAGCTAATATTTTAATTTGATGTTCGATTTTAATTTTTATCACAATTTTTGGAACGAAGTTCCTTACGGCAGGCTTGGAGGAAATAGGGATTTTGCTGCGCGACCGAACTGAAAAAAATGTGATAGTAAAACCGTAAGAAAAAGTCCGTGGAATAAAACCGTTAAATGAGACGTGCGCAGGCGCGACAGTTGTATACGCAAGCAAGTAGTGTATAAAACCTTTCTCTCTCTCCCTCTTTCTTTTCGTTCTCTCATCCCTTCTCTCTCTATTACCACTCCACCCCGACAATGCATAGTATATACTCACGAATTCATGGACAAGCACGTGACGAATATTCACATTATAGATACATTTTACTCGTGAGTAGTCACGTTTATTTATAAATATAAAATATTTTACATTGGTGAATATTGTGTGTACATACTACAATCTTTGTAAGGTTTCTAGGTTATCTTTCTTGCTGTTTTGAGGGTCATACGGAAAAATTGAGAAAAAACTACGAAACTTCATAGAGATTATATATGTATATAATGTGTGTGTGTGTGTGTGTGTGTGTGTGTGTGTGTGTGTGTGTGTGTGTGTGTGTGTGTGTGTGTGAATATTACTTTTTTATTTACTAAAATACTGAATTTCCTAAATACTTTCCTGTACTTAAATAAAAACTAATCATCAAAATTTAAGAGAAAAATCAAGAAAACCTACATAAAATTGAGCACGATTTTTTTTTTGCAAATTGTGTCGATTCTACATTAGCCGAAGGAACTTCGTTCCTACCTGGTGTCCCACGACACCACATTGATTTTTTATTAAACATTTTATTAAATTTATTTCTTTATTTTGTAAATATTAAATAACCAATGATAAATAATTAATATTAATAATTTACCAATATTTAGTATTAATTATATTAAATAATAAAATTGTAATTATATCAATAAATAATACATACGAATAGTTAACCTCAATTATATTGAAGCACTTAAAAAAGTATATAAGCACAATTTTTTTCACTAATATTTACGAATAGTAAATAATATTAATCAAAATATTCAATTTAAATCACTACTGATTATAATTTATTAGCACATATAGAATTCGCTCTTGTAGGAAATTAAAACACGTATTGTGAATGTAGAAACTAGAAACATGTGGATAAATATTAGAAAAATGAATACAGTGATCAGAGGCGACGAGCGTGCCAACCTGCACGACTAATAGAGGTTTCATTTGTTGGTAGCTTGATGAGCGGTTTAGCGGCCGGCTTCAACCTGTTAATTTTGTGTTACACTGATGCGCGCGCATCTCAAAATTTAACTCTCATCATTTTTTCATAACGCACCTAAAGAAGTATAACTGTCGAAAAATGTTATTTCCTATTACAGACTGACATTAGTAATCTACCGCGGTCATGTCGCAGTCGCGCTTCGCCGTGCTAATGCTCTAAACGCCCGGACGCGGTCACGCAAATGGCTGCCGCATCTCAATCCCTATCCCGGTGACTGTGGCGTGACGGCGGCGCGACGAGTTAACGCCTTCGGGGCGACGACAGGGTTGAGTGCACTCGGGCGGGCGCTTATGAAGCACACCCCCGCCCCGACCCGCTTCGCCGCCGTTATCGCTTCCAGCAGGACACGCGCCACGACCGATCGAACAATTTTCCACGTCGCCCCACTTACTTTGGCGGGGCATAAATAAAAGCTGCCATATTTATGGTGTCCATGCGCGTTAGATATTGGCGTATTACTCTTCCGTATTGTCCGTTTTAATAGAAGTCTAGTCCGTTTTAATAGGTTGTTATTTCGGTAAATTTTTAATTTCTCATTAAGCGGAGCAGTGTTTATGACTGCACGTGCAACAAATCACAAATATTTTGGAGTTTGCTCCTTAAGAATCGATTTTCACATAAGGCGCCCGGTATGAGAAAAATTTGAGGAGTAAAATCTACTGATGAATCCGCGTTACGTTTTTGGTGCGCAGCTTATTGGCGCACCTTTCACTTTTCAATCGCGTGTATGTGTGTACTGGATACTTGTCTGTATACTTGTGTGTAGCCAACGCAGCGAGGCAGCTGACGCATCTATTGTGTGTATATATATATATATATATATATATATATATATATATATATATATATATTATATAAAGTATACTGTTAAACGTTTACAAACGATATATATATATTTATAGTTTATCAGTTATACAATTCTAATACGGATCGTCACCACTATTTTGTTTGTGTTTTAAAGTGTTCTTTTACAATGTAAATATTTATTTTAAATACTTCTTGATAATATTTTTATCATTTTAATTACAATAAATCTTCGTCTTTTTACTTAAAATTAAAAATACAAAATAATTGTAGATAGGTTAAAAAAACTTCTTCTCCAATGCTTTTTCTTCAATTATTGGTAAAAACAAAAATTTATTCAAAATACTTTCCATAATATTTTAATAATTGTAGTTATAATAAATCTTCGTTTTTTTACAAAAAATGAAATAATTGTAGATGGGCTAAAAATAATTTATCTTTAATCATTTTTCTTAAATTTTCAGTCAAAACGAAATTTTTCAGTTAAATAAACTCTTTTTGCGTATGTTTAGACAATCGTACTTAAGGAGTAAACTCCAGTCGTGAGTCGGAACTGACACACATTTTTTTACTGAATAATAGAATAATTTTGCCTCATGAAAATTTCAACTTTCCATCTTTGAATATAGATACCATTAGTTGTAATTAATAAGCATTATTTTTTTGAACTTTTCAAAAAGTAATAATAAGACACTTATGTTGAAATAAGAATTATTTTAAAATATATGTGTTTTACTTTTATTTTCAAATATAATAATGATATACTTCGAAACCCAGAGAGTTAAAGACGTAGAGAACTTGTCGATGTTACCTCCATCTCATCTGTAGCTGAATGTTTGGCCATTTGGCCGACATATACTGTATGGCAGGGTTTCCCAAACTTATTTTCGCTGTGACGCCTTTGGGACTTTGCTATTTATTACGACGCCTCTCAACTCAGCCCTCAAAAATATTTACTAATTGTAGTACTAGCCTAGGGATGTTTGTCAGAATGCGCACGGCGCTCACTAAAGTACCCTGTGGCTCACTCGACTCGGTCGCATCGACATGCGACGCCCCCGGGACAATGGGCGTGGCGACGCACAGTTCGGGAAGCCCTGCTGTATGGTTACCACCATATATCTTTGCGCTTGTAGAGATGACCTCCCACTTTTATAAACCAGTTTTTTCAAACTTACAAATAATATTATAATTAAACAGTAATAAAATATGTAATAAAATAAATAATACTGAAGTACTCACAACTCTATAGTTCGTGAATTACGTAATCGCCGCAATTGTATGGCGATTACGTCATCTTGTTTGCGTCCGTAAATCAGCCATCTCGAACGCTGTATAAGTACGGATATACCACTAGCGTTCTTTATTGGATAAATAAATGTTTTTAATACCAACGGTTCATAGAAATATTTTTTGCGCAATTTCATTTTTATTAATTCATATTGAGGAAAGGTAAAAACTATTTATTACTCAAGGTACAGTATCGAACGAAACATCAATAGTTGACTTGTAATATCTAAAAATCATGAATGCCCTAATTAAAACCTATCATACAAAATGACGTTTTATAAGTCAATAGATAGTAAAAAAATTTATACAAACTTGAAATCTTATCTATTTTCCTTATTCTTGAGACGTAGCGCATCCAGCACACTATATACTATTCTCTGAAATTGAAGGATTCCATTTCATCTATCCATCTATCGCCCCGACTTCATAATCAGTCAATGATCCAAATACGTTGTCGTCTTTTTGCGAATAGGCGCGTATACCGTTATTGTGACAAATCAGTCATTGCTTCTCGAAGATATCTACATTTTCTTTAACACACAAATGACTCACCTAAATATACAGATAGAAATCCACCAATATATTGAATAAATATTTTAAAAATGTACCTCACAAAAAACAACACTTTCTGAATATTACAATAACTACAAGGTTGCTATTAAATTGAAAAACTTAAGTATGACCGGTAGTGAACCAAGCGTATTTGAAACACTTTCTAAACCTTGTCTTATGGAACTGTTGAAGGAATCCAAACAAGGCTATTTTTTGACGTAGACGGGTCTATTTTTCGTTTGTAACTAGAGTAATTTTGTTTTATTCGGATTTTGTGTTTACTTACAGTACCATCTGTTGATGCAGAAATGAACTAAGCCAGTAAGTATGAGATTGCTGTAACAACAATTCGCTAGCGTGTGAACTTGTGTGAACACGACGTATGCAATATATTTCTATATATTTCGAAATAACATGTTTACAACAAACTGATATGTGCTACCCTCGTATTTGTAAAAATGTTATAGCTAAAGGTTTTAGGCAATTTTAGGTAAATGCGGATATTATTGACGGCCTATGCAAAAACATTATAACTGAAAATGAATTTAATTTCACACAAAAAAAGGAGCTTGCATTTCACCTCAGTACGAAAATTATAATGCTCATAAAATGATAATTCATTCCTGTAATTGGTGCCGTAACGTATGGAATATGAATGCTAAATAATTTGTTCGACGTGCCGTCCCTTATGCGAATTTTTACGATGCCATAAAAATGACAGATGTAACGAGATTCGCCGACGATTTTTATTAAAATGTGAAAACCGTATAATTAAAATCATAGAAACGTATTTAATGACGCGGTTTGCACGCGAACGGATGAGCTCGGTATAACTAAATATAAGTGATTTTTTTTACGAGAGGGAGTTAGGTGTTGGATAATTTATGGGTATCGATTTAAACTGAACACTCACACTTTATTAGCTTTCGCAACAAGAAAACTCACTGTCCCTTTCTATAAGCCCTTCTATCGTAAATGTTCATAATGTCGTTTTTGGAATGAAGTATTTAAAGTAGCTTGCGGTATGAATTGACTGATAAAAAGTGTAACATAACAAAAGAGCGTCATGTCCCCTTACTATTTTCTTTCTCTCTCTTCCTTGAAATTATTGTTTAGTATTTTTGAAGTTACACTTCTTTTGGAGCGTTACGAGAAACGACGAGAATGAATTTTGGTCGTGGTGACACGACGAAACTACAGTATGAAGTTGTTCGTTCGCAAGCGGTTTAGCGAACAACTTCAGACTACTAATAACTGCTCTGCCCCTAAGGTTTTTCACTAGGTAGCGCTTATAATTATAAGAAATTAGTCTTATTAATTTAATTTTTATTAATCTTCCTTTTTTAGTTTATACTGTAACAAACAAGCCCTAAGACCGTTATGAGTAATATAATACGCCCGAGAGTTAGCAAAATGCTTAGACCACCATCTAGTGGTGAAAAGTAAAACCACAAGTTTGGTAATAAATGAATTGTTTAATTTAAGTAGGACAAAAGAAAACCATTTGAGTATATAATTATCATCAAAATATTTAAATTTATGATATTTTCAGTTTAAATTATTGTTAAATACTGTAATTTTTGTAATGTTCAATACATAATTCTTTTTGATTTTCCATAATTCAAAGTGACAATATGGGAAAAGTAATATGAGGAAACGTTTATAATCACTGAGAATATTTTTTAATGGAATCAATAAAATTTTTCTTCTAACGTTCATAATTTTTTATAGTTTCAAATAAACAGACAAAATTTATATGACAGTTAGTATCAGAAAATAAATATTTGTTTCTTTATTTTTAAACTTTGTAAATCATATTGACTGTCCCACTCCAGTCTTTTTTTATTTTATTCTAATTGACTATTTTCATGCAATTAAAAACAATTTTTATATTACGCCAATAACCCTTCTGTGGGTTATTGGGGGCTTTGTTAAATAAAACTAAATAATGTTTATGTACACTATTATATATTTTTTATTATTAGAGACGTGCACTTAACTATGCGTGGAACTCGTACGGAGTTGAAACACTGAACGTATATTACTTTATGTGACGAATCATTACGTTTATGTACTGAACTCCGATGAAGGAACAAAGAGACCTTGTCACGACGTGTTAATAGATTTATATTTTGTTCTTGTCCAATATCTTCTAGACACACTCTATTTTTTAATTAATATAAAATTTAAATTTCTATTTTATACAAATAAATGTTTTTTTTGAAATATTAAGTGAAACTCTTTAATTCTATTCATTAATTTGCATTCTTTGTATTGAAAAAAAAACTTCGTTCCTGACAGGGGTCCCCCGACCGCAAAATTGTGTTTTGGATTCGCTTCGTTACTTCATTAGAAACTAAACTTACTTAACTGAATCAACTTGTTATCGAGGTAACTTTATATAAATCAACGGAATATTTTAAGGCAATGCAGAAGAATCTAACAAACACTCGCATGCAAATATGTTTCTTATGTGTTAGGATTACTTTCATATTTATTTATCTCTGCTACTAAATACTAAGTGGCGTTATCATAGTCCAGTATAGCGCTTTTTTGTTAAAAAAACAATGGGCTATAATCACCCAATGTGACATTATAGTTAATAGTGTTTATAATATTAATTACATAAGATGAAGGCTAAAAGAAAAAACGCAGAAATGAAAACAAGCTAATAAAACAATATTTTAAGTTTGGTACAGACCTATATATTTGAAATTTACTCCTAAGAATCGGTTTCATATGTAGCTCACGATATGCAAATTATAATTACACGGGGAGCGAAATCGAATGTTAAAAAAGTAGAGTCGTTATGTTGTGACACACTCGCACCTCTTAAACTGAACGCTTGTTTTTTTTTCCGTTTTTAATTTTATAGATGTCTTACTTTTAAAGCAGATAAGTTAAGCTTTCATGTTTAAACTCTTTGTTACATAATAAGTTAAATATATTACTGTGCATATATATCATCGAATCAATGATAAATATATATGAACAACTATATATCCATGCCTTCGGTACTATAAGGGATGCGTTTATTTACCCCCTTTTGCCTACTGTGTATATTACAAGACAAAGAGCTATTCGTAAGAGATAAACTCCAGACACGCACCATTTTCTTTGTTATTGTCAATAGGCTTTATAATTCTTTAATACAGCATCGACATTGTACCCCGAAATGTAAAGAGGGACCAGAACTACATTTGCATTTGGCATGTAAAATATTATGATGTATTTTGCCGTAGCAAATGTTCTGATTCGTCAGGCAATCGTCGAATGAATAATTAAAAGTGTCCCGACGAGAGTAGCTTTTGCTGTGTGCAAATATATAAATTTAATATCTACAAAGGCCAGCAAAGAGATGTGCCGAAATTGGAAGGTTGTTTACACAGTACGAGATGACGGAGAACTGAGGACGTCTTTCATTTATTACTAGACTTTACTCGCGTAGACATTAATATTTAGCAGGATACTGCTTTTAGCTGTATCGTTAATTTTCTGATTTTATCATTGTGTAATATTTGCTGTCCACTTTTAACTTTAGGTAAGCTATTATAATATTGATAAACTAGGTTTTCACTCATGGCTTCGTCGGTGTAGACATAAAATGTGTTCCTTCATCTCTTATACTTACTGAACGATTTTGCTGTCGGTCGCAATATCATTTGCGCTTATAGTTCTGGTCTCGATACTGTTTCTGATTCCATCTCGGTAAAAATCATTGTTTTCATTTATATTACCTTTTTCTTATTGTTTTTTTCTCCATTTTCCATACATACAAAACCAAATTTTGAAAATTATTGCAGTAATTGGTGTATTCTTTCGTACTTTATTACTAATCTATGTCAACGGATAAGAAGGCATAAATTATGAAAATAGCTTGCGCCCGCGTCGACATAACGAACTTCTTCATCTTATATACACACCGATTTCGATAATTAATCATGAACCTGATCGCTATCCCGTTATTGATCCCAATCCCGGTCCCGTTCCCCGATGCCAATTTGTATCATTATCGATTCCGAATCCAGTTTCGATTTAAGTGGCTTCGAATTCTGATCTCTTCCTGTTCTAATTCTGGTCAAAACGGTCGATTATGATCTTGATCCCGTTCTCGTATTCTAACGCTTCCGGCCTCGGCTTTGACTTCTGCTCCTCGTCCCCGTTTTCAATTTCTATTCCGTTACCGTTCACAGTTCCAGAAGCCGAAGCCGATTCTAATACTTATCAAAATAAAATTTGTGCTGTATTGCTTAGGGATAGTGTTGCTTTCGATGAATAGAAGAATTTTTAGAATCTGTATTAACATAAATAAACAGATGAATCAAAAGGGAAATGTTAATCTATTTTATTAGAAAAGTTTTTTTTATTGAAGTAATTCTTAACATCGGTTCAGTAGTAAAAATACACACACAACGTCGGATACGAATGCTAGTATCCTTGTTCAGAAATTGTCCCGTTCGCGAGTATAACATGTCGCCAGTGTTATAGTGAGTGTATGATTGTTTTAAGCACGCAATAAAAAATAACAAAATACACAGTCTTTTTAAATTGTCGTTACCCAAATTCGCTCCTCCAACTTAATTGTGACAGACGCATTACAAATACTCATACACAAACGCGTGTGAGCACGCGGCTTATCATTTGCTCTTACTGTATACTCATTTTAATCACAATCGATTAAATCGTTCTTAAGCTCTAAATACATACAAACAGTAACATATTATTTGCACAATCACATGTTCTAACTGAACACTAATTGTCATCACGATTCTTATGGATCGTGATGAAACCGTTTTATAACGGTTCTTAATATATAAAAAACATACAGACAAATAAATAGTAGCTTATCACTTGCGCAATCATATGTTCTGACTGTACATTTTTTTTTTTTGAAATTCGGTCAGTTTTTAAGTTATAAATGAACATATAGATACAATTTTTTTTAAAGTGGTGTTATGGAATCAGTAAGTCACAAAACTAGTATTTATACTAAAAAAAATGATATTACACTCCTATATACCGACAGAGCCTACATATTTATACGGTAATATATGTATATAATGTTTCATTTGCTAATTTACCGCTAATGAGTTAGATACGTCTCATAAAAACTTCTTCAATTGCTCCGTTTACTACTACTGGAACACTGGATAATTTTTACAAAAAAAGACCTTATCTTTCCCGTGCCGCGTCATCTAAATGTATTTTAAGTTTGAAGCGATGACAACCGTCTCAGTTTCAAAGTTTCAGAAGTGACAAACTGTTAGAAGCGCCGGCCCCCACCTTTTCTCACTTACCCCCACCCCTTACCTGTCCGTCCCAACTCTCTGAATTCCTCAAGATAGCGTCATAATCACAATCTTCAAGCTTTATAGCATTTTCATATGATATTCAGAGTCCATGTACTAGGCACTAATAAATGAAAACGTACGCCACTAGTGTTTTATATACATACGTTGTTGGCCTTCAATTCAGTTACAGTGTTTTAAAATTATTTGAATCTTATCTTTTTTTTTTCCTTTTATCTCAGAAGCTCGCAAAAGCTGAAAAAAAAAGAAACCTAAGAAAAGAAATCAGCGTGACGTGAAGGTTAATCAAAACAGAAACTGCATCAGGGCAGAAATCGTAGTTACGAAACCAGGAAATGTTTTGAAATTTTTACTAAGGAAACAATAAACATAAAAAAACTGTAGTAGCATTTTAATCGTGATTTTGGGCTAATTAGATCTCAATAAGGCATATTATGTCTTGAAATGGATTGACAAACAAACTACATCAACTCGCTTGTATCCCGAAAGAGTATACAGAAACCACACATTTCTTATTTTCCACACATTAATCTGAATATTTATTAAACAGTATTTAACATTACCTACTGAAAGTACTAAGGAAACAGCTAAAAGATCAGTGTGTTGCTTTTCCTTCAAAAGTTAACAAATCACATACAATATTACTGTAGAGTATTGAAGAAGAAATGGTATTTATATTTTGTGCTTAACTGAAAAACAAATCAAGTGTTGGGTCTGGATTGGTGATTTTGTCGTCACCGCATTGGTGACTACAATATACAACTAGTGTATTGTTGAAGACCAGCCGGATCTAATCTTATACTCACATATTACGATTGTTCGATTGAGAAAGCAACGAGCGAATGATTCGTTTACATAATTATTTACTGTTCAAGTGTCAGTTATTTAATCAATCGCATAGCCACACAAAAAGAAACCGCTACGGAACTCAGAACATGCTTTCTGGAATCGCTAACTGCCGTATAACACTTTCACTCAAGCATATTGCCAAAACCTCAAAACTGAAGAACTAAGGCAATTCAGCAACTCTTTAATGCATGTAAGCCTCTTTAGTTCAAACTTCAAACGCATCACCCAAGTCGTTAACTCTAAAACCATAATTCTATAATGACCCAATAACCTCAAAGGTTTTTTTTCGTTATGGCAAAACTTTGGCGTAATAGAATTAATTATATTTAAATTCAGGGTCCCCAAAAACATGAAAAGTATAGTCTAAACCTCATGCAGACCTCCTTTTATTTTATGGCTGTGTAATTATTGATTATCACCAATGGAAGGAGACTTAATAATTTGTTCTTCATTATTGATTGATAAATTTTCGTCTCTGTCACTCTGTCGCGTCTCATCCCAATTTTTTGATCGTGTAAAAGGTGAATATCGTATAAGAGAGTGTTCTGTTGATAAGCTTACAATATATAAGTACAATAAGGAATTTAGATTATTTTAATTATTATCGATATTTTCGTAAAGTCCGATTCCGTTTGTCGAAGTTAATATTTAGCCGATATTCAAGCAGAATAAATATTTTTATGAGAATCTTAATTTTTTTTTCTATATGTTTTAATTATGTTTTAATGTGTCAATAAATGTTAAAAATTCTGATTCGATGAAGTTCATGCTTGCTAAAAAAAACGCTCTTTTAAAAGAAATGATTCTGTTCTGTAAGTAGAGACAGAATCACTAAAGAAGTTTAGTTTGTTGTAATATTTAAAATCGTGTTTCCTGTAGTCTGTACTTATCCTTATATATCTATGTACACTGCTACTTCTTTGATGACGTCACTAGGTGAAGTATTGTACTGTCGCCAAGGAAAAATTTAGCTACTTTATACAGTAAAACTAACCGTTTTTCATTTAATATCAATAACTGTCCTTACTATAAATTCGCAATACATTGGATGACAAAAGAAGCAGTGCTTTTTAGTAAACGATAGCCAACTTCGCGTAGTTGCCGCCGCAACATTTACCAACTTCAGCGTAAACTGGGCCGTACTATATTGTTGTAACATATCCGTTTTTGTCGGCAAGATACGATATTGTGCCGGCAAAAGTGAGGTACGATGTAAGAAATACGGCCGCTACACGTCATCGATTGATGTTCAATTTTCACTTCAGGCCTCATTTCCTATTCTTTTTGCACCTTGTCTCCAAAAGTTGCAGCTAAAGGTATTTGGAAGTATTTTCGTGCACACCCTTCTTTTTGATATGTAGTCTAAAAATGATACTATCTCGTTATTTTTGATTCTTTCCATATAAGAGAAAAAAATATATTACTTTTAACTACGAAGGTTGTTGTACAAAAGTGTAGTATAAAAGTCCAAGTCATATTATTGACGTTACTCAAAAAAACCCTTTTCCAATGTTCTTTAAGTAATTACTAATGCATCGAATACTAAATAGAGGCTTTAGACTCATAAGCCGATGACTCAATTGCCACTCGAAATTTGCTTTGTGTCCGGCCTTGTTACCATATAACTGTATGATATCAAAAAGCTGTTAAAATTGGTGTAATTTCCTAGTATTCTACCTATTCTCTAAAGATTTCACCCATGAGTTCGTCCGTGTGTACACTTATATCTTTGTCAATTTATTGGGATCGTCCCAAAATGAATCAAGCAGTTTCCGGACTTGAAATTATACTTATTTTATACTTTTATCACAATTATTATTTTTTGCCTTTCCTTTATTTACGCCTAACAAAAATTTCTACTTCGTCATTTACTCCGTTTGCATTTCTACTATTTTTACTTTTTTGTTACGTTTCTATATCATTAACTTCGCTTAAATAAATAATGAGCATATTAGTTGTTATAATATTTATTCAGTTAATACAGATATAAAATCAATATTTTGGATGTAAAATGGATGTAAAAAGGAGAAAAAATGGAACAAACAAAATTTAACAAAAGACACAAGCAGACATATGTACCTTCAACTCTTATGGCTCGTTGTGTAAACATTTCTTTGGAATAAGACATATTCTTGATGCGATTGCCGCAATCGTTACAGGCGGATTCTCATTGCGTTTCTAACGTTTATTAACACAGATTTTTCTTTTTTTTGTTACAAAATTCACGAGACGCAACAAGCATGCCGGCCTTCGGGAAGTAGCTGCTCACCGACGCCCATGAACATCCTTCACCTCAGTGAAGTCACCGAGGCTTTGCCGGCATTATAAAAATAATGTTTATAGTTGTCTCTTTACTAGAGAAGTACATAAATACTCCCTCCCACAATCCCATTTTATATTGAGGGATTTTTGACAAAGTGTAATAGATATGTTAATTTGTTTTTACATTGTGCACCTCCGTGGCTCGGAAACAAGATATTACTCTGTAGAAAGCTTTTGGGATCGATATCGTTAAGACGAAATACATTTATATTATTAATGAAACATGTCTCGCTGCCTCAAAGTACATGAATCATTTTAAACATGAAACTAAAGCTTAAAAATACCCGAGGAATGAATTTTTATCTGGTATCGAGATACAATTTTTAAATAAATATGGGAATGTATCTCTCTAACTCCCATTTTTATTACATTATCTGCAAACTCCGCGTCAGTGTTCCGTGCTCGTTCCCAGCGCTGTTCAAAAACTCGCTACATATTTAGAGTGCCCGCTCCGAAACTTTGTTAAACGGAAGTGGTACGTATTATGAAACTCGTGCTGAAATTTTAAACTTTCGCGTTATGAATTATGAGCTCCTTACTTGTGTTGTGTGTGTTTGCGTTTGTCTCTCAAATAAAAAATAAAGCTAAAAAATATAACATTTCTGTCGACCTATCCGTTTGTCAGTGATCTGCCTTAGTTCCTACCAGTATATAATTTAGGAACCCACGTTTTGTACTTACGTTGTCCGTGTCCATTTATTGATCTTAATGATGAAAAAAATTATTGCCAAAATGTGTATGCCTAATTTGTATTAAACAATGACTAAAACCTTGCTTTCATTTTCATTTGTAAATTTTTTACCCAATACCTGTTTAAATAAGAATTACCATATATTTTTGTAGTTCGAGGAATGCAAATTCCTCGTAAAATGAAATTAAAAATTCATTTTAATCTTATACCACTCTATTAGAGTCACTATAAAATGCACACATTCAAAGGAAAAAATTGCGTACATATTTCTTGAAATCTTTGATAATATTCATACATTTCAATTAATATAGTCGACTGTTAAATTAGGATCGGTCGTAATTCGACATTCGTTTAGCCACTGGATGGCTTAAGACCCTTCCTAATATTTCTGCTTCATATGACCTGAACCACTTGAAACCAAATGTGTCCCAAAAACTGCACCAAATCGTTAATCTTTCTAGTAAGTTAACATCACAAGCTGTACCATCCAGTCCGTTGAGATCCTATCTTCTTGAATTACGGTCCTACAAACGGTGTAGTTCTCGCCACCAATTGATTGATCCGTTGATCCGAAATAATCGTGTCGACTACTTGATTCTTGAATTCCTCGTTTTGTTTTATTCCACATGGAAACCTCAAACCTAACCCCTTCTGCAGCACTTTGCTTTGAATTTGCATCATCACTGGCAAAGTACACCACTCGAAGACTAATCGATTGGCACTGACTACCTTAGATTCTAAGACATCAAATAGCTTTCCGAAAGTTGGTCTGCCGATCTAATGTCGTATCAGAATCGAGCCCTTCTGGCGACTGAAGAGACGCTAAAGATCTCAAGCACCTTTTAGAACTAACTTTAGGAAAACTTGAATTTCAACTCCAGCATTACAGTTTATATTTGACAAATTAATGAACGTAAGTAAAAATTTAAAATACTGTAATAAAAATACTGATAGACATAATTATTAGATATAAAAAGAAACTGCCTTTACATTTTAGTCAACTACATAAAGTTAAAAATGTATTCAGAGAGCTTTGTGTGCGCATGAACAATGTGGTCCCTGGAGATATACACAATTTACCCTCATACAGATTTAAAATCTTTAGCAAACACACACTTTGTATAAAAGGATATTATACCATTTCTGAATATTTAGAAGATAAATTTTCATACACATAACCAGAACGACTTCTTATAACTTTCTTTCTTTTTATCGCCTATAATATTTTATATTATATGAAGCTGAAGAGGTAGCTTGTTTGTTTGAACATGCTAATGTCTAAAACTAACAGTTGAATTTGCAAAATTCCTTTTGCATTTGAGATAGCCCGATTCTTGAGGAAGTTTACGAGCAGGCTGAATATTAATATTGTTTGTTTGAACGTGCTGATATCAGAAACTACTACTTAAATTTAAATTCCTTTTTTCGGGTTTTCTCAAGGAATTCGACGAAATGCGACTTTGACAAACGTCTTTGCGTTAGACCATTAACCGAATAAACTGCTAAACAGTTTCATACATACATTAGCAATAATGTATAAAAAAATATTTATACACTACCACATAAAAGTCCATGACACCATATATCGAACTATTATATTTAACCAATAAGTATTACGTTTATGTACAAAGAAATATTTATTTTATTAGGTATTTTCAAACTAACTGCAATAGACGATAGACAGAACTAAGAGGTGGGGGAATAATTGTCTGGTCTAACGCCGCAGTACCTACACTTGGATAATTTATGTTAAATATTTTGAATTGTGGAAGATAGCATTTAATTTAACTAATTTTATAAATATGAAGATTTGAATCTTTTTTTTTTTAATTATGCGCCCCACGAAAATATGAATAAAAATATTGTCTATGTCGAAGTACTCTACATTATTTATAAGTAATCCGATTTTTTTAAATTCAACGGTGAATTAAATCGCAAAGCAGATTGTATATGATTTTGGTGTGGTTAGAGGTACCCTTAAGATTCTAGCTCCTTATTCTTGAGGTACTTTGAACTGGCGGTGATGTTTTAAAAGATTGTTAACTTTTAATGTATTATTACGTATTTAAATTCCATTTTAGGAAATAAGTAACAGAATTTTGAATTTCAATTTTCTGCCTATCGAAGTTGGATCTGTTTAATGTAAGAAGTCATTCTAAACAGACGCATTCGTCAATTTCGACTGAAGAATTCGTTGTCAACTATCACTAGTATGTGTAAGTCTTGAACTATTCGACTTAATTTTCATCTCATCCATGTTCATTTTTAGACTCACTTTTTGGAAACTTTGTCAAGGTTTATTAACATGATGTGGATGTCATGCGGTGTATGCATGCATGCTGTACGATGCTCGTATCATATCCTTTTTAATTTCAAAGTTCAAAAAGGCTGAGCCCAATATAATTCTAAATAATTCAACTATTGTTTCTAGTTGGACATAATTCACCTTAAAATTATAATATTACACTTTTTAATAACTAAGAAATGTATCCAGAATTTCCTTCTGAAGTCTCTTAACACGTATGCGTTATCATTACAACAAATTTTTGTCGAGTTGCACCAAAATAAAAATGTAATTCGTTAATCCACAAGATTCGATAGATAGTCGATACGTTTCTGTCAAATTTTACAAGTTACGTTTACAAATTACATTTTTACCTTTGATGCAACTCGCCTTTTTATATGTTATCGCCGTCATATAGACTTCAACATCGGATAATGAGATGAGCGATTTCATTAAACATTGTTTAAGATAAAATCGATTTGAATATATAAAATGAAGTGATAAAATATCTTCACTATTTCTTTTAGCATAAAACCGTGTTGCTTAGATGTCGTACAGATTATGTACAATCACGAATAGGACTCGCACCCTAAAGGTTCCGTACAAACTCAGTTATATATGTAGATATATCATCTATATAATTTCGATAATTTTTATCAGCTTTTTAACAGCTTGAAGGGACTGCAGATATATTTATTTAATGTCAATTCCAACTTGACACCTCCACGCCTTCCTTAGGATTGAGGAGTGTGTGCTTAAGACCGCACGGCAGAAGTGAAAACTTCATTGGCAATCGCAATCAAGATGGATATATATAGTAGGTAAGCTAATTTCTTCTTTCGTTTTAATTCGTCATCGAGTTTCTTGTTTTGATCCATCATCGCATTTGCAATCTACAAAAGACAGTATTTAAACATTCATACCTAATGTTATTATTACTCATAAAAATAATTTGTGTTTCAAACATATTTATTTTTGAATATGGGAAAGAATATTATATATACATTATTTAAATATATTACATATACAAATATTTATATGTTTGCATGTATGTAAATATATGTACATATAAACATGAAGTGACTGACCTATACGATCGAATCACTTTTTGTAATAACAATAATTATGATTTTTATAATGTTTAAACCACTAACTACACTCACTAACCTCACAATATGAACCAAATAATTCTTAAAATAATTATTGCTACGTACCAATAATAACTATTTAATTAATAAAGACAATTATTACATACAAATTAAATATACTAAACACAGCGACACTACAGCGAAGAGCAACTGACTGTATCTTTATTGCTAGGGTACACTCGGCGTTCTCGAGTTCAACTCGAGTTAGACGGGTCAGCCTAACTTACTATCTACGGAAAAATCTGTGTGCGGTGCGCCAAAAGAAATTTTCACTTCAAAAAGGCTTTTGACAGACAGACAAACAGGTGGACAATGACGTGATTCTGCCTTCTTCCGTCTGAGGTACAGAACCATAAAAATATTATTCAATATTCCAATGTAATTATTCAAAAAGAAAGATTCGAGTAGTGTATAAGTAACACAAACAAATAAAATTATAAAATTTAATGCTTCATATTTTTCATTTCACAATTGATCAAATCTGTATTTTTGACAGAAATTTTAGATAACGAAAATTTGAACTCATGATGAGACAAATATTCATACTTCTTTATTATCTCTTCGACTCTTAATATCTTGAATGATCGTCCTTAAAATAAATTTACACAATCTATGTTTCCATTAAAATATCACAACAGACTTAAAAAAGTAATATTACTAAAGATACAATCGTAATATCTTGTATCCTACACATAATATTTGATATTAAATATTGAATGAAAATGGACTAACAAAACAAATCTATAGAGCGAATGTGTGTGATGAAAAGGTCGGCAAGGGTCGCCCTAGAAAATCCTATACAGACTACATGGGTGACATAGTAAAAAAGGGCCAAATTTTAAGCACTCGAAACCGACGAGCCTGCATGAAAAGATTGATGGATGTCAGTGAACCAAGAGAGATATCATAGATCGAGCCATGTAGGTATCCATATAGTCTTCGCTTACCCTTCTGGTACATAGGCGTGAATTTATATTATTTTTATTATTAATATTTGATACACAACGGAAGGGAATACGTAAAGGAGGAAACTTAAAATTGCCGGAAACGACCTACTATTTCTTCTCCCGCTGCAGGAAGTAGAAGGACAGAGAAACTCTCCATAGAATTTCATTACGCTTAATGAGACTCGATCGCGTACCCTCCCCCAGGCCCGCACAACCCCGAAGACTCCTTCGTTTTCATGCAAATAGGTACTGTTCTAATGTTTGCGGTTTCGCTTAGGTAATATTCAATTACTAAAAAATAAGAGGTGAGTGTAAACTTTGCGCACGTTTGAAGTGAAACTTTTTAATTCGGCGCCGTGACATGTGTCATAACTAAAACCAGTAAATCGTTTAAAAAATTAGTAGTCTAAACAGGATCAGCATCTTCTTGATAGAAACATCGCTCCATATCATAAAATAAAAGGTTTCATGTTCGTTCGGACGGAGCCACATATACGGTTATTTATCAGAGTTGTTGATCATTATTACATACAACCTATGAGAACGGTGAGGAAAGCCTACAAGTAGAGGGAACGGTGCGTGATATGAACTATGTGCGATGGCGACTCTGCGATTGCGTGCGTTACCTTCGGGCTGGAAGTTGCTGCTGACCACGGTCGAATTGACCCATCAGTTTTTTATTCCGGTACCAAATAGAGCGCTCAAGTTCAAGCCCTTCCGTTTGCAATAGACTCGTGCTAGATTAAGCCTGAAAAGGATAACGATTGAAACTCGTTACGAAAACAGAGAGGACGACAATCGATATAAAAATTAAAGAATACATGTTATCGGGACCGACGGCTTAATGCTATCTTTGCCAAAGCTTTGAAACTCATTTTTTCAATCCTCATAATATTGAAGTTTTTTTATAATTCCTAATGATGTAATTGAAGGCATTTGTTTATCAATTCCTCCAATAGACGTTCCCACGGATTTGTAAAAATCTTATTCGAAATTAGGCAAACCGATGTGCAAATAATATATCTTATGATTAAAAGTATAAAGCAGTCCAATATAAACATCAACTGCGAAGTATGGTCGAGATGATAGCACAGTAAATCGTCTTAATGAACAAACTTCGAAACTACAACTCTGGGAGGGTGTTAATCTCAACTTAGACGAAACTTAGCTTTATCACTTACCGCTTACATTTTAAAAACTTTGTTTAAACTTAAATCCTGCTCGGATAGGTGCTGGAGAATATTTAAGGGAAAACTTGGACGGGGAAAAAAGGTTAAATAAAAATAAAAAATGGAAGTTGCTAGTTGCCCTCGTACTGCGAAACCCGCGTACACTTGTTCTTTCTTCCTGAAAATGAATTCTCTTATTTTCCGACTTGAAATCTTTTGTTTTGGGAATGATTTTTATATACAATTTGTCGATGTATTTGTGTGACACACGACGGCAAATACCTGTGCGAACGAGTAATAACATTCAAGTATACCGTAAACCAATTACGTAAAAAAAAACCTGAGTAATAAACGTTGTATGAGGTTTTATTCATCACAACATCGCTAAAAAATATCCTCGCACAATATCTTTATTCTAGATGGAGAGGCTTATACCTAAGCTCTCCAGATTGAGATACGGAGGCTATTGACGAGCGCGCACGTCAGCTCAAAGGCCACGTCCGGGACTGACGGCTTGACGTGTTCCTCGCGATAGTAGATCCAAGATGTGCTGCACGTTCTCGAGGACTGTGACATGTTCTTTTTTTCTTCTTTTTAACACATCCTCTCCTGTCACTCATTTCGCGACAGCCCTTTTATGCTTGTCTCTTATATTTGTATGTCATCTTCCATACAGCCTCGTGTACAGTCGCGTGTGTAGACGGCGACATGTTCCGTCGGGAACGTGTGGTGCTGGAAACGGAGATGGGCGTCCGGACCGCGATGCGCCACTTCCCGGAAATTATGGAGCACGGGATAAAAAGGGAAATGTTTCTAAAACTTTGTCTCGTGGTAGTGGATAAATGCAGAAATTTAAATAGGAATTAATTTAATGAAAATGGCACTGAAAATGACAAAAGGAAAATTGAGGTATAAAAGTAATGTACACTAAATAAAAAGTAATAAATAATTTGTACGGAATAAGAATGTATAAGGAAGTAATTCTGGGCCGGTAGGGAGAAATTAGTCATAAGAAATGTAATGTAAAATTCACAGACTAAGAAAAGTGCAACAAAATGTGTAATACAAGTAGGATAAGATAAAAGGGCTATATAAAAATAAAGATAGTTAGAAATAAAATGGAAAATAGTAAAGAGTTAGTTAATATGAGCCTTGCCCGTCCTTTGGAAAGTAAAGACGTACGAATGGATGATTTTTCTATTTCTATACAATCTTCTTACCATCTTTTTACTTCATTTTTACACAATCGGAATTTTGGATTCCTAAAAAATGCCATTACCAAACTACGCTAACAGCATGCTTCTAAAAGGCACTTTCGTATTTCAAACAAATTGTTTTAAATCAATACAAGCATGATGACATTCGAATATCAGAACATGGTCTACTAAATCGACTTTGACAAGTATTTAATCGATACGAAAAATTGTAAAAATCTATATAAGTCAATGGTATGTACGGCTTTTATTTATTGTATTTATTAATTTATATGTACATTTTAATTGCAATATTTACATACTGTTTTTAGTAGTCTTTTAAATTCGCAAATTATTAATAACATAGATTAATGTTCATCCAGAGTATCTAAATACGTTTGGTAGAAGATTTGCACCGAATGGCAACGTCTAAATCTATAAGGGCCAATAACTTGTTAGCTGCGTTATCATTGGTCAATTTGTCTCGGATCAACATTTTGCAAAATGGAATCGTATATTGGATCAACAAGCAGTAACATTTAATCAACGTCACGTGGGCGTAGATGTTGATCACGCTGGAGCAACATTTGTTACTAAAGATGAATATTGGATCAGCATAAGAAGCCGGATCAACATGCGTCTTCGGATCAACAAAGTACTCGTCTGAAGTCACCCATGATCAACATCCATCGTGTAGATGTATATATCGATGGATGCTGATCATGGGTATTTTTTTTTTTATTTAAAACTCAGTTTAGAAAACGACATTTCGTTTTACAAATCTGCTGAACCTTCAATTTGTACCAGCGCTGATATTATGATAAAACATATGGAGGTTTTGCATGAAATCCAAAATGATTATAATACTGAAACTATTCAATTAACAAAGGTGAACTCCGCGCACCTGTAGCCACGCAAAACAAAACCGTTAAACCATATCGTACCGTCGAAATGCCGGTTTTTTTTTTGCTCTCTAACATATCGGATGTTAGAGTAAGCGTTGTGGGTTATCCGAACGAATCTCAATAAATAACAGTATTTGGCTATGCCTAGACACTGTAAGTTTTTTGGTTAGCAAGCCACATAAAAAAGAGATATATGATAACGCAACGAAAGCCTTACGGCAAAGGCAATAAGCATTTTGCCTGCTATTGCGCCGTCGTGCTGGGCGACTACTTGAATTTGAATTAGCATGCGCATCCATTACATTTGAAAAGATTTACATCGATTTATATTACATATGAGGCATTGTTGTATGAATCACTTAAGGTTATGTACAATCTATGATACTTATCTTATCCGATTTCCTCTATACTAATTACTACAGAAATATTGTTCTGACAAATAGTTTGAAATGCTATATAAAAGACAATTCATCATAAAACCAATGCCTGTACAGTTTGAAATTTAACAAACCTAATTAGGGATTGCAATTGGTCGAGTTAAGAAACAATTCTGTGACCGTCTATTTGAAAACAACTTCGAATAATCCTTCAGGAAATCATAAATCTCTCATTTTATATAGGGGTAGTAATTGAATACGCGCTAAAAGAATTAAATTGCTACCTTAAATATTATAAAAAGTTTACCTATTTACTATTTATTTTAAATTAGTAATGTGTACATTGAAATGTAACATATTATAGTACATAGGGAAAAGGAATACAATAATAAAAGCATATTTATGTATATTTAAATTTATGTGGGACATAATACTTATTATTATACAAATATAAAATATTTATATTATAGGAAGTTACTAGTACAACTTTATTCGCCTGAACTTAGGACGGATACATTCGCTTTTTATATTCATTCCATTTCGATTTCAATTCGGTTCTCGATTCTCACTCAGGCTTTACTTTCGATTGCGATCCCACTTCCACTCACAGATCTAAACCCGATCTCGGATTCGCTCTCTATTTTATCCTGTTCTATTCCAAAATATAATGTACCCCCATGCGAAATTTCATTATAATCTGTTCGTTCATTCTCACATTGAATTAATGACAAAAGTAATATTTCATGCGTCATTTTTCACGACGTCATTTTTTATCCACACATGAGAAGTTTATGTATTTCTGACCGAAAAATATCATACTATGGCAAATTTAACATGTATTTTCGTTAAGAATTACGTATAGCATTGTATAATATGTATTATTTATAACGATACTGTAGCATTGTAAAATTAAGTTAATTATCATTTATTAGTATTTAATATTGAACCAAAAACCGTCACTTATTGTCGAGTAGCGTAATCTAACATTCGAGCTAAAGGGCGGAAACGAGATAGAAGCGCGCCCATCCAATTGAAGCACCACGCCAAATGAAGGGAACTTTATACGTGAATTTGAGACATTTAATAATACTAGAAAGCTCTATAAAATCGGGAAAGCCAAATAGATGTTCGCCCGATTCGATTTGGGCCGCCCGCAAACGAAGAGGTACGCATTATATTAACCAGTATGAGTAGAAACCGATGAAAGTTCGGATATATGTGACGCGCGCACCTGCTGGCCGCCAACCACTTTTTGGGAGACAGCGTTTGGATATGGATGCACTCAATTAAGAGGCGAGGCGCCACCAGCTCCGGCTTCCAGCGAGTCCTTGCCGTCCAAAGAATAGCGAGTACCTGTTCTGGTATCGTTACCCGTACGATACTCTACCAGGAAAATGCAGAGTTCTCCAAGGTTTCGTGATAGTTGGATGAAACCTCCAACCGGCGCACGTGACGTCGCTGGTGCCAAGTGCAACCACGTGTGGTCAGGGAGACCACACCCTTATGCTGCCAAGGGAGCAGCCGACAACGTGAAGCCGACATCCGATATGCAGAGCTCACCAAGTACCGTAGTCACAGGTACAGCTATGTGGTCTAGAAGATCACACTCTTGTGCTGCTGAGGAAGCAGCAACTAACGTGGAGTTGTCATCATATGGGCAAAGCCCATCAAGTACCGTAGCCACAGGTACAACCACGTGGTATAGAAGATCACATCCTTGTGCTGTTGAGGAAGCAGCCACCAGCGTGAAGCTATCATCCGACGGGCCCGAGCCCCCAGGTCCCGCTCCGGCCGACGGCTATTCGCCAGGTACAACCTCACGGCCATTCTATTAACTCGAGCCATTACATTATGAGTGTGTGAACGAACCGTTAAGGTCTCTAAATAATTTTAGTTCCTGCCTCAAAATGTGTAATTTTATTGGTTTCGGTGTACACAATTTATTTATAACTTAACTCTCACTGGCTAGATGCGGCGTAATTGTCATGCGCACGTAAAATCAATATCTCTATTTATTTTTATATCGTTGCAATACGATAATAGATTTAAAGAGTACTTATTAAATTTTAAGAATTCACACATTTGTATTCCGCTACAAGATCGCACCCATTTTCTAAAATATTAGACTGATATTAGAAACAAGATGGTATCGTACTGATATCTCTCACCACCGATTAATTTTCAGCAGTTGATATCTATATAAAAAAAGTAATCCTCGAGATGTATGTACGCGCATCACTTTTGAACGACAGCACTGAATTGCATATTTCCTTTTTTTGTTATATCGGTTATGATCTGAACAAAGTTTGTATAAAAGGAATAACCCTTTGTATATTTGCCTGTCCGTTTGTTCGAGGCATCTTTGGAAAGGCTGAACAGATCACTATGCGTTTGTCATTGAATGGTAGAGGAGCTTTCTGGGCTACATTTAGGATACTTTTTATAGCGATAATTTTTAGGGTCCTGTGTGAAAAAAACCCTTAAAACAGGATAAGTTATTGGAATTGAATTAAAAGTGGAACCGAAATCAAAATCGGGAGTAAAACTAGAATCAGTATTAAAGCGAGCCAGAAACATGGGCGAGAAGCGGGACTGGAATCATGATGGACACGGTGTTATCGATCGATACAAAAAATGTAGAAAATCGTTCTATGTTCAGAAGACGGGAGCCGCGGGCTAAAGCTATCTACATAAATACAAATCAATTTAAATACATTTGTCCTCTATGCTTGCCTAATCCATTAATATGATCACGGTGAAACTTCGGTGTTATATTGTACGCATGAAAATAAAAAAAAAACTAGCGTGTTTCCCTGGTTTCATCCGCATATTTATATTGCTAAACCAAACTAATGAACCGTATTCTTTCACTTATAGATATTTGCACTATTCTTGAGTAAATTGGGCTACTATCATTTATTCTCGCTTCATCCAAGAATTTACATTCCTAAAACGAATTTGATAATTCTTTCACTCATAGAAAACTACTATATCCCTGAGTAATATAGGTAATATTTTATTTTCATAATTTAATTTGCCCCCAGTTTGTTAAAATCGGAGCTGGGACAGGTGGCGTAATCGGAATTGAAAGCTTGGACTAGGAATAAAATCGAGAAAGGGACGAGAATCAGAATCGAAAGCGGGATCGGGACCAAAATTGAGAACGGGACTGAGATTGCAAACGAGTGTGGAGATAGGATGAGACCTTATAGTGTGACCAGAATGTTTCATGTTCGGTGTATTATACTTGCTAGAATTTGTCACCGACTTCGACCGTGTATTTTCATTATCGAATCGAACTACTGCTCCGATTCTGTAAATTCATTCACTCATAGAAAGCTACACTATCCTCAAGTAATATTGCTTATATTTTATTTTGACATTAACCTCCGGCTTCGTTTAAATCGTATCTATAATTGGTAGCGGAATCGAATTTGAAAGCGAGACAGAGAACTGAATCGATAACGGGATCATAATCAGAATCAGAAGGGGGGATCGGGATCGAAATTGAGATTGTCGTCAATCGACACAAAAGAAAGAAATCATTCTAAATCCATATTGACTCAGCTGCGTGCATTAACTACATGGGCAAGTCAGCTACAAGAAAGTGCAGAACAACGTTTGCAGGGCCAGCTAGTATTCTAATAAAATTGAGTCGCAGCGGGACGCCTGGCAGATGTGAAACATGAAAACTAATTTGAATAGAAAACATTTTTGAAAGAATGGTTTTATCGATGGGAATAAATATGAAACATTCAAAAATATTGCATAATAAAAAACAGAATATTCCGATTTTTTTGAAGTGAAACTTCTTAATCAACGTATTAGAGAAATTTTCGTGGTCACGTTTTTCTGTTACGCGCCATATTTATTTCTAAGTCACACAACTTTACTGAAATTAGTTAAATACAGCTAAATTAGGTACAGTTTAAGCAAAAAAAAGGCATTTTGTATTAAACTAACACTATTTTATTATCATAGCCATGGGTGGGGTGAAATAATATAATTATTTCACCCTATTATTGCTATTAGGATTATTATAATATTTCATTAATTATGATAGAATTATTATTACCATTGTTATCATTTTTATATGTTTTTGTAATTAATGGCTTATGGTAACTAAAATATAAAATATATGGTTTAATCTCCACGGAATTTAGCGACCTAATAAAAACTCCGCCGAACCGCGGGCAAGAGCTAGCGATAAAATAAGTCTCCATTAACATCCTATCCAGTGAACAGTTAGGTCATGTAGCGTACCACAAGCGGCTGTAACATAACTCATTTTACAGCTCGTGCCGGCAAACTGGGTTACACGTGCAATTTGACGCTCAACGCCCATGCGCCGCTATGTGAGGAGATGCGTTTTTATTGCGTCGTTCAAATGCTTTAATGAGTGACATTGTATACGAGTTAGACAATTATTGCTTTCGCTGGATTAACATAAAAAATTAATGTGATTCTGAAACATGACATACGGCCAAAAGAAGAACTACCAATCGTAGACGAAAAGGGAAGTATTACATTAATCTCTTAACCTGCATATGGCTATTAAACCTAAAAAAAAAGGATAAAATACGAAAATAATCTTTAAACTTTTCCAATGTATTCAATTGATAGCAAACACAAAAATTGCATCCAATAATGAACATTGTATTAAAAGTTTTTGTATGACAACTATTAATTGCGAGTATTTGATGGTTTTATGCTAATAAGCCAGAACACTTATTGTTGATTGACCAAAATACTTGTCAAACTACAAAGTTTGACAAGTATTTTTGCCAATACTGTATGCAGAGAACTGAATATGTATACATTATGTATTATACAATGTCCGCTTCTCTGGTTTTCTATAACTTACGGTCTCAAGAATATTTTAGTGGTCCACAAATATAAACATATTCATTACAGTCCAATTGTTAATCTGGTTACGCACAGAAAAACGTCGATACGAGAGCTGCTGTTTATGTATCCGGAACTGGCCGCATACAGAACAATATTTAAAAAATTGTTACAAAATTTAAAAATGCAATTCCTTAGCTATAGAATACAGTTTGTTTGATGTAACTGTCAATTGTTTTACCATTGTGGTTTCATTTTGAAAATGTGTCTTTATCACCATGGATTTAAATCGCGAAAATTTTCGTGAGATAATTTATTACGATTTTCGGTGCGGGCAAATTCAAAAACAGTGCATCAGTCAACTCACTTCGACTTTTGGGGATGAAGAACCATCAAAAATAACGGTGTATTACCAGTTTAGTGAGTTAACCAGTGGGCGGTCTATTTTCACGGACGAATTTTAAAAAAGTCGCCCTAAATCGGTTGTTGTACCACAAAATATTAATGATGTGCTGGAACTAATAATGCAAGATCGTCATATTACATATCGCGAGATAAAGGCGTCTCTAGGCGTAAGTATGATGAGCATACTTAAGATATTACACGAAAATTTGGCTGTAAAAAAAATTGTTAAGCGTTGGATTCTGCACAAGTTGAGTATTGATCAAAAACAGGGTCATGTCGATTGGCGCAAAAAAATGATAACAAAATACAATCATGGTGTGTCAAAAGCTGTTAATAATATCTATACAGGTGCTGAATTTTGGATCTATGCGTATGACCCCAAAATTGAACAAAAGTCAACGGTGTAGATGTTCCAAGATGAGCCGAACCCAACAAAAGTGATTCATGCCAAAAGCACTTTGAAACTAATGGTTGCCTGTTTTTTTGGTGGACTTGTGGTTACAGTGCCATTACAGAATCGTAAAACGGTTAATTCGGAGTGGTACACGACCGCTTGTTTACCAGAAGTCTTTGAAGAAATAAAAAAGAACAACCGACAACTCAGAATCATCCTTCATCATGACAATGCTAGCTGTTACACGTCGACCGAAACAACTCGCTTTTTGGAAGATCAAAAGATCGAATTGACGTGCCGTCCACCATACAGTCTCTATTTGGCACTCAACAATTTCTATTTATTCCCAAGCGTGAAGAATAAATTACGCGGTCAATTTATTTCGAACCGCACAGATGCGTTGACGCGTTCAATATGCACGTTTCGGAGATACTTTAATCAGAATGGAAAAAGTGCTATAAAAATTGATTTCAACGTATGCAAAAGTGCATCGATTATCACGGCCAATATTTTAAAAAGCAATAAACACATATTAAAAATTAAACACAAAATAAATTAAATAAATGACCGATATTTGTTTCTTTTTAATATTCCGGATAAATAAATAGCAGCCCTCGTGTTGTAATATGACGTAACAAGCAGACCGATACTCATACAGTTGGTTACTAGAAAATTCTCAATTTCAAATTGTCTTAGCAACTGTATACAATTTTCTTAAAAAAAATAAAGACTCCTAACACCACATTAACTTTGCACCTTAACGGTCTCAAAGCTTCGTGTAAACTTTGCGACTAGCTCTTCTCTGTCAATCGTTTTGAATAATCACATTTTATAATATTCGACTTGAACTGACAATAACTAGAAATGACAAACTTACTTATTAAAACGTGTGCGCTTCTATTATGGCCGTCATATAATCAAGTCTCACTTGAATAACTTGTATTAGATACATTTTTATTTTATTTTATAAAATAAATGCGGATATAAAACCAAATATATACAGTCAGATATGAATAGAAAAACAAAAACATAAATTGTGATGTTATAAGACTTAGTTATATTATATACATATATTATTCTCATATTGTCGTCTTAAATAAAAACTGAAATCAAAAATAATTTTCTCTACAAAATAAAAATGATCAAATATTTAAAATATGGAAATTTGAATCAATAGCTTTATTAGAAAAGATATCATAAAGACCAATTTTTCATCGACTCCAAGTGCACGCCCAGTAGGTCCACTAACAGTTCAACTCCATCAAGTGATATCTCACTTTCTCGTGACCTTTGGTGTCACTGTCTCGTTTGTCTCTCTTTGTCTGTTTTAAATGTTGTTGCTTCATATAAAATTGGTTAGGAACATTTTCATTGGCAAACAAAATTCTGGTAAGAGGGCGGCCGACTGTAGAAATTGTTTCCTTCGAACCGGTAGATACTGGATAGTCTCGACCACGGAAGAATTAACAAACGAACTTTTAAATGAATCAAGTTAAAACATTCATTCCTTGCATCGAGGAGACGAGCATATGATTATAGCTCGTCTATATTAGTTAAACGTCGTCACCGATGTGATGAAGTCGCCTATCTATTCGAATAATGGTCACTGGTGACTCCCGCCCCATACTTTACCAGCGAGAAGGGCACGAGGACCCAGCCTACCAATCCGAAATAAGAGATTATAGAAGGGTATGGCTCAGCGAGAAGGTGGTAAAAACCTGACACAATAATTTTGTATACACTTTCAAAACCCCGCCGTAGACAGTTTCTTCTGGAATGCATTGCGGGAATTCGAAAACCTCTTCTAACTTGTTTAGAATTATTTAAAATTACTCATTAAGAATTAGAATACTCATTTTAAATTTTCAAACATTGACAAATTCTCATCTCAAAAAATCCTAAGAAAAAATAAAAGATAGTTTTACACAGTCATTGAATTCTTTGATAAATGTATTACAAAATTATTTAAATTAATTGTATATTCATTGCATTAATGAAAAAATGTACAGTTAATTTATATCTTCTTATGGAAGAATTAATGAAACTATCACTGGTTTTAGATGTACCTTTTAACACGGAACGACAATGTGTAGCAAAAGCACCTCAGCGCCCTCGGCGCGTCGACGGCTTAATCGACTACGAAGTAATTAACTAACTGAAATCCGGATAAATGCCGGAACCGAGGACCGGAACCCGCCGGATCCGTTAAGAACGGGCTCAGCGCCCAGATGAAAGCGTTCCATCAAGCCCATCGATTTGAGTCACTGGAAGGGGGAGAATTGGGGGAGGACGCAGGAGGAACGTCAGCTGTTTGGACACAATGCGCTCTCGGCGATACCGGAGTTATTGGCTTGTGTAAATCTCATCGTATTATTGTGCACGGTTACATTAGTTTTAAACCGCTAAGGCTATTTGAAATATATCGGTTTAGTAGTGCGATGGTGAGCTCGGATGCGAGACGCTCCGCATTCGATGTCCGGCAAAGTCCAACCCGTTTGCAAGTTAATTAATGAAAGCCCTTGTGTTTCGTAGACATATTACTTTTAATGTTGTCTATCTGCCAACCCTCTTCTCCGACTCACAAGTTTTTATAGACACATTAATTTGACATTTGTCTAATGTATCAATTAAAGAGACCCACACAAATATTTTATTGCGTGAGGCGTTAATTCACGGGAATTCATCATTAGACGCTTGACTGCAACATATATTGATATGCAGCATGCAACACGCCGCTGCATTTCGAATCTGTTCCTCCACTACAAATGCCTATCCAACGAATTGAATATTGATTCTAGAAGGTTGACAGATATCGAACACCATTATGTTGATATTTTATTTATCTTAACTGTCAATATATTTAATATAATTTCCACGTACATTTCGTGCCAACAAAGGACATCATATCCATCAGCGTGTTAGGAGTATTAAATAAAAGATGAGCCCACGACCGTCAGTAAATATTCTGTAGATCTAGAAATTATATACTAATTATATCGGCGTTTAAGGTAAATAAAAATATAACAGTTGCTTATGTGATGGATATGTATCAATCTTCTGTAATCAATATTCGATTTGTTGAAGGAGTATTCGTAGAGGAACAACTAATTCAAGGGTCAATGGTGAGTTGCATACCGCATATTACTGTATGTTGCAGGCAAACGCCTTTAACAATAACTTACGTGTAAATACATATGTAATTCAGCTGACACTGCATAGTTCAGTGCACTGTCATTCGACACTAACCCAACCTATCCTAACCTAACACAGTTTCAATTTTTGTGTTAATTGTACATTTAATAGCAGAAATTATAAATCAGATCGACATATATATTTCCAAATATTTAATACTACGGAAATCACGGATTGCCTAGAATACATGATCTTATAAGTTTATCAATTTTCGTTTAATCTATATAATGTGGGTGGTGCTTATGAAAAAAAAATGCGGTTTGTTTTTTTTTAGTACGTCATTGTACAACAATAATTATTAATACAATAATATTTATTTACAATGTTTAGCGTAAACTGAAACGCAAGTCTAATGTTAGAACATATTTTTTCCTTTTTTTTTTTTAGGCAATATAGTATGACGTATTAAGCAAGTCCAACAAATTAAAAATACGGTCCAGCTATTCTTCAGTTATAAGTGTTCGAACAATTATATAGTGTAATGTATGTAAATTTGAACTAAATATTTTTATGATGATCTCACTAATACGTGTTAGAGGTATTATAAACGCTATAGTTTGTAAGGATATATAGGTACGGAAGTATATGATGATTGATAGTAATATCAAAAGTTTTCGGTGGCTTCTGCAATATACTCCTATAAACTATGTTAAACGATTTATTTTGGTCTGAATTAGCATGCAGATTTTGCGATTTAGAAACGCATGAGCAAGCCACATAGAGCTGGGCGTGGGAAAAACATTGCGTGCTCAAATGTGTGCCTGCTACCTTTATGGTCTGACCCTGCCGCCGGACCGCACCGTAATATCGCGCACTCGCTTGTCTATCGTCATAACTATTCAAATATTTGTCCAAATGATGTAGTGTAAGAGACAAAGTTAATATACTTTAAACACCAGATGCGATAAAAGTATTTATTTTGATATAACGATCAATTTATTACTTCCAAAGGTGCGTTAGAAATAAATTATCAATTATTATTGTATTTATGGTTCAATCTTTTAGCGATAATGGCTTACGCATAAAAGATAGATGTCGTAGGCTTTTTGTAAGACTATTTAAGGTAAACATTTCTATTATACATTGTATACGTGTAATTCTAACAGCTTTTGCGGCGCACGCCAGAATAGCTCGCAGATGACAGATTTTTTCCTACTTACTTGACACTTATCGTTATATTTTGGCTAATTCACATTATATCTCTATCAATTATAGCCTATGTGTTATTCTGATGTGTAAGCTATATATTATTGTACAGTGTCATCGAAATCCATTCAGTAGTTTTTGCGTGAAAGAGCAACAAACATCCATCCATACAAACTTTCGCGTTTACAATATTAGTATAGACATAGATTTGATTCAAGTTAACCGAACAGAAACCCCATTATTCAAATCTTTCTTAATGTCAAAAGCCTTGACAACAAATAATTTTCAATAGATTACAATGAGATAAAGCGAAAATATTCTTAAATCATCTAAGATATTTTAATTCAAAAAGAATTTACTTAAAACAATAAATTTATTATTTTATTCAAAATATTGACAGTATTTCAACATAATATTTTGGCTCAAGCGAATCTGTCTCTCGGTGCAGCAATATAATATATAGTTTTTCAGAGAATTCAGGATTGATTGTGCCCTCGTTTCTCCCAATAGCGCTATACCTTTTTTTTCTCGTTTTTCGTCACAAAAGAAAATATTTTATTTCTCTCTGACCACTGGACGCGGCGGCCGACCGCGCCGCGTCAGACTCCACGTAACAATGGCGAACATCCTGTTTAAGCTGTCAAAATTTCTAACAAAGAGGAAACCATTTTTTCCCCTATCTAATATCAAAATTTCTCAAACTTTGAAATATGATTTATAAATTTCGCAAAATATTTTTCTCGTTGTATACACGACGAATTTGTTTAGATTAAGGGTAATTATGAATCTGTAAAATATATTATTTTGTGTAACATCATGTACCTCATTGAATATGATGACAAAGATTTATATTGAAATTTATACCGGTTCCTAAACACCTTGTTTTACTGATTTTAAATCCTAGAGTTGCCGCCCAAAGATTGAATGGTGCATTACTAAACGTTACATATCCCAATGTCGCAGGGTAGTAAGCGTTATGGCAGGGCCTCGGACTCAATAATGCCGTATGTAGTCCCTTCCGCTACCACTGTTGGGACCACTGAGGGTAGAACGAAAATTAGGTCAACCACTACCTAACCGCGCCAAGCCAGCGCCGGCTAAGGGCTGATGACCATGTCGCTGCTAATGCGATCACAGTTTCCGCGAACAGTGGCTTAATTCGCTGTCTGAAGAACGGAGTGGGGGGTTCATTTGACTTAAAAGCCCTTTAATTAATTCGTACGTGATCGAACCGAAACCCGAGTCATATACTTCGAAAGCAATAAAATTTACTTCTGAGTTACCATCGCTCATGGTAATAAATACGAAAATGAGAGAAAAATATACACAACCGTTTCATTAATAGTACAAGTACATTAAATAATCGTACATATTCTAACTTGTCATAACAAACATTGATAATTATTTCGTAATGGAATAACGAAACCCAAAAGGGAAACTGTGGAACGAACGGCCCGACCAATGTATTTAATGTTCATAGAAACTGTAGGATATTTGTTCTATTTCTTCAGATTGCAGGTCTTTAATCTTTATCTACGCAATGAAATTAATGATCTCTTCTCGGTCATTTCACTCGTGACCAGTCTTCAAAATCGTTATCTTCCTGTTTGAAGGTGACATTTTTAACCACTGGGCTACCGCTGCCGAGCTCATGACGTGAATCAAATACGCTCCGAGAATCGAAGAACGCATTGAGCCATCAGACCCCGAAGTCGTCATGAGTTACAGCCGTCTCGGCAGCCCTCAGCCCACACTGGGTTAGCGTGCAGATTTTAAGATCCGTCAGTCTTCAATAAAAGCAAGATTATTATAGAAGAGTATAACACTGTAAATCTGTGTCCAATCTTATTACTCTCATAAACTGGACTTTCGGTAGACTGTGCCTTTCGGTAAAGTGGTATGAGCAGATTCATAAAATGTCCAATCACTGAGCATCGGAAGAATTAAAACTATGTCGAGACGTACACACAGATAGATGCTGTATGGCGTTGGTCAGCTGTTACGTGAATTGAGAAAATACTTATTTATACATTTTCAAATATATCTACAGTTTTCCATCAATTCTAGACCGACCTCTAGAAGCCATCCGCGCTGGAGAACAGACTCGAATCGCCGCAGTGAAAACCTTAGCTTTGCATTTTTTTTTCATTTCGCTCTCTTCCAATAGCTGTTCATAAAATATCCTTTTGCGTTTATTTTTCCCCAATAAATAGTATTTTCTCACAGAAAGTAGTAGTGTTTTTCTGTGAATTAATAAAATATTATTTATCACATTTAAAAAATACGTCCGTCTCGTGATCAACAACATTTCTATTAAATTTTTGTACAAGACTGAAACAAGATAAGCTATATATTTACGACACAGTTGTGTACAAAATATGAGTTAGAATATAGTTCAAAATAACTACATTGTCGGTTCCATTATTAATTATTAGTAATACTGTATTTAAATTTTATTCAACAAAAGGATGTGTATAGAAAAAAAATAATTGAACTTAAAAAGCAATACCCGACTACGAAAAACAAACGTGGAGCATGAAAAAAGTAAACATTCTTGTTTGACATCTTATCTTAAAATTCTTCTCTTGATTTTTTGAATCCACTGTTGTAAATCTCTATTTACCAAATCAGTATTCTAATACACAACGGCATTTTAAAGTATCATTATAATGTTACCTCATTGTAAATACATTGAATTATAATGTTGTGTTATAACGGTATGACATCCTTGATTTTTACCTAAAGGATTTTTATTAATAAAATAGATTTGTAATATTTCATCCACGTGAGCTTATACTAAAAAAGAAGCGATTTCAAGTTTACTCTGAATGTTAATAAAATCTCAAATTTTATTATAATGAAACACAATAAACAAACATTTGTTTTAAGTAGATCAACGCATTTAGTTATTTTATTAATCGGTCAGCTAAGATGTTGTTAAACTACAAAAAAAATACTGGAAACTACGACAGAGACTCTTTATGTTTATTCATTTGAGACTCAACTGCTGATTGTCTTTCTTTGACATATATCAACTTGTATAAACCGTTGTAAATTTACTACCCTTTCCAAAAGTATATATTATGGTCAAGAGTATTTTAAATCATTAATAAAATTTAACACTTTATTGCATTTATTACATTACCTTCATTTTTAAAATCATTTCTCGCAATGCATTAGTCATTAATTTACTAGCTTTCGTCCGCGACTTCGGTCACATGGACATGAAATAAATCCCGTCATTTCGTATATCGACCGGTGACGCTTTCGCGCTTTTTCAATTTCAGCCCAGTCTTGCATTCGATTCCGATCCCGGTCACACTTTGGTTCAGATTTGGTTCAGACGAATGTGGGGGGGACATTCGTTTTTGACCCCATTCCCGTTTCCAATTTCTGTCCCGGTCCGGTTTTGGATTTTGATCTTGGTCTCGTTCTCGGTTCTCCTCTAAATCCCGCTTTCCAATCAGATTCTGCTATTTATTTTAGTTCCTATTTGAACGAAAATAGGAGCAACTGTGAACTAACTCCCAACTAATATAAGCTACATTACTTAGTGACAGTATAGCTTTATATGAATTAAAGAATTATTAAGGTCATCTTAGGAATTTTCCTCAGATGATATTAATAATTCTTCATACATGAATTTATTTGAATTCATGAATGAAGCCAGGGGTAAATGTCGACAGCATAATTTACTCGGAAATGGTGTAGCTATATCTACTAGTGAAAAAATTTTAATAACCGGTTCAGTAGTTTGGTTTAGTAGTAGAAATACGTGGATGAAACCGGAGACAAACGCTAGTTTTTTTTTTAATGAAATCGTGCACATATATGAATACAACGTTGCGTAAAAATTTCAAAACGGTCTGTATAGAATTTTAAGAGATTTGCAATTTTGAACAAAAGAAATTGTGCATATATAGATATGATTTTTAAGTATTAGACATATTTTTTTTTAGTTGATACATACCAGAGTACAGTCTTGATCTCAACTATTAGGTAATGTAAATTTTACCTTATAGATGCAGTACAAATGGACGAAAAGAAGTTAATAAAACGGGTGACGATCATAAAATGTATTCCAGTCTCCTTAAAGGCTCTACTAACTAGGCATAACGACTTATATGACACTAATTGGGAACAACTATTAAAAATGTATTTTCAGTAAAAACTTATAATAGGGGCAACATTATCACCGACAAAAAAATTAGAAAATACAAGTGCATGAATCCGATTTATGTTTTGGCATGTCCCAGTGATTACGTTATGTGGTGCCGTACAATCCGTTGCAAGTCGAAGTGAAGGTCCCTAAAATCGACACTGTCGACTATTAAGTAATTTTGCAATTTCAAAACTGAGTACAGCTTACGTCGCCGGCGCCGGAACTCTGTTTGCTGTTTTCGGCCGCCATGCTGTATAAGCACAGTGACGTCATTTCCGGTCCGCCTTCTTCGGGGTGACGCTTAGCCGGAAATTAAGTGTAAAGTAGCCCGTAAACCAAAAAGTTGTGGAACGAAGTGTAGAAATTTTTAGGTACGGTAGGGGAGAAAATATTTATTATAAACAACTCCGTTACTTAAAGAAAATATTTAAAGGGCTTAAATAATTAAGCATAAGCAATATAAATTAAATTGTTGTCTGATCGCCTTACAAAGGTAATTTTCATTTCCAATCGATGATCTAGGAATTTAATGTATTAAATAAATTTGTATTATTATGTAAAATAAATGATTTAAAAGTAAATTATTTATTATAAATTTATCATTTACGGTAATTTATACACAGTAACGTTTATATTTCCGACAAAAAAAAATACTACCCTGCCCTACGTTTATAACGTGGTACATTCGTAAATTGATTAGTGAGTCGGTTCTATCAAAGAAATCTTAGGCCTAATGACGCAAAATGTCTATTGAGTGATCCAAAATCCAATACGTTCAAAATAACTACTAAACTAACATATCAGCCTGGTTCTGCTATGCTAGGTTGCCACCATCAAAACTGCATACTATTATCTATTATTTCTCGCACAATATCCCTGCTCTATACCTTCTGTCCAATCGACCATTTAAGTCCAGGGGATAGAAATGGAACTTAACTTCAAGAGTGAGCGACGAACTTCTATGTCAAGCACAAGCACTTCATAGTTATACTTATATCCGTAAAGCTACCCAAAACAAAAAAGCGCATACTCCATACCGACAGCCGTGATAAGTATATATCCTAACGAGACGTATAGTATCAAAAACGGATAGAATTTATTTAGACTTACTTCGCAAATCCGAATAGGTTATCCAACAAAAGCGCTTTCGAATCGACATCATATTATCAACACTATAACTAAAAACATTCAATTCCATCAGCGACTCTCTATGTAAAATAGGAGATGCAAATTGAAAAAGTTTGCTTTATACATGTTAAATTAATAAAAAAAAAAAGTGCATGGCCTTTTTAGCAATATGAATAAAAGATCCTTAAGATTATCGTTAACAATTAACAATAAGAGATTTATCGTTCTCATCACAAAAAATATCTCAATTTAAAATTTGGTAGTAAGACAATGTGGAATGGTCATACAAAAATGACCTATGCTAAGAAAAGTGGGCTGTATTTCTTACGAAGTTTGAATGCTAATATCTCACTGATAAAAACTCCCTTGCAATATTCTATCAAAATGTGGGGATGTTGGGCTAAATTTAGAGTTCAAAATTTATGAAGATTTCAAAATAATACCGTTAATATCTTATTTAAATACGATTATCTGTTGAACATAAGCTTTATGTTTGACAGAATTGTATTTAATTAAGATATGAAAAAAGAAACTAAAACGACTGTCCGCATAAAAAATTGTATACTAGTGAAAAAAACACTTACTGCTAAAGGATACGGATAAAAACGGATTTTTCAACAAAACTTGCGAAACTCCAAGAACCTTAGATTTCCAGAAGTGATTATGGCAAAAAAAATATTTATGGAGCGCGAATGTACAAGGACTTCCCTGATTATCTAAAGTACCTTAAAATATGCTTCTTTAGGTGTACCTAAATCCAAACTAAAGAAATGTTTCTACAATAAAATTTACTGAATGTACTTAAACACTATACACATACATAGCTACTTAAGTATAATATTTAACGTAACTCATTGTACATCAACTATGTTACTTTGTTGTTAACAATTATTAAAATTCTATAACTTCAAGAGACTAATAACAGCGGACGAATACTTATATTTAGATTGATGAAGTTTATTTTTGGTGATGCGTACTTAATAATTCTACAGTCACAATCGTATCGAAACATTCCCAGCACGACAGTAAATTCCATTTCTGATACAGAAAGCCTTAATTCCATCAACACGAACTAGCAATTTAAATAGAATGAAGCCTGCAGCGAGTTCGATAACATTCCATTAGTATTCCTTCGCCGTGCCTCGCCAGGAAATCGAACCTGATACCTGACTAGTGTGAATAATTTAGGGACGAATGAGGCCACGCAGTCCGAGCCGTGAGCGTGGAGGCACACAGTTCCAAGTATGTGATAGACATCTGCTCGTACAATATTTTTGTTTCGTTTCTGTGCCCTCTGCGCTGTGAAGGCGTACCTGGCCAAACTCAAATGCAGGATATCAGACCTTCCACCCAGCTCGGGGCGGGTCAAGAGCTGCTCACGACCGCCATCGTCCATAAGTTGACGACGCCCTGACCAACGACTTAACGCGGTTTTTGAGGCGCGGAGCGAACAGAATAACTGTACCTACTTAAATTTAAAACTCATATGTCAGGATTAAACTCGGTATCTTCTTGAACAGCCGCTCACCACCGCCGTTTGCGCACTATATGCGTAGTGCGAACACAAGTTTCCATACAAATATTCATTTTAATTCAATTCTTTTCTACACCATTACTGCCTAGGCTGGCCTATTAAATATATATAATTAACTTTTTAAAATAATATGATCGTTTTGCCCACATCCTCTGTTCTTAATAGCCGTAGACATGTGATGGTTCAGAGATTAAGAACGCTACTTTCGTACGTGTAAAAAATTTTTAATTCAAATTAAATTAAATCACTCGTTCCGTACAGGAGATCTTTTTTCTAAAGAATTACTAGTTCTCATAATGATGAAAATAAACGCGGAAGTATCAGGATTTTGCATAATTTAGTGCTAGACAAATACTGAAAGTCATTGGCTTACCGTTTGAAAAGCTCAAACAATGGTCCTTCGAGTCAGATCCTTTATTTAACTGAATAGAAATGAGTGATCTAACAAAGGGCATGCGCCTTTTAATTGTATTCTAGCATCTCTGATAAAACATACCGCACACTATCGCTAAATCTTTACGGCAAGATTATTATCATCTAAAGGTAAACTATTTTAAGATTACACAAGTTGAAATTCATTTAGTCATTATATAAATTCAAACCGAGATCTTATGCTCGCGATTTAATGAAAGTTAGCGACGCGAGAGAATAATTATATTCCCAAGTAATGTTATATCATTATTATTAAATAAAACAATTGAAAAAATCACCACGACTTACATTACGAACAGGCAACTACTTTTTGGTAAGTTCCCAAATATAACCATTTGCAATATAAAATGAAATCAACATATATTTTACATATATGGATGTCGATGATGGAGAAAGTTCTCAACTTCTACACTGTTTATCGATCGCCACGAAAAATAAAACATACATGTATTTGTACTATCATTATCTATTTTGTTGTAACTCGGCAGTAGATGACACTACAGAGGATCAACTTGTGCATCGTTTAACTGATCACCTAAAAAAAATAGTATATGTATATAAATATTGGCATTTTAACTCAGAACGTACTGTCCACTAACTATTTTTTTCAATTTCAGCTTAAACGTCAACGGATGGGTGTCCTACCTAGATTTAAAAAAAGGAAGTTCATTCCACGCAGGCGGAGCAGTAGGCATATACTTTACGGCCGCGGCACCTACCAAATAGAAAAAAGACCACACCTACCGGACTAGCTAGTCTAATATAAACTCGATCAAGTCGGAACATGATATGATCGATAATAAAAGTCACTCATTTTGTTAACAATTAAACGGCTACCGGTCCGCTCTGACAGTTATTTCAAAACAACAGGTAAAAATCATAACAATCATTACAACAATTAACTAATCACTGTTTTGTAGTATCAACTAAACATTTTTCGCTCGCGGACGACTACCAATCACAGGACTGACGGCGCGAAGTGTTAATTATCTCATTCGAGTCGCGCCGTTCTCCAGTAATCAAACGCTCGAATTAAATAACTCTAGATTAACGAGCGGGCGATGAATCATTCGTTCATGAAGTATAATAAATTCTAATAAGATACAGCGCTTTCGGGCGTTAAATCTCCATTTGTCTTATAATACAATTTTCCGTTCATTCCCGAATTATTTCGTTCAATTCGGCATTATTTAACATTAACGGATAATGGTAACATTAAAAATGTCAGATGTTTTAAAAAGATTTTTTTTAACAGTCTTACACTGTCCGCAAACGTCTCATCGTAAATTTTTTCCTATCGATGAAAAGTCACTCCTTCATGTATTACATTTCACAAAAAGTAATATCTTAGGTATACTATACTTTTTCTAAGACACTATTCAATTTTCTTTTTAATTACAGCAAAATGTTATTACTCGTGCGGCGGAAATTTTCCAAACAGCTCCTTGAAAAAAATCTTTATCAGATTTTTATGGCATTTAGCAAAGAATGGTCAATGCAAAAATTTACGTATTTCTAAGTAATTCTACGTTTGGATAAATACCTCTACCAACCAACCATTACCAACTCATATGGGTGGCTCACATGAAACACCTACCTGTAAAACTATCAAAGCCAATCGAAAAATAGCTATAGCAGCTTTATGACATACACAAGTACTGACGAAGACGACAACATTCTTTAAACTCTGCCATTTTTGTCATTGCGTTTAAAAAAACTTCATTAAAATTGACATCATCAAGCGAACTATTAAATAAAAGTCTAAAAATTGACTTATTCAAGGACCTAAATACGTCGATCTTTATTTTAGGTATCCCACTATCCAGACACATCCTCCCACGATTTGAGATTGAGGGACTTGAAAAGCCGCGACCGATGGCTTAACATCTTCTTCGAGGCACGGGGGGAGTGCTTTAATTTGACCTATCTTAAAAACACGTTGGTCAATTGACCATTGGTCAGGATCGAACCCGGTGAAAAGCGAGCATGAACGAAATGAGACATTCGCCAATACTTCTGTTGGAACGATTTGGAATCGTAGTCATAAAACGGATCGCTATCAAAATCTGCCGCGAAATGGATACAAAAAAAAAAGCAGCTAACCCTTTAGCGTTCCCGGATCCGAAGTGAGTTATTGTCGCATAACTATAAATTCCAGAGGGACCCTATTTAAGAACAGGATTGTGTTGCACTATCAGATCTAAAGTGCGCCGGACTAAATCTGCCATTGTCAAGTTAATGGCGTCCCCCGCTCGCTCGGAGATGCTAATCTCCGTACTAATATCGGGCGACTGTTTGCGTGTTTGTACGTCGCGTCGTTGGACATACTAAATAAATAGAATATCATTTTTTTGTTTTATTTTTAAAGAATCTAATGATCAGAAATATAAAAAAAAAAGATACTGCGCCCGACAGTTTATTGTACGCACTTGGCAACACAAGCGCGACCTTCGTGTTGATGCATGCCACTGTTTGTGCACAGACAACACATAAACACTAAGTATTCAATATGGTATTAATATATATATTATTTAATTTAGCCGCTGGGTGGTATACAATAATGCTATTTATTTTTTTAACGACAAATGAATACGTTTATGATTTAATCTCATTTGATATTAATAACTTATTTCTTAAGGTTATTTAAGTAAACTTCGTTTGTGTCCATTTAAAATCATTAATGACAAGGAGAAATTAACAAAATCACAAGAATCGCTAGTTTCAGCGAATTCATTGAAATTATTTTGCGACGCAACATTATTCTCCTTATACTCGGAAAAGCTTTCCCATAAATATGTAAAGTGCTTGATAATTCGTAAAGGAAAATAAAGTTATCCGTGTAGAAATATAAATGAACAAGTTTCACGATATGAAAGTAAAAACTGAAATTAACTATTCCATTTATTCAAAGATATCACAAATTACCTTATTTTTATTTACAAACTAGTAAATAAATTAATCTGCCGTCCATTTGTTTGCAACAAACGATTGTTCATAATTTGATACAATTTTTGATAATACTTTACCTTATTCGATTACAAAAATGCTTTCATTACTTTATAAATAAATAATTCGTCCAGATTGTTTTCTAATATTGAGGTAAATCAAGTTATTTTATCACTCTCGGTGGTTCTCACTGTTACCACGTAACTATTGGTGTCTTCCTCCGAAGAAACACTATCGTCGAACAGTTCACTGTTCGAGAACTCCTCGTCGAAATACGTTTTCCTCTGAAACGGATCGTGAACGTTAAATTTCGTCCTCAGCTCATCCATCAGCTTCACCACATCCCCTTTCTCGTACGACACGACGGTGTTGTTGGATCTTCCGTCGATGGCCTCGAAGGAGACCAGACGTTCCATGAGGAAATTGTTTCTGAAGTTCTCGAACAGTTTCGGATCGTTCTCTATACTGTCCTCGCAGCATCTGTTGAAGAACACATGCACCACCGGCCGTCCGCGTATGCAGCCCACCACCACGAACAGCGTTATGGTGACCAGCACGCAGAAGATTAGGAACCTCCACCACAGCGTCATTTCGACGCGACCAAATAAAATAAACGATCCTTTCGAACTGTACTCGAAGGCAGGAAAATAATATATTTAAACGCAAATGGGCATCCTTCGAGAAACAATCGATGACTATGGCCGCCTCGATTGAAGCCAGGGTCCTATTCTCGACTGTACACGATACGTCATTTATGCAAAAATTATGGAGGTTGTTGATGACTTTTAATTTTCTTGGTTTTAATTTATAAGTTAACAACCTTATTGTAATTTGTGTTTCTTGAAAAAAGGTTTGCCATTTCAGGATCATCTCTACTATTAATACATTATTTGAGCTTGCAAATTGAATCAAATAAATCATTTGGTATTTCGTTGTGTCGATTCAAATAAAGATCAAAAGTCACTAAAGTAAGGTTTCTTTTGAGGGTTCAAATACAATATTGAGTATGCAAAAAGGACATATAAGTATGTCAGTTAATAATAATACTCGATAAATCGTTGATGGCCGCCGGATTTAGGAAATAGAAGGCGGAGAGCCAACTTTAAGGCTTTGCAGGAAAGTAATCAGTAAGCATCTAACGAAATCGTTACAAGGTGAATTAACAAGATATTTTTCCAAAACAATAGTTATTGTGACTTATGTAGATGGTACTCAATTCAAAACAATAATATGGAATTATTGTCAGTTCGTATGTACACGACAAATTCAAAAACTACTATACCGATTGCGATAATTTTTTTTTATTATATATTAGTTGAAGTTAGTGTTAAATTTAAGATATAATTTGTCACTATTTCTTATTTAGGGACTTGACACAGAACGAGTTCCTTCAAACGGGCGGTAAACGCACTCCTTATTATTATTAATATTATTACTACATAATATTAGTCAATTTTGACGCAAAATTAAAACCAGGTAGGTTGTACCCTGAAGACGACCATGTAGTTTTTTTTATTATAAATTTAAATGTAATCACAGATCGCAAAAAATATAGGTGTTTAAGAAAACCCTATACAATAGTCAGAATACACACTAGGAGCTGCTATTCCAGGCGGGCAAAGCCGCGGTAAACAGCTAATAATATTGTATATCTTAAAATGAATATAAAGAACTAACCGTAATATCAAAATCATACATAGTCGCTTCAACTTCCACCTGATTGATATAATTGTGCGTGGGTATTATTTACTGTATTTAATATTTTTATATAATTTTTGCTGTTTCGTACATTTAATCCAAGATCTATTCGAAATCATATTATGGGTGTTGTAACTACTCATTCACACTTGACAGAAAACAACAAACTGTCATAAACGTGATCTAAGCCATTAATCTTACCCATAATTTATAATTTCCATAAGAATTCATATTTATGTTCACTGTTATTCAGTTTATGCAAGGTAAGAATACTGAGTTCCATAGGTCACAAACTAGAGAATCGATATATTAGGAGCACTAGGTAGCGATATACGACAATAGCGAGTGCAGCACGTTAATGCACAAATAGCAATAGCGCATGTGCTGATTCAAAAATATATTTATTGAAATTCTCATCTTTCAAACTTCCTTATTTCATAATTAAAACTACATGTTTTTCGTTTGTAGATGAAAAGACAGTTAAATCTGTATTATTTAGATTTGAAAATGTTTCGCTTTATAATTCGAATAATGTTTTAAAACATTTTCTGTTTAAAACTTTTGATTTGCTGTTTATGATTTATTAATGGAGTAGCGATAATGATAATATAAATTTCCGATCGTTCTCACTACACGGTTATGACCAATCTAAAAGACATTGCCCTAAGTCTGTACGGTCTTGAGGCGACTTTTCAGTGACCTCCTGCAAATATGCATCAATTTATGGTAATGAATACAAATGGCGGTTTTTTTAAACATAACCAGAAATTATGTAATTTCAAGAATAGTAAGTATTTTTAAATAATAACGCTGCAATCAATAGGAATATGTTTTCGTGTGTACGAATTTACCAATGAATTTTAAACTTAAATCCCCTTAAAACTTCTTGTTGCACGCATTAGAGATCATGTCAAGCTTTGGTTCCTGATGTTGTCAACCCACTGGTGACCACCGTCACCAGCAGCTCTCGGTAGGTATTAAACTATTCGAGGCCAGTGTAGGACTGTGATACTTCTGCAGTAGAGCGATACGAAGTTAAAGCATGTAAGAATTAAAACTGGTAACCATACGCGTAATTAATGTATACATTTAGTTATATAGATGACGCAGTTTTGAATTCAATTTGGTATCAAGACTAATAATATTTCACTTTTTAACACGCCTATTCAAGCCAATAACAGTGTGTTAAAAATGTAATGTTTTAACTCTGTCTTCACCCATTTCCGTAAATATTAAAACACGATTATAATATGTTTCTTAACAAAATGTCTAGGGAAAAAACGAAATGTAATTTTCGATTCGTAATTAAAAACATAAATGGTTGAAAGGTTGTTCTATTGGTGGAACATGAGCGCGAGCATGTAATCTTGTTTTAATATTTTATAACATAATATTATTTATAATTTCTGAACTTATTTACACAGATATTATCAATTCAAATGAAGTATTGCCATTTCACCAACAAACGGTATGAACTGTAATAATCCTATTTTTTTATCGCATCGCACGGATAATAGCCCCCCGGCTTACTGTTCTACGCTATTAGATGTCCTTATTTTTACCGAAATGAAGTATCGTCCAAGAAGTGTGATTTGTATGCAGATGACACAGCATCCGCTATTTATTCTTTGGCGATGTTTATCGCGGACCCTCCTCGCATATTAAGTGTCGGGCCGGATTCTCGAGGCGTGCGACATATCTACATGAAGGAATTGCTCGTTATGTCACTTAAAAGCAGATATATCACTTAGTAATATTGTTATATGTCCTTCTTGATCTCCTATGTAACAATTAGACATTGATCTTAATGAGCAGGTGTTTACGCTTTCTTGGTTTTCCTATCATTTTATTTTCGTTCGCATAATAGGCCAGAATAATAGCACATAAATATCAGAATTACATTAAACTATTATTTCTGAATCACTATTTATTATACTTGCAAATTCTACATTAATGTGAATCGCATCAGTTTTTACGAAATTTCCGTTACTAACAAACTGTTTTTTTTTTATGAATATGATTTTAACTTATATAATAATCTTATATATATATTCAATAGTCAAAATGGTATGGTTTGGTTTCCATCGAACCAAAACACAACGAGATTGATTCTGATCTCGGCTGAATTTATTAATAAGTTATTAATCCAAATCAAAGTAAAATACTCACTTCGTGGCTCGTGTGCCTTCGTGCGTTATGATCACTTGTAGTCAATTGTAGTCTAAGATGGGATCCGTCCCTTCCGCTTCGAAATCGATTGATTGTCTGTTAGGCCGCCATCGCTAATTAACTAAATCAAACAATTTAATTCCACTTCTTTTATTAAAATCTTTCAGCTGGCAACAAACCACTGCAAGAATTTCTTGTTTTTTTTTCCAGAAAATAAATTTAATACTCATTATGAAAATACTTTCTATAATATAAAGCGACGACCTTAAAATACCAAATTTAGAGGATTTTAAAAAATATATTGATTATTTATGGATAATATTCTATAAATATGTATCATTTAGTTGTTCATAACAAAAAAATATATTAAAAAAATAAACGATGTATCATTCGACATTTGTCGCATGTCATAGACCAGTTCTTGCGACAGAATAGATTCCATGGAGACATAACTTGGAGTTTTCGGATTTTTTTTTTTGCGGCCGGAAGGAGGTCCGTCGACCTCTTAGGCATCGAATATCGATCTATCCTTTCTCATTTTCTGAACGGATTATCTTCAAAGCAATTGCTTGAATACAGATAGAGGATATACAGTAATGTTGTGAGGGAAACCCTCTATCCGCATCCTCAACGGCAATTTCTTGCCGTATTCCATCAACAGCATGTTCTAGAAACACGTGCACACGCGTCCAGGTACAATGTAACCAATTACGAGTGCACCTATAACTGATCACAAAAGTTCAGCAGTATTAATTTACCACCCGTAAATCAATTGACAGATATTAATGCATCGGTTGTGTACATTTTACTACAATAATTCAAATTCATGCATTTCATTACGTTCTGTGCTAGTGATGTAACTACCAAAGTGAACTTCTATACTTAATCATATCAAAAGCTGAAATAATTAGCTCGATTACATAAAACTGTACTAAATTTAAACCTAATCAAGATAAAATCCATTAACCGTGTTTAAACTGATGCACATTATGTTTTCCTTGGTATTGACAGGTTATTTGAGAAGATAATAATTATGATCGACGATTCAGCGTATATAAATGAGACAATATATTCCTCTTCGTATTTTTCAATTCAATTAGTTCTAAAGTATTCATACCATCTGGTTATCATACGTACATGACAACAATCAATAAAACATAAACCTGGTTTACTGGAGAAAACTTATAAGTCCTTCCAAAAATTCTCTTATGAAAAATAAGCAAGTTCTTCCAAGACCCTCGTGGAATCAAGAAATTTTTTTTTATCTGACTTTGAGTCATAATCATTGTTTACTATTTCTGAAAACTTATCCTAATAGTTGCGATTATTTTAACGAAAAGTTTTATCTAAACTATAATAGGTACAGAGTAACCTTTAACTCAGACTTAAAAAATGATATGAGCATGTCAGTATCGGCAGGTAATTCGTTTTTCTGTACTTCATCAGTGTCGTTAGTACAAACTACTCCGTCATCAGACCGTGAGTAATGCAGCATCGACACGCGCCACGCGATCAAGGCCTGCGCGGGCGCACGAATGACGTAGGCCCAGCGAACGCATCACCGCACAGCGAAGCGTGTTGTTTATCACGTAGTTAGCTATTTCCAACTACCATTCACGATTTCGATTCTAATGTATAGATCGATTCATATCGATTATCGTGTATCTAATCTTTATACAAAATACAGCTTTTATATTATTAAAAAAAAAACTAAAAATTTAAAAATAAACTTATCTCGCTTAGAAATGTTATATTGTAATAGAAAAACTATTGTTTCCTTTTACACAATTAAAGTGTGTAGCACTCTCTACTCTATCAAATACAACACACCTTCATGTCATTAATTTGAGTTTAACAAAAAAGAACGAATTACAAAGTAGAGCAAAGGTTAAGTAGTAGAAAACACTCTGTTTCAAATCGAAATAAATTTATTTATATACTTTTTTTTAATAACATAAAAGCTTGTTTTTATATATTTTTAAATTTTTCTATTAATTTTTAATCTTCTGTTTCCTTTTAATGGTACAAAAGCTTCTTTTTCTTATTATTAATTATTCTCCGTGTAGTTGTTTATTTTCTGTTCATGTTCTTCCCACGAGTATAGGACAAAAACCGTCCATCCCCCGAAAGGTCTATTGTAGGTACTTCAATACAACAGGGTGCGCCTCGGTGCTCTGAGGTCAAACATTAACGGCATAATATGTTTATACAATCTCGGTATGAGCTCACCTTGGTGAGCATAGAATCATCCTTTTAAACCAAAATTCAAATCCAAAACAAACACAAATTCGAAGACTCCGATTTGCAGCTCATACAACTACCTTCCAATTGAAAATTATAAAAATAAGCTTTTGCCCGCATGTTTGCTCTCGTAAGTTTAGCGGGAACTAATCTTAGGTGCAGGAACCGTTTTATGATAGGGTTTCAAACCAACTATCACATTAATTTCATCTACATAATTTCGTGTCTGCGCCGTTCACCGTTGAGGAGTTCTACTATCCATCTCTTGATTCCATCATCAAATCAGCTCCGTTGTATCAAATTACTTCATTGTGACCGAATTTACATAAGTATGCCTAATAATAAATTCAGAAAGAAACGGAAAAACGTAGAAAGTTGAAGGTTTACGCCTTGCCGTGTCCTGAGATCACATACATGACGCAGCACAATTTGGTTTTTATATTATTTTTACTAAACCAGCCATTACACGCCGCATGTTTCAATTTACAATGCACCTTCTGTCGGTAGTTGTAGTGCAGCGACATGTATCGCCCCGCCGGCAAGAATATAAAGTGAACAAAAGAAACATTCATACGGTATAACAGATAAAAAAAGATAGTGCGTGGTATCCCTCCGTGTGGAAGAAGTGAAACTTCATAATGTGGAAATGAAAATAGGAAGGGGTAGAAATTGATTTTTAATGAACTCATATTGTTTCTTTAATACAAACTTTATTACCATTGATTACAATTCACAATTGATCGCATATTTTAATTATCATTTTCGAGTGGAGAAATATCCAAATCTATTGGAATATTGGACGCCACTCGTTGCTAACGCTCGAGCTAGCCTGTAACAGGTATACTACGCGCATGCGTTCGAGTGCCACGCATTCACTCTCGCTCTGTCTCTTTCTATTCCCCCTCCCCAGGAGCTTTGAACGTTTAACGCAACAGTGCTTTATACCCCCTCTATGGTAGCGTTAAACGTTTAACGCAACCTTATTGGAAGATGCATTAGAAGTTTCACTTCAATAATGTATTCAATAAACGTAATTACTTATGTGTGTTAAACTGCATACGAACAATATTATATAAGTTATTTCCTGTTACAGACATAAAATATAAAAGTAAGACGTAAACATACAATTTTGTTCGTGGTCATCAGCCTCACTGTCCCCTAAAGCGCCACGTCCTTAAGCTTTTTGTCTTCAAAACGCCACGCGCACAACAAACACTATTTTAGACCGAACGCTAATTCGCCGGCGAAAGCTCCTAAGAGTTTCCAAATGAAATCTTTCCCGATTCGATTCTACAGTTTCGAGTGAATTTTACGACTTCGTACTAAGGCACGGCGCAGTCACGAGTAGCAGTTGCGGATCTATTTTATTTAAGGTTCGATTTTCGGTTCGAGTTATGGACGTCGCTTCACAAAAACTCAAAAAAAAGAAATAATTTATTGAAAAAAAATATTTTTAAATAATTAAGAGAATAATGGCCTTCAAAATTCACCCAAAAGGACAACATAATTTCCAAATATTTTCAATTCCAGCTATATGTGTGTGCAAGGTAGTCGTAATGTTGCTCTTGATACATGTAAAATTCCATTCATGGAAGAGTTCAGAGCATCGTCTTTTCATCAATATCATCCCGATACATTGATACGGAACGGGGGAGCTCAGCACTTAAGAGCGTGGCCGGCGAAAGCGGAGATATTGAGTTCGAATGTAAGTACGGGCGAATTGACAAGCGTGAAGGACCTAGAAGCAAGCTTATTAATATAGAATAAAGAGATTGTGGAAGGATACATCTTAGCAGTGGAGCGATTGAAACCTGACATAACAACATGCAATTTCAATTTCTTATCGACATTTTTTTTTACTTTATTTTTTAGAATGTCACATGATTAAGACGACATGTTTTATGGCATCTTTGCACGTTTTTTGGATCCCATTTCTAAAAGGTTAAAACGTTTATTGAAAGATTCCTTTGTCCGTCTGCTGATATGTCTGCTTGTTTGCGTGTGGAGCGTTTAAGAATCACACGAAGAAAAATTCTGTTTCTAATGTCATGTAAAATAATTTATTTAAGATTCAGTAATTTCTTTTCATTAAAAAATACTTTTTTGACTTTCATTCGCCCATCAACATTTTTGAAGTTGTACTTCTTTAGGCGCGTTGTCAAAAAATGATGAAAGTAATTTTTTGTCGGGGCGACACGAAAACTACTGTATGAAGTTGCTTACAAGCGGTTTAGCGAGCAACTTCAGACTATTAATAACTGATGTGTCAAATGTCCGAGCTGGAGGAGTTGCCATTTACCAAAATATGGACGATTACTCCGAACACTGATGTGACTACGGCATGCGGAATTGGCAAGTTCACTAGAGACATCTGTCGGTGTGTTTTGCGTAACTGAATGCAAAATGGAAGATGACAAAAAATAACGTTAACATATTCCAATTTTTTCAGTTAATAATTGTTATAATTTCAAATAAAAAGATAGAGTTGATGTTATACCTAATATAATTTACCTAATTTTACAAATTTTAAATAAAGTTTATTAACCATATTGACTATCCTACTCCAGAAATGTTATTATTTTATTGTAAACAATTTATTACTTGCATGCAATAAAAACATTTTTTTTTTGTTACCCTAAACACGTAGAGCTTGTCACAAGTGTACATACGTACACGCACCGTTTTAGGTTTCCGAGCCAAAATGGCAAAAACGAAACCCTTATAGTTTCGTCATGTCCGTCCGTCCGTATGTCACAGGAATTTTACTCAATAACTACAAGTTATTAGTTGATGAAATTTGGTTTATAGGTGTCTTCTATAAGCCGCTACTTAATTTTGTAGTTAAATAACAAAAATAAACATTTCTGTAGTACATATTTCGACAGTTCTTTTAAAACACTTTAAGGTTCCTTAGCATTTTTTTTTTGATCAATTGATTAATATCAAAAATAATCGTTCTGAAATTAGCGGAAATTGTGCCTCCCCCCTCTATTTTCTAATTTGTTGGTCCGAAAAATATGAAAAAAAAACGAATGTGACGCATAATTATTAGTTCCAATAACATTTTTTTTAATATGATCGAATATATTATTTTCGATTTATTTCCGAAAAACTGGGCTTCTCAACAACAGGACGTAAGTGCTGTGAACATACGCTCTTTTGCTGATGCACCTTAGTTTACACTATTTTAAGATTAATGACGTATCTACTTGTTTCTCTAGTTACTGGCAGCTAAAGTTCGTGACTAAAATGCTCATAACAACGTATTGCTTACATAATTATTACTCAACGCATTGATTACTTTTCACGTGTTGTAGCTGATGCAATTCAAAGTTGTAGTGACACCAGAAAATATGACGAATTATTAAAGTTCTAGCGTCATCTATTAAAACAACATTACGCACTGAAAAAAAACCGCAATTAATATTTGAATTAAAATTTTACTAATAACCAAAATCTATTTTATGCATTGGCATTGTACAGCCCCTCTTCTCTATAATACTTCTAGGCATGGATTTTCTTTTAAAAGAAAATACTTGAAATTGATCACCACGCAGGAACCACTGCATTTTGTGGGTTTCACGAACAATGTTTTCTTCGACCTTCTTTGAACTTTGCTCAATTTACGGATCACCTTATCATGTTATTATGACATGTGAAATCTTAAAATTAATTTTTTTTTTTATGCGGCATTTATTAGAATGAACAATGCTTTAAAATCTAACTCGCTAATCATTAAAATATTATTTTCTTTAGGTTAGTCAAAATAATCAATTTTTATACTTCCTAAACGGTCAATAAAATTAACATTTAAACAACCGATATTAACTATTGAAGTTTAAAATTTTAGGTTAAATAATGAATAATTTATTAACATAACAATGTCTACATAAACAAACCGAGAATACTCTATTCCTGTGAGGAACGAAGAAGGAGATTATTTTGCATTAATGGCCAATAGTACAAGCAACATCTAAAATATCTCAAACCATTAATATGTTATCGGTAAGCCCGGTACTTATAAAACGTATGTTGATAACACCGCCGCGTCGCACTTAAAGCTCTGATTTATGCAGATCCGGGATTACCTCGTTCCTAAACTCTGTAATCACTCGGATGGCAATGATGTATTACGTGATTACTGTTTACGTGTTATATCTGCTTCGGGTAGCTTAAGTGTTGCGGCGGGACTACGAAAACGGATATTCGTAAAAATCTTTGGATCGCTGTAAGAAATGAATCATTTTTTGCAGAGCTTTATACATTAAAAAGTCTGCTAATATTCATACAAGGATATTGACGGTCGTTGCCAGATAGTAAAGAACGTTGGCTGTAAACCAGAATATACCAAGTTCAGGGCCTAACTACGGACTAATTGACGAATAAATCTTAACTGAACGTAATACAAACACTCGCTCCATGCCTTTAAGTTCACATCGAACCGTCAGTTTTGGACTTTGTCACACCACATCGGAGACGATGACCGTGCTTTGACCATGTGACCATGTGACCGTTGACCAGTGATCGCGACTGCAACTGTGACTCGACGAATGTGCAGGAGCGGCCGGAGCTACTAAATGTGTACTGAGGAAGTTGTGAGAGGTAATAACGGCGTGATAAGAAATAGAAAGAGCGTGCAATGTCGTTTTTAGTGATTAACCTTTATTTCAAAAAAAAAAACCTGGCGAATAATTTATCATCATAATTTCTAATAAGAAAAAACCATAGTATAAGAAAAAACTTATGGCATTTATTTTTATTTATTGTATGTATTCAGAACATTTTTCAGCACTTCTTCGACGTCTCTCCTTTGCTTTGAAATTAAATTTTGCACCTCAAAGTTTGACGAGTCATCGCTTTCAAATAACTATTCTAAAATGAAATATCAAAAAATATTTTATACTCCACATGTATGTAATTTAATTAAATCTCATTGAAAATGTTTTTTTTATAGAAATAATTCACCACCACCGCGTATGAATTCATTTTTATACCTGTTTTTCTCAAAAAAAAAAATTCCGGTTGAACGTTCGGTATATTAATTTAGTATAATGGTTTATTTTTATTTGTTTGAAGAAAAAATTAAAAGTTGAAAGCGTTAAGCCTCTCATGACATCCGTAAGACGAGCACTGTTTTTACTTTTCTCAACATACCTTATTTATTACGTATATATAACTCATAAGTGTATAATGAATTTATTTTGAAAATATGGCAGAAAAATCTTCATTAAAAAACATTTTTAAAATTCAACAAAATATGATTGTTTTAATAAAATTCAAGATACAAGTAGAAAAACTTATTTGTGAAATTCCAGAAGCTGACGTCACGAGTTCACATTTCCTTCTATCCAACGTAAGTTTTCAAGTAATGAAGTAAAGGACAGTGTTTTATGACAGTCATCAGGTACGTCCGCGAGGATCGCCAGCAGACTCATTTCTGGTGGTTCCGTCGATTGTGATACATAAACACTTCCCAGATTTGGACAGACTGTGTTACCTGAAAGGAAAAATGATTAATAATTGAAATAATACTTAAAATATATACACGTTAAGATTTTTAGCGTTTTAACCTTAAAATTTTTAAAATATATTGTAAAAGGTAACATTCGATTCTGAAGAAATGATTGAGAATCCTCCTTAAAGAAATAAGTCGAAAACGGCAAGAACTTATCCTTTAGCTTTAATTAACTTTGGACCTTGTGGTTAAATATTAACTACCAAACTACTGATTTAAATTAAACTGTAATAAAATCAACTAAACACTATTTTGAGTATTTTAAAACAATTATTGACGGTTTTTTTTCTTTCAACTTTATCGCTATAAGAACATTAACAATCTATAGGTTTTGTTCTGTTAACTGCTATCCCACCAAGCCAGACACTAACCCTCCTGTACATGCACGCAGTACACCCGTTTCGTGGTTCCGTCGTTCGCGCCGGTCCGCTCGTTCAAACATTGGCTTCGTGAATTCTGCACTAAAGTTATGACATTCAGGTCGTTTGTTGCATTGTACCCGACGGCCTGTTTAAAAAAATATAATATTTTGTTTAATTATGTTTTCAATCCGTTTCCTAACTAAATAATACTTTTAAATGAAAATCGTGGTCATACAGTTTTAACGCGCCATCTATACGTTCAAAAGTATAAGTACAAACATTAAACTATAATATAACTATAAATATAAAACTCACTATTGTATTTCCTGGATTTATCTGAGTAACATTATCATGTAAAGAAATACATGCGGATTTGACGAATTCATTGAATTCAATGTCGATTTCTGTTTCCAAGATCGCTAAATTATTTTCTTCTGTTCCATTTTGAAGGATGATTTTATGGATCTGAAAGAATACAGTAGCAGACATGAAATAAATATTAAAATAAATAATACAATTGGGTCACTAATTATGACATAATAAATCTACCATAAAACAAAATGGAATTGAAATCCATAAATCTGTTCATGTAAATGGCTCAGTACATTATAATAAACTATTCAAAATGTGTGTACGCTTTCAAACAGCCCATGTGCCACGCAAATGTTTTGTACTTATTTCTGTGCTTAAGTTTTAAAATACTCGTAAATAAACTGTTAAGTACTTTGACGTCTTCTCCGATGCTATGTTATTTCCTAAAGGTTCATTACGCGTATTTGACGAGTTCCAGTTGCATTTCGTGAATTATTTATGTTAGTAATAGATTTTTACATACATTTATATTTATTTTTAAGTAATAGAATTTATATTAATATTTTATTATTTTAAATAATATTTCTAAAGTTATTGTAGTCATAGACTTTTTATGTTAGTATTAGATTTTTGTATAAATTTTTATTTACTCAAGAAGCATTTCAAGAATTATATAGATAGTATTATAGATTTTCACATTAATCTTATAAGAATTTAAGTGGTATTTCAAATATAATTATAAATTCAATTTATTTCAAATTAATTAACTAGAACTCTAATTTCTATACATTTAAAAATATATTATAAGAACTCCGACTTTATCTTCTCATTGCGGCATTAGTTAGAATAACATAGCTCATAGACAATATCGTTCATTATATTGAATTATAATTCTAAACGTGTAAATAAATAAAAGGTGAAAAAGACTTTTCTTTTTTCAATGCTGTCCTGCAACATACATTAACACGCAACTATCAACCCATTGCTGACCTTTGAACCTGTTCTCCGAATTTTTACCCAACGTTTACTTTTGCAGGGATTGATTTTCCAAAAATTCTGAAATGTTTTTTTTTATTTGTAACAAAGCCTTCCAACACTAAATTTTTTTACCTTAACCCTTAAACAAACGCGGGGCATCTTATGTATTAGTGACAATCTGAACTTGAATTGGACCGAGGATTGGTCTTCTAAATTATATTGTTAAAAAAAAATTAGTTTTTCTATTTTGGAAAAGGCTTTTTTTTATGGTGGGAAATATATTCCCATTATCCAGATTCAGCAAGCGCTTGGTGGGAATATATTTCCCATTGTCTGTAAAGAGAACCAGTAAATGAGTAGCTATGTTTTCGCATATATCTATTATTTATTTTATGTTTATTTTGATAATACATACATACACACCTTCACATAATACAATAAACCACAAGTTACTTTATAGAGTTTTATTGATTTTAATAGCCCTATGCATAGGTAGAGGTAGGAAAAATTATATTTTACTCCAGACCAACATGAAATGAATAAAACTAATTACTATCTAGGTAATGGGTAATTTGATTAATTTGTAATTTTATTAATCGATAAAAACAATTAAGTAGCGAATACTATCTTTTATTTCTTAAAAATATGAAAAGTTATTTAGTTTTCTTGCGCTTCTGCGGCATGAAAATTTTGAAACACGTTTTACACATAGAGTAACACCACATTCACTACACTTTATATTACTTCTCTTCTCTTTATTTTAGTGCTACAAAACCTGCATCTCTTATATGTTGTGTCCTGATCCGGGAAATGAACTCCAACATTACGAAGACGTATTTCGTCTGGCACCCCAAAGTTACCACCTTTTTTATTTTTAAATATTGTAGGTCTTGCTTTTCTGCAGGAATAATTATTTATGAGGCCACGGGCTAATCTTAATCTGAAGTCTCTATGAGAATGAACTAATATGTTGTGAATAGTTGTGTATGTAATATAAGAGTTTATTATGGCTGAGTCCAACATAAACAGAAAGAGACGCATCCAAAATTTTCTCGATTTTCTATTGATAGGGTAAGAAGATCTGAAATGGTCAAACCTGTCCACCCCTCCCATACTCAGTGTGTAATCTGCTATGGCTTTCGGGCACAATACCTCTTGTCGAGAACCATTTTTCTGTGTCCTCTTCACAAATGTAGTATCTCGAGGCTGGTGAGCTGTTGTGAGTACAGTTACTTCGCGAGTATCTAGCCATTTTATTGCAGTTATTGGAGATGCTGTTACAGCTGCAAATTCATGTTTTAGTAATCGTAAATTTTTGGGTTGCTTTTTTTTAAATATATCTGGAAGACCTTTACGATTAATTCTGACTGTGCCAACGGAATATATACCTTTCTCATATAAACTTTCTAAAAGATTGCAACCGGTGAAAAAATTATCGAACGCAACGAGGGAGTTTCGAGGAACATTTTGGCATAATTTAGAAACAACATTGTATCCCAGACCTTCATTCTCCATACTGTCACCTTTGCCAGTATATATTTCAGATTGATATAAATAACCAGACTTTGCATCGCACCTTGCCCAAACTTTGAAGCCTCTCTTAATGGGTTTTAGGCATATACTGTTTTAGAGAACTTCTGCCTTTAAATTTAACCATACACTCATCTATAGATTGTATACTTGAATTTGCTGTTTCTTTCTGAAATATAATATTTAGACTATCGATAAGGGGCCTGACTTTATACAATTTGTCGAAATTTTGGGACTCTCTAGTTGGTACTTTTCATTATCGTTGAGGTGCAGATTTTCAGAAATTTTTTTAAAACGAACAATGGGGAATGCTTTAGTCATTTCAGAATTATTGTAAAAAGGATCACTAGACCAATAGAGCTCTACGTCGGGCAGAGGGTTAAGCCCCATCATAATGAGGACTCCTAAGTACGCTCTTATCTCACTACTGGTCACATCAGTCCAGTTTTTACAATTATTTTGATGTGCATATAAATTTGTTTGTTCCACTATATTGTTGACAATATAAACAGGAAAAAAATTGTCAAACATTTCGACTGGTTGTGTTTTATGTGTATAATCTGAGTTACAAGTTATTTTTTTGTCAAAATTTGGAATTTTAGGGACTTTTCTTAACATTTTCCAAGATCTTGGTTTAGCATTATTATTAGTACTGCGTGCGTTTCGCTGGAATACAATATCGTGTGAAGTAGACGGGCGTGAAGCTAGAATTGATGATTGCACAGTAGATGATGATTGTAAAGGAGTTGTTGACTGTTCAGGAGTTGAAGAAGGAAATTGGTCATCCAATTGATCAATTTCAGAAAAAATCGGTTGCAAATCATCGTACAAAGATCCCTCGTTGTCATACCCGGTATCTGGGGGTGAATCCTCATGAAGCTCATTATCTATACCAAAAATTTCCTCAAGACGTTTTTCTACAAGTACGTCATCCGGTAATGTCAAATAAGAATCAGAAGGAGTGCTAATGTGAGAGGCAAATTCACCGCCTTCGTCTGAATCACATTCTGATAAATCGTCCAATTCAATAAGCCTTAATATTTCCTGTTCATTTATGGGACGTTTTGCGCCATAATTACGTAGAATCTGTAAAAGTAATAAATAATAAAATATCAGGTTATTTAGTTGTGATCACACATGGATAAAGGGAATATATTTCCCACCAACTTTAAATCTGGCTAAAACTGTAAATATTTATAAAATACTAGTATTAATCATTACAATATCACTGTTATATGTTAGACAAATAGCCAAAAAAATAAAGTACTACTTACCAGAATTTTTTACAGAAATATTCAATAAAAACACGCACCAATCACTCAAAACTTGAAACTTTTCGCTGCAAATCACTAAATGGCTCTTTTGAACGTTAATAATTGTATCATTCGGTCAAGAGTAAAAGCCGGGATTTACTGATCATAGAGTATAATTCAAAGACAAACGTCAGTGCGTTTTAGATAAACATTGCCGCGCTTTATTTAAAATTTATGGCTTAAAATTTTAAGTGGGAATATATTTACCTTTATTTGATTAAGGGTTAACTTAAAAGCAACGATACAGTTATAACTTGAAAGTTACAACTTGAGTTGAAACTGTACTTAAAAACTCATTTTCGGTGTTCATCTATATTACAAAAATAAGTCTTTTGCAAAATTTTATATTATACTCAGCCGTTTAGACTACGCATTGATTGATGACTCAGTTAATCATTATTTTATACATATCCATAAACAAGGTTATCGAAATAGACTTTTTTGTATTGTCTAGAAAACATTACAATTTAATGATATTAATAATAATAATAATAATAATAATAAAGCCTTTTATTCGGACAACAGATTTACAATTTGTTTCTTAAACTAATTCACTATAATATATGTATATATTTTTAAGTTATTCACGTATTTGATGCTTCTTTACTTTCTGTAAGTCCGTTTGCCAATTGGCAAAGGCCTCCTCCAACCATTTAATGATATTAAATATTGTTAAATCTTTATACGTAATCAAAAGTAACCATTCACCTTGTAGGCGGCTTCCTTTTCCGCTATATCACGTAACGAGCGTTTTCCAGCCACCAGAAGGATGTCCACTTCGCTAGTAGTGGAGTTGAAACATTTTCTAGCTGTGAAATAAACGAATCATCAGAAGAATCCCTTACAAACACTTCTATAGGTTAAATACGTAATAATGGAACTATAAGATGAATTAATAAAATCATTGTAACCAAAGAATTGAAACATGTATTTCTCTCCAATAGTACTATTATGATAAACAAACGCAGGAATGTAATTTCAGGTTTACCATTTTAGTGCTTGCGAAATTAAAAAAAGATATCATATGTTTGCATTGTCACCTAGTTTCGCGATATTAAAATTCTTTAGTGATGCTTTCCCAAAAAAAAAATGAAAACAGTAATAAGAAATGCATAGTATATTCAATAAAAAAAATCACATGCTGAACTATTTTTAGTTAATCAAGCTTTTTTTTAAAACATATACTCCACTGATGTCCCTTTTTAGATACCTACAACAATGACCAAAATGTGAAGGTCTCTAATTGGCTACGAAGAGAGCCCTAAGGAAGTGTGACGGGATTATATCGTAGTATGAATTTACATAGGTAAAACCCGTGCAATATAAAAGCTGTTTTGCAAGAAATAGACAGTAAGAGATCTTTGGTGATTTAGGAATGACTATTTCTTAACTGATTCTTCATTGTCATTACCACATTTAGTCGGATTATATATTTCAACGAGAAATATAATATTCTCAGTATCAATATAAAAGGAACATATTTTTAAAACAATTTCCAGTCGTGATTTCATCTATTACAATACAGAAAGATACTAGACGTCCAATCGCGGTATCTCGCACGTGAATATGGAATAATGCCTTTATTTTTTATATTGATTCAACAAAAACCTACTCCCAAACCGAATCGGATGTTCATCTCGGTTCCATCTTGGTTCCGCAGATGGCCTATTCTACATTTTGATCCCGTTTTGGATACCGCTCCCGGACTTAATAGTATTATAGCACCTAATCTAAAGGCTGTACATGCTTTAATTGCACGTGCACAGTGTGTAAAATATGAGCCTAATGAAAAAGAAAAGACCACGTTTTTACATATAATAACTAACCCCAACATTTTAAGTATGTTGCATTTCGATTATGCATACCGGTTTCAGGCACAAACGCATACCAAATGCATCTTATTAAATATCATCTGAAAGTTAAGTGGAAAACCAATGTAAAGGACCGATCACTGGAAAATAAACTGAATTGACAGGAAGTGTCTTAGTATAAAGGCTAACATGTTAAAAAATAAGAGAATATCGACAACAAACAAAATAATAAATCTTAACCTTCCTTAATTACCAGGCTAACTAATACAAAAATAGACCTATAGGATCTTTTAGTTCCTAATATTAGTGTCTTCAAACAGACTCTTCAGCTTGACGCTAATTTACTATCTCGAGTTTTTTGACGCCAACATTAACCTTTCGCCTACGACTCGGCCCGCATGAACGAAGAATTAGTTCCTTAACCTTTAATGTCGAGCGTCCTTTCTATCGATCATGATTCCTGTTGCAGTCCTGTCCTCAATCACGATTTCGTTTGTTCCCGATTCCGATCTCTTTTTTAATTCCAATCCCGATCTACCTTATATGGTAGAACCACGCTGTTGTCAACTTCGCTGCAGCTAATAGTAAATCTGAAGGGTGCATTGACCCCCCGGGCTGGGTCTTTATCTTACTATTGTAATCGAATTAGAGCCAGTCCCGACTGAACCTCGTATATTTGACCCCACCTCTGACTCGAAGGTCGCATCCGCCCTTGAATGTAGTACGAAAATGGACCTATAAGATACCGTACTCTCACAGAACACAGACGTGAAGTAGCAGCTTACGCTGTTGCTTGCCGTCCCGTAAATGAGAGTTCCGGTAACTACTACCTCCTCTATCATATTCAACGGGGTTACGAATGTCCAAGGGCGGCGATGATCACGTACTCTCAGCTGGCTCACATCCTCGTTTGTCTCTTCAAAATATTATAGTAAAGCTCACGAGCCCAACCTCTATCCCGTTTACGATTGTCATCCCGGTCCGGTTGTTGATTCCAATTATACATTGTATTAAATAATTGTATGGTTCGGTATTTCAACCGCATGAAAGTTAAAAATGTTCTCATTTAGTTTCTGTTTTTATATTACTCAGATGGGTAACTCTAAATATTAATTTCAATTATTACTAAATTTACGAAATCACAATAAATACGAAAAAAATATATCAACAAACTAAAGTTTAATATCTGTCTTCTAGAACAACTTCACCCGTTAAATTGCACGTCGGCGCATTCAGCTATCGCGGCGCGGGCAGGCGCTCGGGAAAATGAGCTATAAACTAGACAAATTGAAATACACTCAAGTCAGACCCTCGCCGAGGAGAAGCGGCTTAGCCAACTGCACTCGGTTAATGGTTTTCCATCGCTTCTCGTATAAGTTTCGCATATTATTATAGTAAAATTTAACAATGTCATTCGTATTTTTAAAATTATACTTTTCTTTGCGATTTTTCACATATGCAGCTTTTATGATGCACATCACGAAGATTGGTGGTTCTAGTGATTAAGAATATCGGCTTCGAACCATAAGGATCGGTTTCGATGCTGACCATTGACAAATCGACCAATTTTTTTAACCAAACTCAAATCAAGTTCTATACTCCTTGCCTCGGAGCGCATCTTAAGCCGTCTGTCCAGGATTTTGTCATCGTAACTGGGACAACAATCGAAATAAAAGCTCCCTGCCCGCACTAGGTCAGCGTGAAGGGCCGAATATTGGAGCTTTTAAGTGTATTATAAAATCTTCATATGAGGGTATACCTCTCCATTAATTAGGAATTATTACACTCAGCAAACAATAATCAATGTAATAACAAAATGAATATCAGTACGTTTATGTGTCGATTTATTGACAGTGAAGGTTGCATAGTAGCTACTATAACAATACTAAATAAGTAAGTTACTTTTAATAGAGTTTGAATATGATAATTTCTAGAAATAGCTGTAGTATCTTTAGTCTAGACTAAGTCAGTCGTGCGTCAACGAAGACGAAAGTAGTTATGTCGCTTTCAAAATCTATAAGTCGTCGATATCGATAAATGAGATTCCCAATAACAAGGGCGGTCGGTAAACTGAGCTAGGCAATTTTTGCAATCAGGCAAATAAGATTAACTGATCTGGCAAAGGCCAAAGGGATTCGTGCAATTTATAAGCCACAATCCAGAGATAGATGGACAAAAAGCTCTTAAAAAAAATTGGTTGCCTGTAAAGTCGGTATACGGGCGAAAGTTTTACGTGACAACGACTTTGAATGGTAAAATCATTTTAATGTGAATATTCATTCGTATAGTAGGAAGAAGGATGAAATAATAGTAACAATTTAAAACATTTATTTATACAAAAATTATATTTAAAACATTAATTTATACAAAGAATCTCGCACTGAATTTCATATTAACAAAATTTTATTTTACCTTTACACATACATACGTATTTATATACAAATATACATACAATAACTTGCAATACATTTGCAAGCTATGCACTAATTCTCTAGTGCTGCGCGCGGCAGACCGATCATAGTTGAGTGGGAGAGAGACGCAAGGCATTCGGCGGGCCTCTCTCTCGTTCGGTGACTCATCGTAACGTTACCGAGCGTTACACTTTTCATAAGTGACTCCCAGCCGCAACCTAATTTAAGACGTTGTCACGTCAAAAATTGTTATATTTTACGAGATGGACGATTGACCCAGTGTGAATATCAGAGTAAAAAATAGCTTGAATACGCAGGACACTTAGTAAGTTTATGCCAAAAATGTAAAACAACGAAATCGTTTGCTCCATACCAGAGTTTAAAAAAATAAAAACAGTGCAATTATAGAACTAAATTGTTAAAATGGATAATTTAATATGAACTATGAAACCCCCTTTATTTTATACAAATGAAAAACAGCTTGAAGGAAGGTATACCTCATCCTTGGGGTTAATTGAGACCATAAAATGATTTGGTATAAGCAAAAATGTCATATTTTCTAAAAAGATTTATTTCGTTTAGCTACTGTAATATTGAATTATACTGAATTTACGGCAATTATACGGCTAAATACTAAATGCTAACACCTGTTGATTTTGATTACCGACAGAATGATCATCTACGGACTGATACTTAAACGTTCAAATATTTGTTTATGGCTGTCTGTACGGCTTGGTTATCAAAATTAAGTGGGGTTAAAGATGAAAATATTACATATTTCATGTTATAATGTAATTTATTTATTTATGCTTTTAATAAAAAACTGTCAGCATTTTTTTTTTATTTAAAATAGAGTCAATAATATACTAGACCATGAGCGAGCCTCACTAACCGTAATACTTAATAGACGGTGAGACAATATTGAAATATATTCAGTGTTTTACCCAAAACAAATAAATTGAAGATTATTAATGCCTGTTCGCTTGCCGCTAGTTGGCGCCACTGTGTCGTAGTATCCGATAAACTGTGTGTGTCATACCAAATCATCGTTTATGGTTTATATCCAGGATCCTCTAATGGTATTCTAGTTAGTGGCATGAATATTGAAAGATATTATTTAGAGTAAGGGTCGAGACGTGTAACCGATTTATAAACTGATTGAAGAGCTAAGATTTAATATATTGTTTTGTTTTATGTGTTTACGTAAAAGTAGCTTTGTTCGATTTACAATGTTTTAATAAATACGTCTTAGTATATGCAGGGGCTATTGTCCCTGCATATACTAAGACATATTTGTGTATCTCACAAGTCAGGTCCGCCGCCTCGTCAGCATTTGAGCATTAGTCTTCACTCCAAGTATTAGTCTATGTGCCTGCTGCTTGATACGAAAAATTTTCAAAGAAACACACAAAAAAACGTATTTCATAAAGAAAATACGTCTTAGTAATACGTATTTACTTCTGTTGAGAAAAAATTTTAAATATACTTATTGAATATAAACTGGGTAAAATAGGTACAAAATAGGTAGCTGGATTTAATTTTTTTATACGATATTTTGTAGGAATTATCAACTCGAAAGAGTGTTTTTAAAATATACAAAATATTTTCCGAACTGTTTGCCTTGAAAAAAAACTGTGCTTGAACTTGAAAAAAAATTAAAACTTAGTGTACCTTACGCGAAAACTGTGGAAAAACTATAAATCTAAGTTTCTAAAAATTCATTTTTCGTCATCCTCATATTCATACAAAAAAAATAAATAATCATGTATTATGGAACCCTCCGCGCACGTGTCCGTCTCGCTCTTGACCGTTTGCCTCAACATCCCCCGACACCACAGCGCTCACCGGCGAGGACGTGCCGCTCGGAGAGCACGACGCCGTCGCACGCGTAACTGAAGTCACTTTGGTCGGGGGCTTTGAGGAAAATGGCCGCTGTCCAGGGGAAAATCGAATCTTCTATGTTCCCTCCGGAGCCGGTGCCATCGCAAATACGCAGCTTAGTGGAATTCTGGAAGAAGAATAACTCAATTTTAATAATGCCGTGCGATTGTCTTATTATTAACTTATTTATTTTTATATCATGATTATTCAATATAAGGTTAATAAATTATTAAAGTTAACAACGCATCACTATAAATAATATCAACGCCTGTATCAATGTTTTTAAGAGTTTATTCCCTAAGAATCAAATTTTGTATATAGTCCGCGGTATGCAAATTAGATGAATAACGAAACCAAATGCTAAAAAAAGTGACGTCATCGTTATGGTGCCCCTACACGCGGCGTATGCGCACTCCTTATATTAGTATTTTCTCCATTGTTGATTCATGGATGTTTCATTGTCAACGCAAATAAGTTGAGCTGTCGATGTATGTGGTGTTAAACATTATTGCCATAGTTACCAATATTTTGAAGTAGATAATTGAAGTTTTAAATTTTGTTACGTTAAATGATTTATCTGACAATCTTTATAAAATCAATATAAATAAATATGAAATAAATATTTCATGCTTATAGTATTATGACAGATTTATTCACCCTCTTTGTCTATTGTAAACATACCAAAAAAATTGTTCTTAAGGGGTAAACCACAGTTGCGTGTTTGAGCTGAAATGGTCTATTTTTTTCTGAAATTTATAATAAAGCCCAACAAGTTTCCATTAGAAATTACCTTTAATTATTATGTTACATTTGAGTAAGATTTAATTTGGCTTATTGTAGAACTTCTAAGGATACAGTACGATGGAACACATCAGGCGTAAGGACAACTAATTGAAGTTAGCAGCGGGTCTGCGCAGCATAGCCGCGGGAAGTCGTAATGGAACTTGTACAACTGTAGTAATGCTGTTACTGCGCATGCATACGCATAATATTCATAGGCATCTTTCAGTTGAGCCTATTAAACTGAATAAATACGATAAAATCTTTACAAGGAATTATATTACATTAAACAATATATTTGCATTGGAACGTCCAAATTTTCGCATCAAAGTAACATTAAATTCGGAAAAAAGACGCAAATTGCCTAGACGAGGCTAACTGGGTAAATTCCAAAATGGCAAACAAACAAAACTTTTTTTTTCTCCCCATCTAATTGTGCAGCCTTGGAAGTTCGTGAGCCCGCCATTATTATGACAAGGAAGTACGAACCAAGATGTGCACGTGATGGATACGGTAGTGTTTACTGTTGTTTATTTATTTTGTAATTGAACTTAACTTTATTGAAACTATCATTTTCCATTTTGATTATAACTCGTCATGGTATTTGTAATTCTTACAATTTCATCTATTTAATTATACGGATGTAATATTGGTTTTGTATAAAAACAACTCATCTTGTTAATAAATTATACGTTTAGTTTTGTAATAAACCGAGTTTGTTACAAAAACGAAACTAAACTGACATACCGCATAAAAGTATTTAAACACTTGATCCTCTCACACTTACATAACAAAACATTAATGGATTTTTTAATACGTCGACTACAACTCTGAGCTGCCACTGCCAACTCCGACTCACGTGAACTTTGAGTTTTCCATACACTCTCCACCGCTTTAGAGCGCCGATGACGATGTCATGGTCGCGTCGGTTTTCAAAGTATTAGCTTTTGTATCCCCACCAAAGGCGGATTGTACGACGTCCGTGTGGCCCGAAGATTGTGCTATCGTGGCCGCGTTCTCCGATACAGAGCATTATCTTTTACAGTATATTGCGTAGGTACGAACTCGTAATTGTCGTTCTATTCTTCGCTCTTGCTGTTGGACGGCTCACAGAAGAATTGCGTAGTCATTACGGCAACGGATGTAGAAGAGTCTTTGCGGCCACATCAGCATAATTCGTCTACGCGTTTAGATTCTGATTGACTTCGTTAACATGTTCTATCCGCATTCATGTATTTGATTTTTTCTTCAATTTTTTTTTATTGATTTGATTAATCGCATTTATTATGATTTTCTTAATGGTACTAAACCATTATTATCCACTGATAATGGTATTTTTTTGCAAGTCGGTAATTTTACGTTATTTAATTGACCGCTAAACGTACCTCATACACAGATCTTATATATCTAAATTTTACATTGCAATATTTGTGTGCAAGATACGTTTTGAGCAAGATCCGTCGCTGGCAAAGCTCGTACGACATATTATGTATGTGAGAATGTCTTAACGTGGATATAAAAAAACTAGCTCCGTACGCTGATACCAACCGATCACTGGAAAAACACTGCCCACACTATGAACAGAGATCTTACAACTTAATAAATATTTAATTACCCTGTGTTGAAGTGCAAAGATATCAAACTTACGTCAGAGACAAAAATCTCACTTGAATTAACAATAGCTTGCGCTGTTACGACGGGTCACCTATAACGCCTCTAGGGCGTTGTTCACTGTCAGTTTTTATGTAAGGCAAACTGAACAAATGCCTTACATAAGACGTCTTTATTAGCTTGACCTGTATGTATGTAACGGAGTCTTTCAGCGTAATTTTTACTAATATCTTTGATGACTTAAACTTGCATGTGTCAAGAATCGATGACAATAATTTCATATTTTGAATTTTGAGAAACAAAATTTTGAATTTCTATAATTTTGTAAAATTTGCAAGTAAATAATTTTGAATAAAAATTAGTTACTTAAAACATTATAAAGTTTGACGATATTTGCAACATTTTTGAAAACAAAATTTTATAGTCAAGAAATATTTTTGAAAAGGAACTAGTTCTTCATAATTGCAAAACTGGTATAGTAATTATAGAACACAGCTAAAATTGAAGATTTTAAAAATATTTTGATTTTCTAAAATTATGTTAAATTTGAAAGTATAAGATTGAAAAAAATTATGCATCGGGTCGGGGAAATTTTTTTTGAATATCGTAAGTAAAAAGTTCCACTAAAATCTTTTTAGTTGTGCTTTTTGTATCTGGATAGTTTTGATACCATTAAATGGATGAAATTTGAAAAAAAGAAAAGTGAAAATGAAAAACCGTGTCCAGCCATTTTTTTATTGTTTTTCAGTCCACCAAAATCAGTGAATCTGACATAAAATTCGATACATTTTGAAATTTTGTTAAAAAAAAGGGAAAAGTGAGACACAAATCGTAAAAAAAAATTGTAACGTTTATGGACCTAATGCAATATTGGTAACAGAAGTACAAAACAAATTCAAGCTATTTCAGCCAGGTAACTTTAGTGTCAAAGATGAACCTCGCTGTTGTTGACCTGTTACGGATAAAGTAGTTGCTATTTTGAAATAAGTAGAATGACATCAACATTTACGACATAGCTAAAAAGCTGCAGATTGAACATAAAAAAGTTTTGACCATTTAAAAAAGGCTGGATGTACAAAAAAAGCTCGATACTTGGATCCCACACGAGCTCACTGAAAGAAGTCTGATGAATTGCGTAGTTATTTGCGATTCTCTACTGAAAAAGAATGAAACCGAACTTTTTTTGAAAAGTTTAATCACTTTTAATGAAAAATGAACTGCCTACGATAAGAACATGCGAAACAGAACATGGTCAATAAGCAAGCAAGCTCCACAGACTACAGCGAAACCCAGGTTAACTCACAATAAGTTGATGCTATGTGTATGGTGAGATTGGACGGGCATTATGAGCTTTTAGCGCCGGGTAATATCGCAAATTCCGATCTCTACTGCCAACAGCCGATGAGACTCAAGCAAGAAGTAGAGAAAAAAAACGACCGGATTTCATGAACCGAAAGGGTGTTGTTTTTCATAATGATAGACCCATCACCACACACATTTTTAGCCCTCTTTAGAATTCTTTAGGTAGTGTTAGGTTAACGTCTAGAAAAGACTTTTAAAACTACTCGTCGCAAATTTTTGATCAGAAGTCCTAAAATTTATTATATAATCCCATTTAAAATGCCTTTATAAATAGTTACCAATGGAATACGCAATTGTATCATTTAATACGAAGCACCTCAATCTCAGTCAAATAATTACAAGTGACCCACACCCGCTGTTAGGAAACCTAGAAAAATGATTTATAAACAGCATTTAACGTTACGCAGGTGTAAAGGAACGCAAGGATTATTTTATATTTTTTAATCTGATTTTTGAATTGGAACATTCTTTATATTTATTAATTTTTTTCTATATTTCTATATGTATGCATGAATAAAATAATGAGAAAAAAAACTAAATATATAATATGCCAATACTTTACTTGATATTAGTCAATGGCACTTGTGAAAAAAAAGAATCAAGATACGAATTTTTAATAAAATTACAAAGATACCTATATAAAAAGCAAAGAGATAATCTATTTTGTTAACGTAGTCTTAGTAGTATTTACTTCGAAGTTTGATCATTTACTTCGTTAGATAATAATTGTACCCCTTTATTAAATAAAATAATAATCAATCACTTCTAGTAAAAGTGTAATCTGTAAAAGAAATTATATTTTAACTATATTGTGTTTCTTCATTTTAATGATTATTTATTATCGTAATAGAAATATCAAATTCTCATTTCAATTTAATGCACGCCACATCCATCCCATAGTTTCGCGCATCGACGTCCAGTCAAAGTGTGCTCAGAGCAGAGCTTTTGTGCGGAGTGATTGATGTAAGCCCGCGGTCGCGTGATACCACCTATCAGCTGCCCGTACATACGATTTATTTATTTCCTAGCTCCACGTAAACATTCTTTGAAACTATCTTCACGCTAGCACAGTCTAGAAATGTATATTTAATGACGTACCTATTATTTCTATTTTTCATTTTTCTTTTTGTTAAAATAATTTTAAAAAATACCAAGTACAAGTCAAACTCGCAAATGAAGGGTTCCGTACTATCGTACAATATCAAATACTACATTATTTTTAAATAGTTAATAAAAACTAAACTAAAAATTAAGGTCGAGAAAAAAATACCGAAAAAAAAAGCATCTTCTTGTATGGAGGCCATCTTTAATATTTAACTTTATTTTATTTTTATTATTTGTTATCATGGTGACCATAATAATACACATTCTGTGAAAATTTACAGCGACTGTCTATCGCGGTTTAAAATATACAGCCCTGTGTACAGCCTAAAATATACAAACGGACGAACAAATAGACGCACTTATAGACAGTAGAGTATTATCAATAGAGTCCCGATGGCACCCTTCGGGTATGGAATTCTAATATTGAAATTACAATTATATTGAAATTGAACCCGGTACGTCTTCTAGTATGAAGGCGCATTGTTCTTACCACTAAGCTACTACCGTCCGTCGCTACGTTAAGTAATAACTTTGATTGACTTAAGAGTCGTCACTGAATCCAAAAAACAGCATTCACGTCAATACTTCGTTAATTGCCTACATTCGAATCGAGCTTAATCGTTTGTTACCCAAATAGATACTTACAAAACCACACTATTGCAGACGCTAGCTTATACTTAATTAGACCATCACGTTACCGACTCCCTTATTCCTTTGAAATTTTGAGATGGTAAATCGCCCGTGATCTGTTTAATGAACACGAAATGCTTGATCTCCGAAAGATGCTGAATTACAGCCTACAATTTACGGAGATATTCAATCTGTTAATTTATTTAGAGCTTCAATGATACTCTGGTTGAATCTTTATACATGATTTAAGTAATAATTTTCAGTTGAGTGTACTTAATAAGTTATGCCGCAAATGTATTTCTATTATTTTTTTTTCATTTATTCGTCCCACCCTAGTCTCGCTCTCGATATGACCCGCTATCGCGACCCAGGGTGTATTTCATTCCTAATCTCGTTCTCGATTCACGGTCGTGCTTCCAATTCTCTTTCCGGTTTCATTCACAATTCCGAATGTTACTTGCAATACGGAATACAGTGCCTATCCTTACATAAATGAATAAACGAAAACTTTTCATAGAAATAGATCTCAGGCAACATATTACGACTACTATATCTCAAAAAAAAAATATATATAATATATTTTTGCTATTCATAAAAAAACAATCCCGATTTAAAGCAACTTTATCACTTACAATGTATTTATATAAACATTTGTCTTTTACATATCAATAATTCACGAGAACATTTAAAAACAAAGCGTAGAAGTTTTTGAAAATAATAAAAAACAATTAACCATCAAATTTCGATTCGAAGCCCTTACCGGCAAAACAGTTATTGAGGTCGATCCATACCGCTGCAAAATTTTCAAATCTGTTGCAAGACTAGTTGTGGTATGCTTGTCAAAATACTTGAAAAACGACTACCCCACAGATGAAACCGAGCTGTATAAATTTTTAGCTCAAAAATACTCCAATATTGATACACTTAGTGTCGTTTAAAAGCAAGCAAAAAATAAGCTGTTCTTTTTAGTATAAGGATGTATGAAGAGCAGAAACAGCAAAAGCTACTTAATTGTGCAAACAAACCTAAGTATACGAAAACAAGCACAAATCGTCCTGCATTATAGAATGAATATACATTCGCTGTATTGATGGATATTCAAAATATGAACATAATACCGAAAACAATTAATTATTGAGGCAATTGCAAGAATATCGCCTACACTTTTGTATAAAAGTACCTACGTCCCGCAGTTTCACCCACCTTCGACCGTTTGTCTTGTAATTTATGACGTAACCGAGTATATCCCATTAACTCTATAGCAATCAGATAATATACGGAAAGACAAATCACTAAGCAATAAACTGAGTTGACAGAAGGCGTTTTCAATTTGAAGGCTGTAGTATACTAAAAATAATTAGAAAGAAAATCTGCTCCACAGAAAGAGTCTTCAGTTTATTACAGCTTTATAATAAAAAAAATAATAAGTCGTCGTGGGCGAGCGACAGGAGATGGTACAAAAACGTTATCACAGTAGATCCCTGTATTACACTCGAATACGGCCTCATAAATATAATGGGTTCGTCTTTAAAAATTTCCGCCCAAAATAGAAGAGGCTACTTCTGCATCGAAAACAACCTCTCCGCTCTCACGATTACCGCCGATTATTCTTTTGTTCCCAAATCAGATAGCGCTGGGGAAGTAAAAATCCTCGATAGCGCCCACTCCCGCACAATACGGGGGCGCTCCGGGGCGCAGGCGGCCGAGTGCCCGGGGAAAGCGGACGATCGAATGGAATTTTAAGGGAATGCTTTAATTTGAGAGGAAGTTACGTTTTGATAATTACGAGAAGAGAGAGAAATTTACACGCTGTCGCAGTTATCGATAATCGTGTAATCATTTCCCGTATTTACAGCAATACCTCGCATTTGCTTTGCTTGACTTCAGTCTCAAAAGCTTGGAAAAACTTGTTTGCGCAATTTCATAGCGATATGTTGTCGAGGTGGAATAAATATTTTAAGATCTTAAATTATATACAAAGCGCAAAACCTAAATTTTGTGGTTGAGTGATTGACGCATTGTCTTTAAACCAAAAGGTATTGCGTTCGAATCCGGGCCACAGTTAACAATTATCACTCGGTCTCGAATACACGGAAATAAAAAAAGTTATGAGAGGTTGTAAAGAGAATTGGTTGTGTGAGGCCAAACAACTAAAGCCTGAATAAAAGCTATACAATTTATTGTTTAAATAAACACAAGTATTTGAGCTTTTTGATGTGAAACACATGTACGCGCGCTAAACCGGGCTAAAACCAAGACGTCTCAAAATTCAGGAGACGCTTGGTTTAGGCCTACGCCGTCTGCCAAGCACTGTGTGCAAGTAGAGGGGATAATGCGTTGGCATGAGGCAATACTGATGAAATGTAATACTGAATGTGATAAATATTAATTTTTACTTTTTCTTTCCATTCACAATACCCGACATTCTTGTCTTCTTCTAATTATAATAATACAGCATACAACAGTTTTGATGTGTCACATCTACCGGGTGTCACCTGACGGACTCATTTTTTTATTCAAAAATTTTGAAACATGCTATGGAGTTTTCAGCACTTTACATACAAAAACCTACAACGCCATCTGTGAGAAATAACGGTAAACTAGCAACCAACAATAACTATGTGATCACCGAGAATTAAAATCAAAATGAAAATTAACTATCGTCGAACAATATACAAAACTTTAAAAAATGCAAATTTAAATCGAAACCTTTCCGATGATAGCAAATTTAACTATGAAAACTCATATTACCATATAGATATGCTGCATACAAATTTTTCCTTATTCTCTTAATTACGTAATGATTGTTGACATATTTCACCTAAAAATAGCTTCATATGATTGTATTTCATGGTCATAATTATTTTAACGGTTGAAAAGGAAACTGAATAATACAGTAAAATACAAGTAGTTGGCTCCAAGTTCACATAAACCTATATCACACTTCATAGGACTTATCGAAGTTTATCATTTGCAGTAACCGGACAACCAAGCTTTGATCGGTGTATTTTGGGTTGAACGTGGAAATACGATAATCTTCCACGGGGAAAGTTGATTATGATCATTTCCAACAATAAGTATTTAGATACGTAATAAAACACTGCATAATTGCAAAAGTTATCTTTGTGTTTTATTAATGTGGTGTCATTACAACAGCAACAATGTATTTGTATTTATCTAAGTTCATCTCATTTTTCCAGGGAAGACATCTACATAGACAACTAGAAAACCAAATCAAAAAATGGCACTCCGGGAGTGCCCACAGAAGTGAAAACTTGAACAATAACGTGTGTATTTTTTAAATTGTCAGGAAATATTTTATTGTGCAGGAAATACTTTTAAATGAAGTATTTTTTTATTCATTATTATAAACTATTACTACAAAAATTATATTACAATTATTATTTAATTCGCTATTGCACATGAAATATAATGCATATTATTTTACATTAAAAATTGCAATCTATAGCTTAAAACGTAAATTTACAAATACAATACGAAAATTTCTGACATGAATATATATCTATGTTGTACGTTTATACACAATATATGTTTATATTATATTTAGTCATATTATCAATGTATTTCAACCCAAACTCGACTCTCGTGTATACGAGCCTAATAATATAAATACATATTTACACAGAGGTGTGCGTTACGGTAACGGTAACAGTGTCGCGAGTTCAATGGTTTTTTCCCATCTCAAAAAGTGCCCGACGCGCCTAAAGAAGTTTCCACTTCAATAAAAATACATTTAAAATGTAAACTCGCGAGAGTAGCGGGGCAGGAGGGGCGGAGATTTGTTTACCTTATAGAGCACTATCCTCGAACATGTTTTTTAAGGGAATTGTTTTGTTTTTTTTTCATTTATTTAGCTTGCGAACCTATTTCGCAATTATACTATTGAAGTAGTATTTCTTGCATATAGTTGATTTCTCACGTCACGTTGATAACACACTTGTTATCACAATCACTGTTTAGTCCATTGAATCTGTAATATATATACATATATATGTATAAAGTTTTGCGGTTTTATTAGTAAAATGAGGGATGTTCTTAAGAAAAAAATATTTTGAAAATAATAGAAAAGCGCATTATGATTAACCCTCGTTAGCTTAACTCGAGGATCGCCCCAAGAAATCTCGTGCAGACCGAATTGACGGCACATTAAAAAGGGCCTAATTTTAATCAGCCGTAATTAACGGGCTTGTATAAACGATCGCGGAATATAGTTAAAACAGAATACGTACCTAAAGACCGTACCAAACGTGGATCTGTAGCTCTGCCTACACTCTGGTGAAGGCATGAACTTATGTGTCTGTCTGTCAGTTTATATTTAGTGAATTCTTTTTAGTGTGACGTATAAGTTCCCAACTTTAATAATGTATTGTTATTGTCTCGTCTTTGACAAGTGAATTCCGCTTCAATTGTAACCATTCTACATTTCTTTCATATAATGATCTGGCAATCCTGTTATCCAGTCGAAAACAAATCGTATGTCAAAAAATTATTTATTATAAAACCGGCCTAGTGTCTGTCGAGGCACGCACAGTTTAGGGTTCCGTAGATGACTATTGGACTTCGAAGTGTGCTTTTTATTTGATATTGTGAACACATTAATTAAATTCACGGTTTAGCAAATAAGAACCTTTAAAAACGGAACCACCTAGGATAGGTATTAAGAATGTTATATTTTTATTTTCCCATAATTTTACATAGTTCATAAACTTAAACAATATTTACTACTTGTTTTACACTACCAACAACATCACCTAAGTCATTTTCAATGGGATTCGTACCAAATGTTGCTTTTTACATCTCCAAGTACATTTTAAAATGTCGATACTTACTCGTTAACTTATGAAGCCTATTCAGTTGCGATTTCCTTTTAACTTTTCATTTGTACGTTCGTTATATTTTCTATGTGAATTTTTTCACATATTTAAGAATATCCATTTACCTAGTAGGGGAGGGGATATTCGAGTCTAAAAAAATTAGCACTTTGAAGCTTAATATTTCGCAATCGTTTCCCTTAAGTGAAAAATGGTTGTAAAAGACCGGCACGAACGAGTTATCCAAAGTTACCCCACACCGTGGGACAGACGATAAAAAAAAATCATCCCTGCTCTACGTGTAGAAAAGGTACCCTAAATTTCTTTTAATATTTTATTTTTTCACTTTGTCGGCACAATTAATATAGCCACGACAAATTACAGCTTTCTAGTACTAAGAGTCTCGGAGCTGTGCCGTGGGCAGACAGACCGCCAGACGGATGGACCGACGGACATGACGAAACTATAAGGGATTTCTTATGAACTACGAACCCCTACAAAAACTTCGCATCTTTATTCTACAAAAAAAAGTAATTTTCTCTCAACTATTACATGTAACTGTGCAGATTATTTTATGCACATTATTTTACCTTAGTTTTATGAAGTAATAATTTACGTTAATTTGTTTCTAAAGATCTATCATCAAGATGACTCCCAGATTTTTACGAATCATCATTAAAACCTTGCAGGGAGATGACACGAAACTAACGAGTTCGAAAATTGGTTAGCCGCCTGATGTACGTCTGAGAGGAAAAACCACTTAAAAATATTTTAGGCGTTAATTTAAATACCTATCGAAATACACGGTGGTCTGTTTGAAAATAATTCTCCTACTTCAATTTTATTTATGAAAAGCTACGGCTCATTTTTACTGCGCTCAATAATTTGTATGGCGATTCGCATAAAATACTTACTTGTACAGATTCATTAAAGTTTACGAAAAAATCGGACGGACACGACGACGCTATGAGGATTCCATTTTTTGGGTTACGTACCCAAAAAGTGCCAATAGAACCCTATCGCTAAGACTCAGCTATCTCTCCGTTCGTTTGTCAGTCCGTTCGCCACGGGACTGTATTTTTTGATTACTCTGGTGATATTGAAAATACAGCGTTACTGTGGCCGCTATAACAATTAATTATAAACATAAAATAAAGTAGCAAATGAAAGAAGTTCTCGCAAGAAGAACGTGTTATTTTCAGTGTTTTTTGCTCAATCTCAATGACAGTGCTATTGGCAATGCGCACAAATGTCTAAATGGTATAACTAGAATGAATACAGTGAAGAAAAACATCAAATAAAGATAGTCAGTCACTGGAAACTACCAATAGAATTGAAAATATAAAATAACAGTCTTTTCATTTTAATGTTCAAATTAGTTGCATTGTAACATAGAAAATAAAAATATTTGCACATTAAAATCCTTAACACTAATGTGGTTTTTCATAATTAGATTAATCCATTCCAAAATCGTTTAGAATGGTATTGGAATGTAATTATTGATTTACATACATTTTAATGTGGATTATTTAATAATCAGAACACACGATAGACTGTGAAATCCCTATAAAGTTGAAATAAAAGTTAATGTTTACATCAAGGTCTAAGGTTTATAATTATTAAAAAAAAAATATTGCAATTGAATTAAATTTGAAAAATATAACTTTCACAGTAATAAAAAAAATTGACATGTACTGTTAATATTAGTATGTCGAACTTGTAAGATTTTGTTTACATTAAAAACGCAACGCGCATATACAGTTTTCACAATACTGCATTAACATGAAATCGCCTAAAAATATCACGTGTACTGCATTAGAACGTCGGGGACGCGATTTCATAAGATTTCTACCAATCGAAAATCGCCTAACGCGCCTGCATAAGTTTTTACTTGAATGAAAACCGGCTAAAAATGATTGAAGTGAATCGCGTAATTCGTGCCTACGCCTACCATTTTACAGACATCTATGAATATCATACACGTCTACAGCACCTCTCTTATACTGAACTACTTTTAAAAAATCTTTAAAACAGTTGACCCTGCAGGGCATCCCTAAAACTTCCCGCTATGATATTTATCGATGCGTTTATGAGCTCCCGGAGTATAAAAGTATAATTGTTTCAAAGCTCAAAGAATTATCTTTAAGCTTTTCGAGCTCAAAAACTCCAAAAACTTGTCCTTACAGGCCGTTCTAAAATCTTTTAACATCTATAATAATTTTTTGTGCTTTTTCAAGCTTTCTAAGCTCAAAAAATACAATTTTAATACGTTTTCAGGTTTTCGAGTTCAAAGATGTAAATATATTTAAATAAATTGCTATTTTTAAATTTTTGAACTATAACATCTATCGAACGCGACGTCCAATTTTCATCTGTTCTACATCATTCGACTAAGTCTTTTAAGCAAAGAAGCTCGACCGATACCAAACATAAGTGGAGAAATAACTATAGAGGTTATTTAAAAAAAAAAAAATCTTTTTTCCGTATTTTTCGTTAACAATATCTCTCTAATTAACGATTTTAATGCATTTTGCGACGTATATAAAAACATATACGGTATTTAAAAATGCCTGTGGTTGCTTTATTTCACATTTACGTTCACTTTTTTTTTATAAATACTTTATTTTATATATGCAAGTTTCCCACATATGTCATGCTATGTTAAGATTTATTTTTACATGTTTCATGTCATCCTCAAACTTAAGCCTTGAAGTCCAAAGTCAATATAAATAAATAAGTTAATAGTCACGGATTGACATTGAAAGCCACAACGAAACACCTTGAATAGAATTTTATCATTGAAACTATAAAAGCATAATACGGAACCCTAGTAATTCGAGACTCATTCGCACGTGTCCGTTTATCGTTTTCACCTGAACTCCTGATATTACTCGTAATAATAAAGTAATAAAGTACGTCCTAATAAATCACTAGTTGTTTCTTACCGAAATAACTCGTGCCAATCTCTTGCTTCTGATTTACCGTAGTACATCAAAATTGTTTAAGGTAATGAATTCGTACAAACGTATTTTAATGAAAACTTCAATTAGCTTTTTTGGTTGAAAGGTTTCCGTAATAGTCGAGGAATATTCCAGAAGGTCTTACATTACGAGCTATTACGTCTAATTAGTTGTCAGTGGAGCTTTTCCACCACATCTTTAATTAGAAGTAAAATATAAATACCTTTAAGCGGTGTGGAAATTCTGCTTCGAAAATTTTAGGCTACTTTTATCAAAATGACAGTAATAATTCTTCATTCACAGAACACACGTAAATAGACTTCATGTGAGTACCTCATTTGAATTACGCTACAAGAAAAATAGTGACTTTTGTTAAAATACAGTGATCTATAACGAATTATTAGATATACAAACTCTTTTCTGTTTAGCACTTTTGTTACACCATTCTGAGTAGAAATCGCGCGAATTGCGCTGATTCTATTTGTATAGTTTTTCAAAACACATGTAAATTTTTAATTCTTAAACAATGCTGAAAACGTATAACTGTGGACGGAATCTATACATAAATAGACCCGTTTTAGATTTCTCTTATATATTACTAATATTATAAATGTGGAGGTTTGTGGGGGTAGATTTTTCTCTCTTTTTCACGCGATAACTACTAAACAGATTTTGATGACTGAACAGATTTAACGATTAAAGTACTTTACAATAATATAGATGACATTTATTCTCGAATTTGTGCGCGTTTTTGTACTACTATATTGAATTATTACGAGCTCTGAAAGAATTATAAAAATTCTTTCACTTATATAAAGCTACATATTGAGTAAGTAATACAGTTTATATTTTATATTGATAGTAACATTTTTGCCTTCATACGAATCAGAACTGAACGAACCAAAATTGAAATGAGATCCGAGTCGAAATCAAACCAACAGTATGACCGGAATTGAAATGAGATCGGAATCGAAATCAAACCAACAGTATGACCGGAATCGAAATGAAATCCGAGTCGAAATCAAACCAACAGTATGACCGGAATTGAAATGAGATCGGAGTCGAAGTCAAACCAACAGTGTGACCGGAACTGAAATGAAATCGGAGACGAAATCAAACCAACAGTGTGACCGGAATTGAAATGAAATCCGAGTCGAAGTCAAACCAACAGTATGACCGGAATTGAAATGAGATCGGAGTCGAAGTCAAACCAACAGTGTGACCGGAACTGAAATGAAATCGGAGACGAAATCAAACCAACAGTGTGACCGGAATTGAAATGAAATCGGAGACGAAATCAAACCAACAGTGTGACCGGAATTGAAATGAAATCCGAGTCGAAGTCAAACCAACAGTATGACCGGAATTGAAATGAGATCGGAGTCGAAGTCAAACCAACAGTGTGACCGGAACTGAAATGAAATCGGAGACGAAATCAAACCAACAGTGTGACTGGAACTGAAATGAAATCGGAGACGAAATCAAACCAACAGTGTGACCGGAATTGAAATGAAATCCGAGTCGAAGTCAAACCAACAGTATGACCGGAATTGAAATGAAATCCGAGTCGAAGTCAAACCAACAGTATGACCGGAATTGAGATGAAATCGGAGACGAAATCAAACCAACAGTATGATCGGAATTGAAATGAGATCGGAATCGAAATCAAACCAACAGTATGACCGGAATCGAAATGAAATCGAGTCGAAGTCAAACCAACAATATGACCGGAATTGAAATGAGATCGGAGTCGAAGTCAAACCAACAGTGTGACCGGAACTGAAATGAAATCGGAGACGAAATCAAACCAACAGTATGACCGGAATTTAAATGAGATCGCAGTCGAAAACAAACCAACAGTATGACCAGAATTGAAATGAGATCGGAGTCGAAGTCAAACCAACAGTGTGACCGGAACTGAAATGAAATGGGAGACGAAATCAAACCAACAGTATGACCGGAATTTAAATGAGATCGCAGTCGAAAACAAACCAACAGTATGACCAGAATTGAAATGAGATCGGAGTCGAAGTCAAACCAACAGTGTGACCGGAACTGAAATGAAATCGGAGACGAAATCAAACCAACAGTATGACCGGAATTTAAATGAGATTGCAGTCGAAAACAAACCAACAGTATGACCAGAATTGAAATGATATCGGAGTCGAAGTCAAACCAACAGTGTGACCGGAATTTAAATGAAATTGTAGTCGAAATCAAACCAACAGTATGATCGGAATTTAAATGAGATCGGAGTCGAAATCAAACCAACAGTATGACCAGAATTGAAAGCAGGATTGGGATTGACAGTGAGATCGATCAGTATCGAAGATGAAGGGATATAATTCATGTTCACTTGGTCGAAGCCATGGGTGAAAAGCTAGTTTATAATATATGTAAACAAAATTTATAGCTATTTGTATGATATATTTTGATGCAAATATTTTTACAAATACGCACCTTATAAGACATGCGCTCAGAGTAGAATATGCTATGGTAAAAACTTGGGCTACATAGACGAAAGCATATAAAGAACACCTTAGATGCGAATATCAAATATGCACACGCACTTTTACTGACATTACATCCCATGTGAACTTAAACTTGGATCTGGTGGTCGTAGTTCATTCTCATATGGGATCATCACGATGATTATATGGGATGATCATGATAATTATATGGGATACCTGAGTATCCGATATGATTATTATGCATCATTGTTTTGGTATTGGGATATTTTAGAAAATATCTCAATAAATCTCCTAAAACATGCTCTGGTAAACACTAATTAATGTCAATTCCTATGTGTAAAATAGACTTGCAGTCGTAGCCGTAAAACATTACAATATTAAAAATATTATTACAAGTCTATTTTGTCAGAATAAAATAGCACTTAAACACAAAGTCAATAAATTCTCGAAAGTACTGAATTAAAGCAAACTTGAGAAATCCTGTCCAAATCCAGAGAAATCCTCTTTCGAGTAGTAGATCACGGAACTCACTAAAATTGTCTTAAATAACTTAACTTTATCAGAAATCGTCTTTGTTATTTACATTATTAAAAAATCTTACCTTTACAATGGACACATTTCTTGATAAGCTTCTATCTTTCTTCTTATCTGTGTCTGAGTTGTGCTCACCATCGTACAGACTGTTATCAAAATAATCTATGAAATTCTCAAACTCTTGTTTGAATTCCTTGCTATGATTCTCGTAATTTTTATCTTGTATATTGGCCATTATACCCACGTCGTCCGATTTGTATGTCACTGGCTCAAGTCTATCTTCAAACACCTCAACATAGTCTATGTTAGAATAATCTGTTGAATTATCTGAATAATCGTCTTCGTAATTAAGTAATATTTCGTCCAGGTCGGATAAACTATGTGATCTTTCCTCAGCATCATAATCTTTGATATTTACAGTATTAGTTTTTACCACTACTTCTGTAAGATCGTCATGTTCTATGTTAACTGTGTTATTATCGTACCTTATGAAGAACGGAATATCAGTTTTTATATCAACTTTTTCCTTATCTTCTAGGAAATCAACCTGGGGAACATTAGTTCTGAAGTCACTGAGTTCGTTTTGTATGTTTTTAATAAGAAGGATTGTGTTGACATTGGGCACGAAGAGATCTATTTTGAATAGAGAAGCCAGAGCACCAGTCTCATTGGTGTTCGAATCGTTTGTCGTTGAAAAGATCGAATTCGAAATTATTTTGTCAACATGTTGGTCAGAATTTTCGGTGTTGTAAACACTGAAAGCGCTTTCATTTATTGCATAATCTTTTATATTGGGCAAATAGTCCGTGCTCTTCAAATTTATGGCGGTGAACCGATTGAAGAAATCGTTGAAAAACCCACTAGCACATTCGTAAAACGTATCGCAATCACACTTTATAATCTCTATACTAATAAAAAATACATAAACCAAAAAACACATACGAATTAAAAGCATTTTGGCGCTCTAATTTTTCGTAATATTTATTATTTGGTTAGTAATTTTCACATCCATCCAAATACGTAAACAAAACGTCTTAACCGTCTTTAAACTTGCTTGCAAATGCCACCGAGACGGACAAGATTTGGCCTTGAATATGGAAAAAAAAAACTTGACTTTGATAAATTACCGCCATCGCAGTGAGCGTGCGTGAGCCTCGGATTAAAGCAATCGCGCTTGTTAACTTAATTGCTGTTATTATTTAGATAGCCGAAACTTAAATACGGCGTAATGAATATTTTGTTAAATGTTATGTTATTTTTTATTATTAAATTTAAAGCTTAATATACTATTAAGGCTTAGATGAAATATAGACACCAAAATATTTGTTAAATAAATATTTTGAATTTGAATAAGGGTAATTTTTTTTATGTGCTCAGGAATCTTATTATACGAATTCGCGACCTTATGGCAGTAGCTGATCCAAGGGGGGTCAAAGAGGTCGAGACTTCCCCGGCTAGTTGGGTCTTTATCTTATTATTCTAATCTAATCAAAGCTAGTCCCGGCTGAGACCCGCATGTGTAACACCTCCTGACTGGAAGGCTGCCATTCGGGAGGGGAGCCTTGCCTTACGTGGTCGACTAACATGTAAACACAGTTTATTTTTATTTCTAGCATTAAAATTATGTCTATGACTATTCTTCTTGAGCAATTTCTTACATATATTAAATTTTCAAATTCAGAATTTCGATTCAATAGTTGAAATTCAAATTTTTTTAATCTCACTTCTATGAGGTTCAAAGTTCCAGCTTATAAAAAGTGCAAGAAGAACTCACTTTTGCACCACAAAAATTCTATGAACATCCGCAACATAATTCCAAAGCAGGATGTCATATCACATCACATTGATTCCGAACCTTAATTCCTGATCCGATTCTGGTTCCGCTCTCAGATCTGACTTCTTTACTACTTCTCATTCCAATTCCCATTGCATTATCAATATTCAATTTTTTTCCCACACTCGTTTTGGTCCTTGATCCCATTCTCGTTTTTGGATCCTTCTCGATCACAAATCTCGATTCTGATCCTCGTCTTATTTACGATTTAGATACTGGCTGACTGATTGAGGTCCTGCTTTGGACGAAACCAACGCAAGTTTTAGTGTTTAAATTAAATTTATATTACATTATAGGTACCCATAAGTGAAGACTTAAGATAATTATTTTAAGCATAGTAATTTAGTCGAACACAACAAATCAAATTAAAGTTATTTTTGTTAAGTATTTTTCTCTACATATTTAAAAACACACAATAAAGATAAAAGCTCCTACCAACTTAATAACACCGTACTTATTGTAGCTACACTTAATAAGAATGAAGTAAGTCATAAACAGAAGACTTTTGTCAAACACAATAAATACAACCAAAGTTATGTGTAGATTAAGTTACCTTATAAAACTATTTTTTTTTTTGGCTTCGGTAACATAAGTACAATGCTTATAAATTGTTCTTTGTTGTTAATAATATTTATGTACAGTTAAGATTTTATTACAATTATGTATATAACATCCATGAATATAATAGCATCGATGGACTCTTATCCCTCCTTTTTTAATTAAAATATTATCAGATCCATCTTTTACACTCGGATGTAAAAATTTTACACAATCGTTTTCTTTCTGTTAAAAAGTAAGATATTTACAGTAGATCATTATACAATTTTGGATAGAGCAATATTCACATTTTCATAATCGGATTGTTGATTTTTAACTTCCAATAATAAATAAATATTATGTGAAAACAGTACTATCGTAAGAACATCCTTAACAAGGACAAATAAATCATTAATACAAACTATAAACAAAAACGGACCGAGGATCGATCCCTGTGGTACCTCAATGCGGACAACGGATCCAGACAATCTCATGTCATTGACATCGATCCTTTGCACCCTGTTAGTCAATTACAATTTCAAGAGGTCGACTGCATGCCCGTACGCTCACAATGATATATCCTGATCAGTGTTCAAACAAAGAGAGTACTGTCTATAACAACATTCAAAATAGATTTATTTAGGCTATAGTTTACAAGCTCATTCATATTATTTTTACATATTTCTCATTTAATTAATTTGTTGATTGAAAATATTGTCATATATTTTAACTATAGTTCAATATAGTTGATTAAAAATATAGTTCAATGTATAGTTGATCCATTATTTGATTGTTATCTTAAAGGAAAGGAAAAAAACAATATACAACATAAAATACAACAATCTACTAAAATTAAAACAAACATATATCACCGATTGTTAATAAATTATAATTAAGATATTAATTAATTTTGATCTGAATCGCAATCTATCAAAATACATAATTATTAATAACGTACTTTTTGGAAATCACTAGTATTCTTTTGTTGTTTTAATGTGTAATCTCACAAAATAAATTAAAAGAAATCCAATATTAACTTTCGAAAAACTTTTGAATCTTTATTCAATCGCTAGAATTCAAGAAGATATCACGTATTTTAAAAGTTGATTCTACAAATTGTTTAAAAAAAATACATATTTAAAAATAATACGCAGTCATCACTTATTTCATATTCCAAAAATGAACCGTTGGAGACGTCTCGAATTTTCCAATTAACGCTATTCCTCCTTCGTTCTCCTTCACGAATAATTTCGCTTCTTTTTTTAACGATTGATCCTTAAATTCGTTAAAGGGACCTCACCTGGTACGCGCTCCGCCGCGTAACACAATCATCGGTATAACGTCACAAGTGATGTCGATGAAATTACGTTTAACAACCTGGCGAAATTAACTTTTTTTTGTAAAAATATGCAATTGTTGGAAGCCTCAATAAAAAAAAAGGTTTTTAAGAATAATGCTCAACTACTGAATCGATCGATTAAAAAACTAAGTGGAATAATTCCTATCAATACTGCCTGGAATGTTGTAACTTGGGCGAAATCGGATTAGGAACAAAAATTTTCAAGAAATATTTTTCGTAATTTTGATAATTTTACCGTATTAAAAACGTATTTTAAAATAAAATATATTTTTGAACTTAAAAAGCTGCGTCGAATGTTACAAGTCGGATTAAATCTATTAAATTTATCATATATCAAACACAATTGAAGAAAAGTTTTAAAAAAGTAATTTTTCATAATAACTTTCAAATTTTTCGAAAGATCGACTTTTAAAATCAAAGTACTTTCGAAATACAAAAAACTACACGAAAGCCGATATCTCCTAGCAAATCAATTACAAAGTTGAAAAAATATCCTTGACAAAATATTTGAAATATAGTAATAATTTTTTTATGCGTCTAATATGTAATTTCGAAAAAGTACACTACTTGCCCTCAAAAATATGAGCAACATTGTTTTGTAGTTTACATACTCGGAAACATCTTCTTTATCAATCTAATAATATTTTTTTAATAATTGACATTATTGGTATTCATTCTCCATTATTTATTTAATGCTCTCCTTGCACGTGTATCCACTTTGTATGCAGATAGGTTGTCTGATTGAATCGTTGAATCTAATTTGCAATATCTAGTAAATCAGTCTGCAGCGTAAAGAAAGAAGCTATTTTGATTTCACTGGTCTGCAACAAAATCCTCCTTAGTAAAATTATATCATGAATATGACGGTTTTAATGCTCTAAATCTATTCCCGTTAACCGACTTTTTTTGACACATCTAGACTTTTTTTAAATATTTGAAAATAATAATTTTTTGAATTTATTTTTCATATTTCATATTTTTTCATCATAATTAATATACATACATACAAAATCGGTTTTAGTGAATAGTAAATAGTGGTACGCAATTTTTCTGGTTGTATTCTTGCGCATGCGCAGTTTTCGCTGTGACTTTACAGCAGTTAGTTAAAAGCTTCTCTGTTACTTGTTTACGTTTAATATCAGATATTTTGGTAAGTTTTGCGCACAGTCCATATTCTATGTATTTAATTAAAGTATTTTATGTAATTTCCTAAGAGCAAAGCCAATAAGTAGGAATTTCAAAATTATTCCCAAATAAAATTTATTTAATTTTAGGTTATAGAATGCCGCGAACTTATAAGAATTCCGCAGGATGTTTTTGCCACATTTACGGTAAATTTACTCTGAAAATATAACTCAATATCAAAAATACTTATCAGCTATGAAGTTATTCATTCGAACATCGCATCTGCTAAGAGATTCATCGACACCAGTTCGTCATGAAGAAGGCACTTCACCTCCAGTAACTCCTAAAAATAACGGAAAGATGGATAATGAAAATGTTTCTGGTTTACAGACTCAATCGAGTTTCCTTTCTGGTTGTTCTTTCTCATCTTCATTAACTGTATCAGAAACTTTAAGTCAATCAAAATAACCTTATTTTCTAGAGCAATAGGATTTGTTTGACCTAGTTCTAATTTTAGAGCTATCAAAATCTAAAGCTCATTTACTTGAATCATGATTAAAAGAATGGAATTTTTTGGACAAAAATACGAGAATCTCATATTTTCGCACAAGGGAAGAAAATTTTACTAAATTATTTTCAAAGACGATAATTTAGTATTCTGAAATAATCTTGCAAAGCTTCTGCAAGAACTAAATTTTCCGGAAAAATCTGAAATGAAGACTTTTTATTGGTGCTTCTGAAATTATTTTGAGAGCCGTTTTACTCCGCGATGGTAATAAACACCCATTTGTACCCGTCGCCCAGACAACCAACTTGAAAAAAAATATACAAATTTGGAGATATGAATGACTTGAAAAAATAAAATATTCTCAATACCTGTAGAATGTTTACACTGATACAAAAGTCGTAGCTATACTTACTGAATTACAAAGATGCTAAGTTTTGCTGTTTCTTATGTGAATGGGATAATCGTGCATAAATAAAACCTACGTAATGAAAAATTGGTCAAGAAGATAAAACTTAACATCTGAAGTTAAAAATGTATCTCAAAAACCTTTATATTATTAAGTGACAAAATTTTTCTGCCACCACGTCACATACAGTAGGGACTCATGAAATATTTTTTAAAAGCTGTGGAGAAGGAAAGTGCAGGCTTTCAGTATCTATAAACTAAATTTCCCCGAACCAGTGACGCGAAGTTGAAAGAACGAATTTTTATAGGTTTGCAAATTCAAGAGCTTATAACGAGTGAAGTTTTTAATTCAAAGTTAAATAGAGCAGAAAAAAGAGCCTGGAAGGCTTAATAGAATTGTGTCTTTTTTCCTACACAATACAAAAGATAACAACTACCAAAGAATCAATCAAGAACTTCTTTCTGCTTTTAAAGCTCTAGAATGCAATATGTCGCTCAAAATTCATTTTTTACACTTGCGCTTAGATTTTTTTTCTGAAAATCTTGGTGCCGTATCAGATGAGCATGGTGAAAGGTTTCATCAGGTCGTATTGCACGTTGAAAGCCTCTTCAATCGGCGATGGTCAGCAGCAACGTTTGCTGATTTCTGTTGGTGGATTCGTTGAAAAATTCCGATTGAAGCAATGAAAAGGAAGAAAACTACACAATAACTTGGATTTCGTCATCATATGAGATATATTTAGTAACATTTTTATGACTTGCGACCGTAAAAATAGTATTTCTTCCTGTAGAACTTAAACGTACTACTTTATAACTTTATTGTAATTTTTGTTATTTGAATAATATCACTTTTTATATAAATGGACATTATATTTAAAATCAATATACTGCATATATTACCACTAGGAATTCCGCGTTTAGAGAAGCAAAAATAATGTTATCATGCATGAAAACATTGAAGAGAAAAATACTCTTTTATAGACCATGATGTTTAACAAGAAGTTAAAAAATCCTGTTTGTTTATCAAAATTCAATATATAATACATTAAAAAAATAGAATGTTTTAATAAAAATAGTGATAGACATAATTTCAATACTAGAAATAAAAATAAGCTGTGTTTAGATGTTAATCGACTGCATGGGGTTACAAATTCCTTTACGGGACTTTGTGTGTGCATGTTCAATAAGATTCTTGTGGATGTATAAAATTTACCCTTATACAAATTTAAAATATTATACAACTCTGAATATTTAGAGGATAAATGGACATAATGAGCTCGACTTCCTACAGGTTTTTTCTTGCAATAGTTTTATATATGCCTTTATTTCTATATAACTGGTTTTAAAAGAGCTAACCTCAAGTTTCTTGCTCGTTCTTCTTGAAAGATAACTGCCATACCTACGCGTAGTCGTTAAAAAAAGTGGAAATAATTAAAAATCTGTAAATTCTTTAAACGTTATGACGTATTTCAAGTGTTATATTATAACCTATAAAATAAAGATATTTTGAATTTGAATTTGAATTTGAAATTACTATGAAATGTATACATGTATATTTAGTAACTACATACTAAGGCGTATTTAATTCGCAGAGTACATTTTTTTTCCATTCACAATGCAATGCCTAAAATCTTAACCTTGACGTAATAAAATTCTTTTCTTAATGTTCAATTGAAAGAATCCAGAAAAAAAGCAATGATTATATCAACTTTAGTTTTCAAATAATTTTTTATCCAACACCGTTAGATCGGTTGTAATCGCTTGAAATTAAAACTCTTACAACGAGTCGTACCAAAAGTAAAACTCACAAATTATAAACTTAAACGTAGTATTTGACGGATAATATATGAACAATCCGTTAGATTTTACGATTATATTACAATTTACGCTGCTAACGTTTTGCAACCCGCTGTTAGAATTATAAAAATCAATACAATGTCAAGAAAAACGAGTTCGTAGAGCGTTGCAAAAATGTTAGCTAAATCAGATAATAAATGCATACAGCCAAACCATGCATAATGCCAAAAACTTCGCTGCCATCGAAGCTCAAAATCTAGTCGGTCTTGGCTATCACAATTCGTTAGATGATGTTCTCTAGATCGCATATTTCCAAAATAATTTCCCAACTTATACAAAACTCTAATTTTCCTTACCCCTATCCCATTGGGGGTGAACATAGACCACTATCAAGTATATTGGTACTTAGTGGTGGTTTATGTTCAGTGAAAGTAATAAGCTTCTAAACAAATAATTAAGACGTATCGTATAAAGTGTTCTGGTAAAAGTGTCTGGTGGCGAATGTTATTCTCCTGTTAAACAATTCGAGTGCTGGAGGTGCAGGCTTTGAACAGAATGTCACCGGAAATGGAATGGTATCCTGACCATGGGTTGGATACACCAAAGAGTTTTAACTTAAGCGAAAATAAACCAGTAGCTTTTTGACTTTATGTCATTAATCTGCTGGTCGTGGATTTTGCCGTCGCAATGGTAACGACGTTCTCTAACTACCTCCAACAAGCAATGGGTCAGCACGGGGAGCACAAGTGCCCTTCAATAAGAAATAAATATATAATGGTGGGGTATCCCTTAGCAGTGGATTTATTAATACCTGATGCAACAACACATAGTACAACTCATAGTTATTGGCGAGGTACGCCGTTGAATCGTCTAGACGTAGAATAGATGGTGCACGCTCTGAAGTATTCGTGGTGCTTAAAGAACTGAAGGGCGACATGTAAAATGAACAAATATTTAAAAAAATGTTTTTTCCTTTAGAAAATAAACGATACGACTCACTTTTTAAATTCAAAAATATCTTTATTTCATAGGCTATGGCATGACAGTTGAAATATGTGAAGCGGGAAATTTAAGGACAGCTCTTATTTAATTTAAATATGTTACGTTGTACAATCAAATTTATCTAATTATCGCATAAAGAAAATACAAATACGCAAGGAGGTGAGCTGAATACGCCCCTAAATATTTGTCCTCTTGAAATTCACAAATTGTATAATAAATGTACTTTTTTATTAATTATTTATCCAAATTGAATTTAAATTTGAATAAGGGTAAATTTTGTACATCATCATTGACCCTATTGAGCATGCGCACACAACGCCTACTAAATGAATATGTCCATTTATGTAGTCAATTAATTTTGTAAACGCAATGCATTTCTAATTTTAATTTATTTTTTGAAATTGTTTCAATCATTATTTTTTCTTTTAAATGTTTATGCATTGTTATGATATAATAGTTATCCGACATAAAATATCCCTCCACATATTTATTTTCTCAATATCTCCGTAATTGAAACAAGCGCCATCTAGCGATCTTCATAGTCCAAATTGATATGGCCGCGGCGCAGATAATCATCGGGTGGGTACATTTATGTGATGCCTTCCGTGTATTGAGTCTACATCGAGTACCAATTATAATTTCGCTAAATTTATTAAATCTGTGGTTAAGTGCTTTAGCCCAAAACAGAAGAAGATAGAGGGCGCGCCAGCAGTTGAATGAGACCAAGCACCTTCTCCCGTGGTATGTCCCTTCTTTTTTCCTATTCTATTTCCGCTGTTTTGTTTTAGCGTTTTGCTATCACTTAAAAAGAAATAAAGGCGATCCAAACCATCGCTAGCTGTTCAATTAAAGAAGTAGCGAAAACTGACGACGACGTGGCGGTAATAAAGCAATACCTAACAAACATCTTACTCGTATTACATTATCTGGTTAAAAAATAAATCAAAGAGCCATATACTGTACGTAATACAAAATATTATTATGATACATCACGGGACGCATATTTTGAGTGTCGCTACAACGTACAGTCCGCTCTATACTAAATATTACACAACCTCGTGTATGTGGTCACATATTCAAAATTAATTTATTCAATATATTAGTGTACGTACCTCCATTGGAATATTTACTTCCTTTTCTGCATTCCTTCTTCTAAATTCTCTCTCTTTAATTATATCATTCACTAGGCTCTCTTCGTGATAGTCGAAGAAGTAATCCAACACCACCGTTTCGTTCAATAACGTATACCCGCTATCATCTCTTTTCGCTCTACCACGATCTGTGTAATTCGCTGCATCGTCAATAGCACTCAAATCGCCGAACTCGTTCTCATCACCGTACCCGTAGTCGTAACTCATCTCCGTAGTGGTCCCGTTATCGGCGGCGTAGTCCACGTTTAAAATGGTCAAATTCAATTCGGATATAGTCGAAATCCTTTTTATAGTTATATTCGGCGTTAAATATCTGTACAGGTCACCCCAGTACCTGGCGCTGTACATGCAAAGGGATACGAGAAACAACATCACCAGAAATATCAGTAGTATTATCAGTCTAGTGATATGCTTTAACAGTTTCGAATGAATTCTCGCCATATTCTTGACTGTTCGAGACCTGGAGATACACTGGATGACAAATAAATAGTTATCAGACGTCACATAATGCGTGTATTGTTTTGTTATGCGCCGAATACGGCACAATGGCTAGTAAAAATGAATAGGTATCGTCACTTGTGCCGTAACTGGTATCGCAAACGTTCTAATATTATGTTCGCTCAATAATAAATAGTTAAGGAATATACGCGGCTTTACGTATTAATATTGTCATAGAAATTATTGTAAATAAACGAACGAGATTTCATTTGAATAAAGAATAAAAATATAAAAAAATCTTAGGTAAGTTTGGAGACGAAAGTGTAAATAAAAATAGAATTTACCTTTTCTTAATATAAGAAAACTTTCATTTGTATATGACAAACAACGTCTTCAACCACAGAATACATTCTTACGCATGGTAAAGAAAAGAAGACTTTTTCAAATCCATATCTCTGTACACCCGCCTAATTCTTAATGTCACCAATCATACCATCAACCGAAAACTGTTCCTCCCCCTGGCTTGATTTAGAAGTATCTGAGAAACAAGCTCCTAAGAAAAGGACTCGCGTTAATCAATTTTAATCCGAAGCCAGGACTTCTTGAGATTCTTATATTTGTAACCGTTTACACACTCAAAAACATTTTCTGATACGATGAAGCCCGCGTCCTCGTTTGCTCTTAATCAACATCAGACCAACGAATTTCGAAGGATCCCTTTCTTAAGACGTCACCAGAATCATATCGTTTGGTCTCATTTGCTCATGGAATATCAAATCGTACATCATTCATCAATTAGCAGGCATCATCAATGTCTTTCGTTCTTTTGGAAAGCATGGCGTTACGGAAGACCTATACTTCGTCACAACCGAATCTACATGGCTCATCCTCTTCATTACAGAGAGGATATTTCTAATCAAAAGCTTCCGATATTTGTATAGGGCACACGGACACCCGAAATGTTCGAGCCCTGGTCTATATGTGTCACTCATTGCCCGTCACAGCCCGATAGGCTTACAGGCAGACACGCCTATTGCTCTTTCTGGAGCGACATCTCATTACCTTATTCCCATCTGCGATTTCAATTCTTCTTGCAATTTCTACTTAATATTCTCATTTCTAGTTCTATGGATAACACATAAATATATACATACGTAGGGCGTCAAAATCATTGCTCTTTTATTAGTCCGCTGTACTTACAAAATCACTTTTGTGTCTGAATGCTTGTTCAAGGTGCTATCCTTCTAAATTATAAGGCAAAATCGCAATTTTACTCAAAGATAGCAACCGAAATCTCATTCGAATCTGTGTAGGTTTCAAAGGTTAAATTTGATTTTAAATGTTGTATAATGAAAAACGATTTTTTCAATGTTGACGAGATGGGTCAAACAAGGTCTGAACAAAACAAACGAAAGCTTGTATCTTCACAGAACGTCATAAACACATACCAGAATTAACTCTTCTATTAAAAATGATACCATTAAAAATCGACATCTCATTTCATTATTTATAAAAGAATAAATAAAAAATACATTTTTCGTAAGTGTAGACCGAATAAAAAATTGTCTTGTATGAGTTACTGATTTTTTTTAAATAATAAGTATACATAAAATTTGAACAATACGAAAACAGTAATTTCTCGACTGCATTACCTCAGATAATGCAGTTGTATACACACGCACATACAATGACTTTAAGTACATACCGTATCGAATACAGAATGTCACATTTTAAAATACTTTATCAAATTTCATATCCAGTCAATAAGCATACACAAAAATTTTCGAGATCGGTTGATATGAAAAAAGTTTGTACAAGTGAAGTCTCGTGTATTTTATTTAAGCTAGTATCTACTATTTGTTCATCCCTTTCATTTGACATACAATCTGATCAAATTATAAAATAGTATTTTGTTTTCAGGATCAATATAATATCTCTGTAACAAAATTAAACCCTCATGAAAGCTGTAGCCGCACCACTATCTTCTATTATAGCACTAATTTTAAACCGCATCCAATAGATTCAGAACAAATCGACTGCAACATACAGACGTACAACGAGATGGTTGAATGGTTGAATCGAAATTATTTTGTAATAAGAAAAACTGTGGTACTTTTTTTATTATCGTGTCTTTAGAAATATGGAAAATTTTGTCAGAGTTCAGTGTTATACGTGTTGTTAAACTTTATGTGACTTTACAGTCTTTCACTTGGTGATTCACTTGAACATATTAAAAAAAAATTCCTCTCTACTTGCTAAGCTAACCTCTAAAATGAGGCCCTGAATTCTGACTGTTAAACCATATGTATATATCGGCTTAGATACTATTTGTGACAGACGGACAGGCAGTGAGTTACCTAAGTGGTAGACTTCTATACGCAACTCTAAAAACTACAATTCCCTATCCGCACCCTCGCATTCGTACATAAACAAACGAAGACTTTGTAGGGAATTCGTTTGCCCTCCGTCGTGTTCCTCTTTGAAAACTGCTTGGAATAAAAGCTAATTATCTGGAACGGATCGCGACTGTACACAAAACTTGTCTTCGTTTCCACGCTATGAAGCATTTCGTTCGGCTTTCTATTGTAGCGGGGCGGGCGTCGGCGGTGCCTCTTGTACTTTTTTCATTGCTCAGCCAGACAGAATTTTATTCGTAATTACATAGCGTATAAAAGAGCTGGCTACGTACACGGCGGTCTCGGTCCATTGCCGAGGAAGCGCAACACGAGACTAATAAAATTGGTGGTTTTGAGAAGATTAACAGATATCAACCGCTTGAGGCGTACACGTTTGTACTAAATAAAAGAAATGGACGATTTCTATTCGGATTTTGTTATAGAATGTGTTCGTAGAAATCGACAAACAACATCATTCTTGGCCGTCCAGAATCTTGGACAAATATCAGTACAGCAGTCGCCATTTCTATGTTCGGCTCTCAGTAAAAAATATCAAATACCACTTTCTTATGATGTGTTATTAAACTACATTTCATTGTACCGAATGAGTTATTTTTTTTTTTATTCAATTTTAGATCCTTTTTTCATAGAATAACGAATCTGAGTGATTTCCTCAATATGCTTTTGAACTTATAATTTTTAAACTTTCATTTGATAAACTGCTAAATTAAAAGCATATCTTTTCTTTTCTTATTTTAACACATGAAATTACCTTTAAAATAATGTTTTAAAGGTAGTTTCAATTTTAAATTAATCAGATGTTTGATTCGATCCAAATATTTCTATTTTTGGGTCGATTTCTATAACCGTCTGTACAAACTGCTTAGAAAGCACTCGGCAATGATAGACTGGCAAAAAAATATGCTTCATTTCATTATTGTGAAACCCTATCACAACAACACAGCTCTTAGTCCTGAATTTATGATTATAAACCTACACGATACCCTTTTTAATAAGCGTGATAGATTAAATCAAAAGCAAATAAAAAAACAATAACAATTTAATAACTAAAAATAGAATAAAATTAACAACAACACAAACTCACGCGGCACACAAACAAACAACAACACACGACGAACAACAACAGCGACGGCTGATGCAACTTAAATTTTATGTGATCCCTTCTTTGTGTGTATGATCGTCTCGTAGACGGGCACTTTGAAGGGTATGGGCTTTTCGACAGGTACTAGAATATGTTTGACCACCTCGAACGGCACCTCCTTTATTTTCGGCACGTGGACCGTCTTCTCCACGGGGTACGGGACGGACTTCTCCACGGGAATGGACACCTCCTTGACTATGGGTATGACCACGGCCTTGGGAACAGGAACCTGTATGGGAACCGGGTGCGGGACGGGAATTATCACGGGGTGCGGCACTTTGATCTCCACGTTCTTCGGTAGAGGGACGATCGTCTCCTTGTAGTGCTTTATGGGCTCGGGGTTCTCCTCCTCGACGTGCTGGTGCACCGGGTAGGCTTGAACCTTGTGCTCGAAGCCGCCGAAGCCGTGGCCCTGGTCGTCGTGGCTCAGCAGGGAGGAGGAGCCGTAGTCGCTGCCGTAGTCGCCGTGGCCGAAACTCTCGGACGCTTGACCCTGGAAAATATTTCGAATTCGATAAATACATTTTGCGATATGCATTAAATACGTTATTTTATCATAGTCAACTATTATTTAATACCATTAAAAGATTGATTTAGATGTCGGATTATGATTGCATACATTAAAAATAGTAATTTGTCATTATGTCCTTTAGCTAGATCTAACCTCGAAAGTTCATTACATTTTCTAGAAAACATCCAATATTAATCTTTATAATACACAATCAAAAATAAATTCACAGCAAGAGCATTAATTGTTATAGTATTTTTTTTTATAAATGTTGAAATAAAAGAAATATAAATAGCATCATGACAGAATTGTTTCTGCAATCAAGGATTTATTTTTTTTATAAAATTCAATCAAATCATATAGTAATTGGATAATACAATGAAGTTCATTCAAGCATGTATCATTTTAATGATATATGTTTAAAATATTCACTAACTTTTAAGATTAAACCGATATATCTTTTATAAAAAAATTACAGTGAATGAGACTGAAAACAATATTTGGGACGTACAAGCGGGATTTCGAAAAGGCATAGGGTGAGCAGATCAAATTTTTTATGTGCGAAACATTGCAGAATTTTTTTATGGCCAATAGCCAAAAGATTTTCTTTATTTTCATCTGAAAAAAGATTATGATAGAGTGAAAAGAAATGATCTATGGGGAACCCTATCTATGCATAATGTGAGTAGCAGATTGATATAGGCATTGCAATTTCTATACAGGGGCTTCAGTGCTTGCAGCAGAATTAATGTGGCATACACTGACTGATTTGACAGTTCGAGGATGTCAAACAAGGGTGTGGCTTCACAGTGGCTATTCAACCTATTCATGAATAGCTGTCTGCATGATTTGAAAGAGTATTAGTGAGGACTAACGATGGATGAGCTGTCTGTCAAATACCTCCTGTACGCCAACGACCAAGTAATCTTTGAAACGTCGGCGAGCGGACTGTAGGAGATGGTAAATAAAATTAATGATTCTGTTAAGAAAAGGGGTATGAAAATAAATGTGGGTAAGACTAAGGTGATGGTGTTTGAAAGGGGCAGAAGCACGACTGAATGCGATATACTTATAGAAGGTGAGAAAGTCGAAAAAGGAAAACAGTTTATATACTTGGATAGTCTGTTTACAAATGATGGCGAACATGACAGAGACAGCGAAAGGAGAGCGAATGCGGGAAATAAAGTGAATGGGACCTTGCTCGCTGTTATGAATAGTAAAAGCGTCTCACGATAAGCACGTTTGCTTATCCATAACAGGGTCCAGATCTCTACGCTAATGTATGGTAGCGAAAGCTGAGTATGGCAGAAAAAAAAATAAAAGTAGGATCAATGCAGTGGAGCAGTGGAGATGCGATCTCTGCGTAGTATGTGCAGAGTGTCTAGGAAAGATAGATGTAGAACCAGTGGTGTAAGAGAGCGGTGTGGTTTGAAGGAAGATGTAGTTAGTGACTAGAGTAGAAAGAAGTGTGTTGTGGTGGTTTGGTCAACTGAAGAGGTTAATTGAAAGTAGAGTGACAAAACAAATGTATACAGCAAATGTGTGTGATGGAAAGATCGGCAAAGATCGCCCTAGAAAATCCTATGCAGACCATATGCGTAGCATACTAAAAAATGGCCAAATTTTATGCACCCGAAACCGAGGAGATCGCATGAAAAGATTGATTGGATGTCACTGAGGAATGAGAGATATGCAAAGATCGTATCATATGGAAATCTATGGTCTCTGCCTACCCTTATAGGAAATAGGTGTGAGTTTAGTATTTATTTATTATTTTTATAAATTTTACACATACTTCCATACATATGATTTCTAATTGTGCAAATCATCATAAGTTAAAACACTCTACAACACTACGAATTCCGATAAGCATCGTTAGATTCTTGTTATGTCGTACTCTTCGTCATTAAAACCGTCATGTAACGTCTAATGCATACACGAGGCTCAATTCGACCGCGACGACATCAAAAAAAAAAAGCCATCACACACTTTCGGCCGCGTTCCGAATTACGTAACCGCCGTCATAGAACGTAACGGTTACGAAACTTCAGCCGGTCGCCGGTTTACGAATAAAAGCAGAAAAAAAAATCGATAGAAACCCGTTCGACTTTCTTCGGAGCGAATCGGAACGTCGGTACACTTCTTTTTTTTTAATTCCACCAATCGCAAGGCTTTATCTCTGCACGTCCATCTAGAATTGTATTATTTCCGCTCGCCATTCTCCTCTGATCTTTTTGATATTCAAATTGAAAGCGCAATAAGGTCCAGTGAAAAGCGATTTATATCGTAAACTCAAAGAGCTTTTTACGCTAAACGCCGCTTCCGTGTACTGTTATATTCACTTTTAACAAAAAAAGTCACTTTTACAGGTTTTTTCAAAGTCCAAATTCATTTCCAATGCGACTTTTTGTTGAAAGTAACAAAAGCGACTGTGGAAGTGACTCTTATCTTTAATTATTTCACGGTTTTATCAACTTTATAGACAACTAAATAAAGCAGCATTCAAACGAGAACGATCGCTGTACGCGTTCTATTCCTATAAAATAACTATTTTTTAAAGAAGAAGTAGGTAACATTAGTTCGGTGTCACGACGCTCGACCGCAGTACACATGTCGTAGGTTCGATCCCGAACTTTTACTAATAAACTTTTCTGGCTGAAGAAAATGCTGACGCCATAGGAAAGCACCGAATTACGTGAAAAAAAAGTTCAAAATCAGGTGAAACGCACTTTCGTCGTGTGTGAAATGTACGCACTTTGATGGCCCAGCGACCTTACACCAGTGAACAACTCTAGCTAAAGCAAATAATGGACGATGCCGTGAAGTTAATATTTTATAATGTTTGTAAACAGGTTTAGCATTTTATGTGAATATTTTTACGTCGATATTTACTCCCCAACTTTTATAACTAGTTTAAGATATTATATAATTTCGGTAGCAACATGAAACTCGATAACATAATAAAATGTTTGTCTCTACTACGATCTAAAAAATCCGCATAGAAAATTTGTAAACGGGCTCGCTGCACAATCGGCCTGCCACATAGGGTATTACGTAACATTTCATTGTGAAGAACCTTTTGTGGTTTTCTAAGGGCTCGGGCGCGACACGCAGACGGACGGACAAAGGGAAAAGAATTTTTGCGTCGTCCCCTCGCGAATTAGACTTCACATTTAATTGTCGTATTGAAAGGGTGAAATAAAAGAACCTGTACATATAAAAAAGCTATAAAACCATCATGTCCAATATATTGGAAATATTTGCTAAAAACCGAAAAAACCAAAAATATGGGAAGAGTAATAGAATGTAAAAATGATTTTTATAAACTTTGTCTGTCTGTGCTCGCTAAATTTCAGAACTACTAGACAAATTTTTATGGGGTTTTGACTGTTAACTCGAGCGTCGCTCGGGACAGCACATAAGCTTTATTTGATGAAAATCGAGAAATGGAAAATTAATACAAATTGTAAAAATAAATTACATGTCTACGAAGCCAGATACGCGGCTAGTATAGATAGAATAAAAGATGTAGCTCATAGGATGTAATAAACAAGATTGTTTAATGAAAAGTAATTTTTAATTTTTTTGTAAGTCAGAACTTTTGACAGACAAAACTCATAAACATGCCAAGGCGAAATTTTAACAATTCTATCTATATGCCAAGCAAAATAACATTATCATAAAGTTATCTCATTTGATATAAGCAAAACTTTGATTACAACGATATGACCATAGAATTAGAAATTAGAATTTTTAAAACTTGAACTTTCTTGAACGTTAACTATGCTATAAGACTTTATTTTAAAAAAGTTTGAATGACCAAGTAATTTTGAATGGAAACTAGTTGAAAAATGCAATATTTACAAGGTGTAAAGATGAAAAAAGAAAAATATCTTAATGATACGTAAAACGTCAAGCACAACCGATACGCGCCATCTAAAGAAACGTAGTCTTTGAAGACGTCTCAAAAAATTCATAGTACCTATTCGGTCATAAAAAATTAACGAATCGGTCACGTCACAATTATTTTTATAGGACCTAGACTAAAAGTCTGTTTGAATCCCCCCTTAAAATAATTCTGATCCTATTTCTGACTTATGAATGAACCAAAATCATGATCAACTTAGATAATCGTCGAGCTGCCGTTACAAGCAAGTGGTTACGGCTGAGCAGCCAAAGGCGCCGCCTTCGGACCAAAACGTACCGTGTTCGGACCTAACCACAAAGTTGACCAAAGATTTTTTAACTTAAATGAAATTAAACTATTCGCTGCATGCCTCGAAGAACACATTCAGCCGTTATTCCCTGACGTGGCCATGGCACTATTAACGATGTCCGACAACAGTCCCCTAACTGGTGCTAAGCGTGGAGAAACGAGGGTTAAAACTCTCTTGGCCTGGAATAAAAAGATTACGGGAGGGTGTCTCGATAGTGCGGGGGTTGAGAAACTGACGCGACGAGGTCGCGATGCAAGTTGTCTTGTTTTATTTTTAATTTAATGGCTTTAATGATGATTTCTACATGAAAAGCAAATAAAATGTTGAACCTTTTTACTGTAGAAGCGCCATACCGCAGCAAAAATGAGCCGGTTCGATCGGTAAGATATCATATTCTGATAGAATATGGACGCAAAGTTGCATATTCCACTGTTGCGTTTCGTCCAGTGGGTAAGAGTTTCGGTGGCTCGCTTACCATCTCCCCCTTATATCAACTCGATCTCCCCTCCACCAGATATCCTATTCTCTCTTCTCGGCAACTACTGCGGTGGCGAGTATTCATGAGCGGCGGCAACTATCCACTCTCTGATGCCTCGCTTACTCATTATTCCCTCAAAAATGCCGTAACAAATCCAGGAACAAGACAAAAAAGCGTTTTAAAGATAAAAACTGGCTAAGAGCATGTCGGACCATGCTCATTATAGGGTTATGACGGCGTTATTACAAAGAAATACACTACAGATGAAAAAAGTACATTGTTACACTTTTTCGCCTATAACTAGAAAAACAAATAAGTATTTTATTTGTTACTATTAAACTAGTGTAAACTAAAGTGAATAACAGCATTATACAAAACATTATATCCGAATATGTTCAAGATAATTTTCGTAGAAAGTATTTATTTATTACCTTCGTTATTTTTTTAATTTTGGACATACAATTTAGAAAATAGAGGGGGGACACAATTTTTGCAACTTTCGGAGCGATTATTTCCGGAATTATTCACGTAATCAGACAAATTGTTTAAAAACCTTAAAGCATTTTTAAGAAAACTATTGAAATATTTGCCACTCGTTCTTTATGTTTACTGAAAAAAAATTTTTTCAGCTTCTGTTACATGTATGGAGTGTTCTCCCTAGAAATATTTATTTTTCTTATTTAACTATAAAACTAAGTAGCGGCTTATACAAGACACCTACACTATAAATGTATTTCATCAATATACATTTTGTAGTTTTTGATTACAATGCCTGTGACATACAGACTGACAGACGGACGGTCGAAGAGGACGAAATTATTAGGGTTCCGTTGTTGCCATTTTGGCTCGGAACCCTAAAAAAAGCTTTGAGCCTCATACTAGCTCTTGGTAGTCTGCTTGTCTGAAGGTCACACCTCCTAGTTCGAGGATGCTTTGATATAAAATGAACTTTTAATTGGGCTTCTTATGATTGAAAATACAATATTGTTTAAGTATTAGATAATGTTAAATTTATTGAAAATTATTTTCCTCGCAGACGTCTTAAGAAATAATTATTCCAATAATTCTGGTGAAATTTGCAAATTTTGGTAACGGGAAAGAATAACTAAAACCTTACAACATGAAAACCATGGTAACTCGACTCTGTTTTATAAAATACATTGATGTTAGTTGGTTCAGATATGGTGTATGATTATATATGATTGTATGATTGTTGTGGAAACTTGGTATATTCAAAGCCAAAGTTATTGTTAATGTGTAAAAATAATCTACATCAAAAAAAATCAAAATTAGTCCACAAACGACGAAGTTATCGCTGAACGTATATAAACAAAATACATGCAGAAAAACAGAGAACCTTTTCCTTTTTTTGAAGTCGGTTAAAAATTAAAATTGACGCGCATTTCGATACAGCATCTACACATATGCTTGAGTAGGTATGCTTAATTCTTAGAAAATCAATGATTAATTTTATTTTCCAATTCAAAAACGATTAAATTGATATAATAAAATTCGTTTCCCGTTCTCTTAAGCTCTTCATATTATTAAACATATCAAAATTTTCTTTAAAAACTGCCGTTTTAAATAAAAAAAAAATGCGTTATATTATCAGAATTACTCATAAAACAATGTAATAGTTTCGTTGTATTTATTAACCTTGTTTGACGGTAATGGTTCGGTGGCGAGTGCAGAGACTAAACATGTCGTTTCATACGGACACGCATGCGCGATCGTCGGTGACGCTAATCAACATAGAAAACTCACGCTTTGATCGCCGAAGTTAGCCGCCATCCCGGCCCAGCCCATGTGGCCGTTGGCTATGTCCATCTCGGCCTGGTAGCCGCTGGCCGCCATGTGCATGTCCGCGAACCCGTTGACACCGTTCTCGGGATTCTCCAAGTTTTGAGGCGCCGGCGCAGCCAGTACTGTCGCGGCTAATAACTGAAAATAGCATTTCTGATTATTATAAAGATATAAAAAAATAATTTATATGAGATACCAACACACTGACTGAACACGTCTTAATATAGAAGATTGTATTGTTCACGCTGTCTAAAAGTCCACGGGCTTTTAGACAGCGTGAACAACCCTAATAACTAAATACGCAAATTTACACTTAAAATATCATTTATTTCATGGGTCACTGTATAACGCTTCAAATACATCACAAAATTTTAAGCATTTACCATTTTATTGCTTTTTACCGTTCTTCGTAATATTAACCGATTGAAATTATTATTTCTATGTTATCCAACTTAATAGCTTTACAGTAGAATACGTCGCCGTCTTTAATCCAAGTGGTTTCAGGCGCGGTTATATGGCCTGCAGACGGAGCTGTGGTATGCAATGTGTGCCGGTTCAGTGACCCGACGATGGCGTGTTCTGGTCTGATATTTTCATGACTTTCCAATAGATTTTTCCCCAAGTATACAGCCAGTTTATGATGAACTTATTAAGTTATCTCGTTCTTTTGATAAGTATTACATTCGTCATATAGTGCATACATTTTCGACAAAAAAAAAGAACTTCCACAGATTTTCTGCTTAACACGATCGTGTAATATTTCGCTTTTAATATACCTGTCGAATATTTCTATTGCTTATTTTAATTTACGGTTTTTATGTCGTGTTCTTGTAAAATTTTCACTGTAATATTCTTGCTGTATAAACATAACGTATACCCACAGTACACTAGCCACTTTGTATAGCAATGTACAGAAAACAATCCACATTGTAATCATTATCCCACAGACGAAAAAGGCGTGTTCAAAAAAGTAGTACGTCCAATTCCTCACAACATACATCGATAATAATTACTGAAGCGGTAGAATTGCCTAGGTTTGTTCTAATAAGTATGTGTGCTCTAATCGCCACGCTTCACTGTTACGTCCGTATTGTGACGGCAATAGAGGTCGTTGACATCGATGGTAACTGTGAAATTTGATTTTCCAACAACCCCTTAATTGTCAACCGGTTATAGAGAGATATAAAACATAGATGATTCATTTTCACCTAGCGCAAATATTTTACATTCTACGTTGAACAAACATTGCAACAAAATGAACCGAATGAAATATTGTAAAATTTTTTTACGAGTTTCTCATGAAAGTAAAGAACAAATGTACAACTCTCAAGCCACCGACGTACATATGAAGTAGCGCTTGATAACGTCTCGACATGCTGATGTTTACATAGTAATGTATGTTAATAACAATACCGTACACTATTAACTTTATATGTATATCGCAACACATGTAAAACGACAAGGACACCACATCCACTAAGTGTTTAGATCTTTCAGTTTTTGTTATTATAAAAGTATAAAAATCTTGCAGGTTACGTACGCACGGCACCGTGTGCGCACGGCGGTCAGCGCAGCGGTAATATACGAGCCAATATTTCACGACAAATGCCCGGGCGCAATGAGCCTTGCATTTTCTACCATTTACAAGACACGAGTTTCGTGTAGACTCGCTATATATTTTGCGCCATAAAAAATGTGTATGTGATTCGAGAGACCATTAAAAGAACTATAAAGGACGAGTAGTCAGTAGTAAAGGATGGTCATGCGGACTACAATGAAGTTCTTCTGTCTGTTTGCTACAGAAGGTTAAAGGTCCTCGCGCAGGTCTTGTCTCGTCGGAGACTCCGCATGTCTTCGAAGGTTCTGGTCAATATTACCATTGAGCGATTTTAATCATGAAAACTCACTTGAATATTAAAGCGAATGACATTAATATTTTCTGTATGTACGCGAAATCAATCTCTAAGGCAGATCATCAGGTTTGGAACTCACGCCCTCTAGCGATGCAGTTGAACATGTTAATACTATATTTTTCCGTTTCACTAATATATTTGAAAGTTCTACATTGAAGTGTTTCAATTAAAATCCTTATTAGCTTTTTAAAAACACATACTAAGATTTACACAAAAGTTCTCCTGACAGGGATAGTTTAAACTCGATGCTAACTTGTACATTTGAGAGTGTTTTTCATATGTACACTCGTTTTAATAAATAAAATAATTCAAGAGAAATTAATCCCGTATGACATAGTTTTCGATTAATTGAAAATCGCTTGTAAAATACTTATAAACAATAAAAAAAATAATGAACTCACAAATGCATACACGGCACTCATTTCCATGTTGTCCGTTCGAATGTTCACGCACTAATGACACAATACGGCCGCGGCGCGCATTTATAGCGCGGTGACTGGCTGACAGTTCGCGCGTTCTTAATTCAAAAATCTCGTTCGAGTTCCGCTCGCTCCGCGCTTTGTTTCCGGCCTTCTTTTTTATATAAAAAAAAAAAAGAAAATAATACGTTAGTAGGTTTGATTCGACGTGCGAACCGTGCCAGAGTTTAAGTCTATGGTGTGTTGCCTCATAGATTCCTTCATAGATAAGTCAAAAATAAACTAGTGGGTGCAGAACTTGGCTTATATCACAAAGTATCATACGAACGACCATTACATAAATGTGTTCTTAATTTCCCGCCAATAAAATTGAAAGTTTTCGTAAATTTAGGGAAAGTTATTCTTTTCAGTATGATTTTCGAAACCGATATGTCATCGGTTGTTGAGGTGTGACGGTGACGTCTTAGGTCGCTTTTATAACCATTTTCAGAAAAATATCCCTGTGTGTTTGTGAATAAATGCTATAAACGTCTTATTAAATCGGTTGCTTTGTTTAATATGAATATATTAAACGAACTAAAATAGCAAAGATGTATCAATATACATCTTTGCTATGCTTTTTTTCGAAAATTGACATTTAATTTTTTTTATTGGATTTCTCAACAAGTGCATTTTGTCCGAAATAGCAATACCACAGGTACCTTAACAATTTTACTGTACGAATAACAATTTTTTTTTTAAAACAGAACTGTTCAGTCGATGTTATTGAAATTAAAAGTTCCATTAGGTACTTACAATCCACCCTTAAAATTTATTAAATCATTTATTCCTTGTTTTCTTTTTTAAAAAATTATCTATTTACTAAATACCCATTTCGAAGGGTTTTTATAATTTTGCTTTCAAATGATCAAGATTATTTTATTAATACTTACACTTTTCCTAAAGAGTTTTTTTTTTTACTTTTTCCTTTGCTCTTCGTGAAATCTTAAATAAAGTACATGTATAAGATTTGTAATTGAGATAATAGTATGTTTCTTAAGTACGTGAGGGACCAACGTTTTCGACGATTCGTAATGCGCTTTGCCAAACGAAATTTCTAAGCCTAAATTTTAGATTATCGTTTACGTAAAAACCCAATCTAGATTTGACGCTAAGCCAATTTAAAACCGGTTTCATTCTCTGCGCTCTTACATAGCTATACATGAATAAATAAAAAATGTGTTTACGCTCACAATAATTTGTAGAGTGCACGGCGTGAGATAGACTAATTTATTACGAGACGCCTTTCTCTCCTCTCGTCTATATTTTGAGATTTTAATATTAATGTAATATTAATTATTTATTACATATAAATATCAATAAGAGCGATGGTGACAAAAGTGATTGGCGCGTTGTCTACAAGTCAAAAAGTATCGCGTTCGAATCCCGACCGGAGACGAATTAACTAATGACTTTTTATTTTAAGTTAAAAAAAAACTGGATCAAGAGAATGTCGGACCATGCTGGATATGGACGCATGCAACCATAGAGTTAATAACCTATTATTACAAAGAAATGCAATGGAATTGAAAAAAGTACGTTGTTACACTTGTGTCCACGTTTCCCGCACACAAGAATTATAAGCACTTTAATGGCCAATAACTAGAAGAACAAGTAGGTATGTCGACGATCGTTATTAAACTAGTGTAAGCTAAAGTGAATCAGCAAAAGAGCGTATCTTCATGGCACTTACGTCCTTTTGTTGAGAAGCGCAGATTTTCGGAAATAACTCAAAAACGGTATATCTGATGATCATCTAAATAATTATTGTTGAAAGTATTAATTAAGCGTTATTTTTTTTTTATTTTGATATTTATGGAAATATGATTTTGAAAATAAAAGGTCACAATTTCTGCTACTTTCGGAGCGATTATTTCCGAAATTATTTACGTAATCAGAAAAATTATTTGAAACCTTAAAGTATTTTTAAAAGAACTTTCGAAATATGTACCACACGTTAATGTTTGTTGAAAAAAATTTTTTTCAGCTTCTGTTACATGTATGGAGAGCCTCCCCCGAGAAATGTTTATTTTTGTTATGTAACTATTAAACTAAGTAGCGCCTTATACAAAACAACTACACTATAAATTTCATCATATATACATCTTGTAGTTTTTAAATAAAATGCTTGTGACACACGGACGGACATGACGAAACTATAAGAGTTCCGTTTTTGCCATTTTGACTCGGAACCCTGAATACCGTTGGCTTCTTACCTCAGAAAATTGATTAAGCTGTCGGTTGCGGACTAAGCTACCGCAATGACGACAACCGTGCTAAGACAACATTTCAAATAATTTTTCATTCCATTTAGAGGTTTTATATAACTGCATATTATTCGTATTTGGTGCTCAGGTCAAATAACTTCATACAGATAAAGAAACAAAATTATTTATTAGACGCTAGCAATGGCTTGGGAATTTACTTCGCGAATACAAAATGCATTTTATTCTTTCGAATTCTAAAATCCTAGAAATGCATTTCTATTTTATTTAATTCGGTGCATATATATGTGTAAACTATTACTCCCTAGTTTCAATCAATGTTCCAAGTTAATCATGAACAGGCTTACATTATAAATTATTACATTCGTACTGGAACGTCTCTCAAAAGCTTTGCCCTTTTTTTACAATTAATTGTTATTGTCATGGTTCTTATAATGCAAATATTTTTATTATTCGTAATTTTGAACTTCTTGTAATTGAGTATTTCCAATTTTTTCCTTCGCTTTAATTTTTTCGCTCGCATTTCATTTCACCATAATAGTATGTATTTTTACAATTACCATAATATTTTCTTGTGAACTAATGTATTTAGTTAGTTGTTGCTTCTACACTTTCAATTTAACTACACTAAAAAATATATTTAAAAAAGTACACAAGTTAATGAAACTGTAAAGCCATTGCTACTTGGACTGTGTAAATAAAGTGTTAAAAATTAATTCCATATCTTAAAATAGAACTTAAAATCAAAAACGCATTGACTTATGAGTCTTGACAAACACTCGGCGTCTCTTGGTATATACCTCAGCATTAATTTTTATAGTATTATCGAGGAGCAAACGATCATTCGAGCCATCAGAAAGTAGGTGGTCATCGCCGCCCATGGACTCTCGCAACCTCAGACGAGTCACGAACGTGTTGCCGGCCTCTCGAGTAGAAATAGAATATCTGATGATGGGAGGAGTGGTACAATGTAGGCGTAGTAGATCGATGAAGATGGGAGGAAGATGTTAGAAAGGGGATTGAGCAACCGAAACTCTCACGCACTGGCCGAAAAGCAACAGCGAAAGCTGTTATTTGACGTCTGTATTCTGTGAGAGTGTGATGTCTCACCGGTCGGACCAGCTCATTTTCATACTGTATTTGATGAACATTGCCTTTTGTTCTAACACAATTTGCATTCGGTCATACGAAAGCAGTAGTCGACCACTGCGGAGGTAGTCGAGGATAATTTTCTTTGAGGCGGCTATAAACAAGGGCATCTTCTTTATTGTTATGATATTTTATCTGGCATCTTTTAGGTGGGAAAAGCATACTTACCTCAAAACCAGACGCTAAGCCCATCTTACTGCCATTTTAACTTTACAACGGTACCCAATCTGTGACAACGACAAAAGGTAAATTACCCACTTCTGTTGTCACTCACACGAACTCGGAAATGACACGCAACAGGCAGAACTATGTGTTGATAAGCCACAGTCGTAAGTCGTAACAAGTAAACGCGTAGTCGGAGCCAGGAATACAACAGAAGTATCGGGGTGACCTAACTGCAGCGCCTAGGAATAACGTGTTGGAATGCGAGAGATGGGCTTCATCGATCGTAACATAACCTATTCAGGAGATGAAACTCCTAAAATGGCGACCGCAAATCAGACGAACACCCAGTAGATAACGAAGTGGGAAATGATACCGTCCATCTGGTAATCTAGCCAAGTTTGTAAGCCGTCCCTGATCACATGTATCTAACCCTGACCGTTTGATGAGGAAATTCAACGACCAACAGCAGACTTCTTGTGGTATTCTTAACTATCATCCGTTATAGCACAATGACAATAGCCCTCAAGCAAAGACGGTACGCAATCTGCCTCATTCAGTGCCTCGACAACCTAACAGCTGGAGTTGTCTTGTTACAATCCCATAAATGGCAAACAGAAAGAATGACCTCGTTAGAAATCGGGTTTACGTTAAAGCTGATAATAACAGAAGCCAGTTAGAAAATAATACAAGACTTTTCTGTGAGCACCAGAGGTATGTAATAATTATCACTAAGATGGAAGCTCAAGGTAACAAAGCCAAAGATAAATATTTATTTAACACTTCATCTCAACGACAATCGAATTTTGGATTGGCTGTTGAATTTTTCGCGACGACGGCAGCCTTCGAAAATAGAGCACGAGCAGACATTATAATGTAATAAATAATAATTTGAAAACAGCTAAGACAGTAATGTGACTGTATATGTGCCAACACATATACCGGTAGCGGAGGTTTAGCGTAAAACACACTCTAAGATGCGCTCTAAAAGCTAAACCTGGTCTGAAATCGTGACTTACATTAACCACCACAAGAACGTACCGAGAAGGCAGCTTTTCCTCTTACAGTTTTCATTAACTCTTTATTATCTTTTTGTATCCTTCTTAATATATATTAATATACGTTTAAATAGTGATGTAATTAAAATTTTTTATTGATAAAATTATCGTCACTATTTTGTTTTCTTCGGGAATATTTTTTTTGTTTTCATAATAAAATGAAATACGTATTGCGCAAGCAATAATATAAATAAATGTTTTATATATTTTCGATATTAAGGGATAAACTGGACGTGCTTCTTAATCTGTTTAAGACTTGTGAGGATCACATACATCTTGCTAATAAAACACTCTCATAATTTCTATAATTTCATTTCATGCAAACAGTTGTAAGTTGAATGTTGAACGCAATTGTAAAAAACATTGCTACAAGTTCAGGCAAACTTTATAATCCGTGGCCTCACGGTGTTGTGCCACCAGGACTCGAAATATTTTACGTTTTTAGCACATTTTGTTTTATAAAACTTCTATATAAATTTTAAGAAATTAAATTATTGTCGTTATAATATACATATACTACATAATATACAAAACTTAGCTGCTACCTGTCCTCGTGTTAATAATGTTACGTGGGGCCATCCGTCTAATTTCTGGTACTGTCTGTAATTGAGAACGATATGTTTATGCCTATTAGTATCTCAAATCAAATCAAATCAAAAAATACCTTTAATTCGTTGGTAATTAAATTAAACTTGAAATACGTCATTAATAAATTCTTTTCGACATTACCACACATTCCAACCGGCACCAAATCGATGTAATTATCTCAAAATTTTACAAGATGCAGTTATAAAGCAACTTCTAGAAAAATATTTTCGGAAAAAAACACCCATATAAATAAACTTGAATAGCAAAACGTTATGGAAGTACAAATTTTCATCGAAATTGTTGGAGCCGTCTCCAATATACTAACATATGGATTTATATATACATTTGTTGGTATATTGACTTACTCACTTAAAGTAATAAGTGATGTAACATTAAAATCACTATCTATCTTTAGATAGCAACCTTTTCCGCCCACAAGGTACTTGACAAGTCACAAGTCGGCCCGTCAGAGGGCGCTGACGTCACTGCAGTCGGCGCACTCGTATTTTACTATGACATAACCAATAGTCCGACCTCAAGAGCTGTCTTTAAAGGCTGGAAAAATTACAAACGCCAATACGAATGGGTTGTCAAGCGTGAATTGCTGTCGCGTACCCAAAGTTTACATCTATTTATTTTTCAACTTTTTGATTTTACTTATCTACTTCTAGGTACGCCTTAGTAAAATGTCTCTCACGAGGATACTCCTTTCTCCTTCGGACACATCTCATTTCGGATGCAAGTTGCTACGTCACGATTGTGGTTCTGTAGTAGGGTTCTGCATGTTGACCGTATAGTGCATTGAAAAGTCTATACGATAGCGGAAAGAATTACCGATCAATCTAGTATTTAATTCGTTCTCGCCCGTGACTCCAGTCCATTTTTATTACATCGAGTAAGCGACTCAATTCTTTTCATACCGATGACACGGGTCAAACACTGCCCGTAGCGGCGCTCGCTTCTTAAGACCACGGACAAAAGCTAGTGATTAAACACACAAATTGATCTATATCAAATAGATCGCTCTGTGAAAAATCAGCATTCAGAAACGATCTACGCCGCTAATTGGTCACCTCTCTAGAGGAAGTGACGTCACGGCATTGCATTGTCTTCGGCGCGCGCATGTATTGTTACGCCGGCGTTACCGCGCTGTAATTCTTTATGCAACAGCCATTCCGGGCTACGGAATCGGCGCTCTTCCGCGATCATGGCGCTTGTAAGACGGCGTTTATATTTTTTTTTTGTTTTTTTTTTTCTTCGGTAGTCGGTCGAATATTTGGGCCGCGCGTTAGATAATTATTTTTTTTCGGGTAATACATTTGGCATAATGAGAGAATGTTATGCAAGAAACAGAACGACAGCGAATTCAATGGTGTCGGCTGACTATTTGAAAATAATATGAAGTGGTATTCGTTGTAAAATTATATATAGAATTTCTTTATTAGACATCTTTTTACAAAGCATACAGAGTTTTATATTGCAGTGTAGTCCACACGGATGAAGTGGCGAACAAAACTAATACGCGAAGACCTTTTTACTCGACATATACTGAGCATCTACATTTATTATACCGGCTGAGACCGCCCGTTTCCGGCGCCTAGATCTTAATTTTAGTATCAATGCAATCGATACGACTAACGCAAAATCAAGCCATAACCAAAACTAGAACATTTTGTAGACGCGCACTGTGCTGTAGTTAAGTCACAGTTACGTGATACCAGCTAATTATACGACTTTATGTCACAGCATTATAACACCGCTATTTTCCATAAATCACGATGGACTTATAAACACGGGTGTCTCATATGAATCGCTATGAATTTTTAATGAAATTAAATAAAAACATAAGGAGTCTCTTTCCACACATTAATGGATGTAATTTTTATCTACACCCCGTGCCGATGGATGTCAATAGGTAGATATTTAGAAATTAAACTCGAGTGACTTTTCTCCTAAGTTTATATTTTGCGGTTTTTTTATCTTCCAAAATTGTTAATTTCGCGTCGCCCTCTAATTTTTGAAGCACATATATGAGAACATAAAAAAAAACAATAGTAACGACCTAATCACCAGCCGATAGGATACGCATAAAGATTTTCATACAATAAGTATTTACAATTAAAATATACATTTGTGCTAATAGTATATTAAGTTAAATTTCGCAACTTTATAAACACGAAAGACACCCGTTTTATTTAGACTTAATGCGATCCGTTGCAGTTGCAAATTTTGTTTCATTTCGTCCGTCGGTACAGAACCATTGCTGCGGAAGTCCGATTCCCAACTTGACCAATGCTTAATTTAGCAATATAATTGATCAGCGCGTAATTTGACAAGCCCGAAGATGCTAGCGCGGGCAATACTAGACGATGTTGTGTCATGATTTAATCGATCAACAAAGAATGAAGTCGATGTCGACGTACCTACATGACTCAATGCTAAAATAATTCCTCATACGCTTTACTCTCTCGTCGCTTCATATGTGTATTCGATAGCATAATTTATTACAGTTATAGGTAGTACTTTAGGATTAATCTGAATGGTATTAAAGTACCGCTCTTGGGCTCATTCTCACACATTGAGTTACCACATCAAATTCTACTCATATCATAAGCGAAAACTTGTGACGATAAATTAATGTTTGTTAGTCTTTCAAACAAAAACTACTAAATAGATGTTGATGAAACTTTGCAATAGTATTGCTTATACAGCAGAATAAAATATGGGCTATAATTTGATAAATTCTAGCTTCTGTCACGGCTTCGGTCCCGGTCAACGAAATACGATTTCTTGTCCTTTTTATCCCAGTTTGTTATTGGTGACAACAACTTTCTAGGGAGGATGAACATCGACTTCGGTCCGAGATTGGACTAAGTTGGAAAAATTGTACCGAAGTCGGAACCAAGAGTGACCGGAATCGAAATTATGGATACCAATGTAGCCGGTCTATATAGAAGATGAAGGAATCCATTCTAAGTCCACGCGGGCGAAGTCGCAGGCGAAAGCTAGTCATTACTACAACCAACTGTTCGATAATGACCAAAAAACCCAAAATGACCCAAACATTCTTTACAAATCGAGAATCAACAACAACTAATTATATGACGCACTGTTCATCAGCGCACTACGCCGTATTGAATATCAAACAGCTTATGGAATTGCGGCGTTGGAACCAAACCCGAGAAGCACGAGTGAGTTCTCCTCGCCTCCGAACCTCCGCCCCGGCCACGTGACGTCACACCGAATCGTGTCCGTGAGTGGGTACCAAGAATATCTAATAAAAAAATTAAACACTTTCTATACGCCTTGAGCGATGGAAGTCATTTTGTAATATTTCTTTTTCAATTAGTGTTCCGGTTGATACCAAGCTGCGCTATTTTCCTAAATGCTTTATTTATGTAGAAAATAAGTTTCTCTATATGATTCGTTGTATTTTTATATAACCATGTGATGCTAAATCATTTTCAAATTTTCGTAATATTTGTTTTTTTTTATTTTTGTGCCCCACTAGATTATAAGCTACAAAGTTTCGCAATGATTAACTTTTCTAATAAATAAATATTCAAGTTTGAAAAAATTACTGAAATCGCTTTCTAAATCTTTAATTTCGATCCATATATTTGAACTTGATATAGGTACAGACTAAAATATAAAATATTATGTCTACTTGTACAACGAGGGACTAAATTAGAAAGACGATAAAAATCCTTTACATTTTCATACATTCGACGTTAGTTAAACTCCCCATTCCCCGCTCGGAATCAATCGAGATGTTATCTGATGATGATGGTCTGATGACGCGGGGAGGTAATGCAGGTCTAACTCACTACAGACGCTCGATTGGACTCGATGAGCCTTAGACTATAGACATTCTTTAAAAAATTGCGTAAACACTATCCAAACGTACCTATACAAATCGTAACATTAATTAGGTGTCTATAGCAAGCTAAATCTCTTTTATTATATTTCTGCGTAACTTCACTAGATAACAACAAGGTATATACCAAGCAAAAAACAAGACTCAAGTTTGAATGTATGAAAATGTAAAAGATTTTTCTGGCGTTCCTCTAATTTTGCCAGCCAATACAGATTTGTTTCTTGCATTAATACAAAAATTGTGAAGTCGATTCGTTAAACAGCCGATCGCGAGTGATAGTCATTTATCGATATACACTTACTATTGAGGTTTGCGCGTAGAAAACTGCCAAATCTCCATTACATTCATGTTTATATACAACATAAAACATTCAAAAATATTGTATGTGCACATACCTACAATGATAGTAGTCTTAGACGACAGTCCCAAGTCATGGAAGTTCGAGTTAACAGTGTTGTAGAAAATGTTAAAGTTTTGCGCTTTTTTCATTCAAGACTTCATACAACCCTCGGCTATACGCAAGTACCTATGTGACGAAATTAAGACCAGCATAGACTTTAGAGGATCTAATTTTTATTCAAAGAAATAACTCAAAAAGAATGACAAACAAAGTGCACGGTATATAATATTCGTAAATAGCAAAATTATGTAACGCCATCAGCTCTGCTCGCTAAATTTCTGCCATATGCCATTAGATGAAGCAGAGGAGTAGGTATTAAGGCAATAGACTTTTTTTAGACCAACCAACGTCATTCAGAGAGAAAGCAAACAACTACCTTAGACTGATGTATAGTGGTATGCCGCTATACATCAGTCTAAAGTTGCCATTTTTAGAATTAGAAAACGAGGGAGTTTAGTTCATACTTTCTTCACACTTAACCTGTTAAAATTTTGACGTAGGCTTCACATAGATGTATAAAAAAGAGAAGATGCACAGTCACGTACTATTTGGACGCCGAAAAATGGCTCAGTGTACATTTTGTCTCTGTCTCACATTTTACGATACCATTTTGCAGTGCCAAAGAAAAAGAAGACACGGAACATTATTTATCATTTGACATTTTAACCTAAATGTCATAACATAAGGTTCATATTTAAATACAAAGAAACTAGTAACGATTATTTTGTTATTGGAAAACAATAAGACTTATTTTTTACAATTTACACATGCGGTTCTAAAACAAGACGTCAGTGGAGTGGTTTAATATTATTTTAAATATTTGTTATCGTTTTTTAAGTGAATGTATAATATGAAAAGAATCATAGTATATATTTCTTTGTAATAAAGCTTAATATGAAAATGAAATTAATATGAATCTAATAAAGTAATTTTTGCTTATTTTCAATAAGAAATTCCAGATTTTTTTCATAGCTCTTCACATGTTATTTTTCATTTTTAACAGAACACTTCGACCTCGTAACGGAATTCAAATAGAAGAACTTAATTATTCAGGGAAAGTTACATGTAATAGTGATGCGCGAAATTTATAAAATTTCATATTTATCTAAATATATTTCGTATATTTTCAGTTCACAAAACAGCAACCCTGGTGGTTCGTTTTATTTTTAATTATCAATTTTTGAAGGCTGCACGTGTGTTTGATAGCTCGAAAGTTTAAAACAGCCTCGTAAAATGCCCGAACTAGCCGCTGCGAGCGCTGACTTTCCTTTCTATTTCCTTTCTATCATCAAGATGATAACTTTTTTATGACTAAAACATTAAATAACATGTCCATTTTTTTTGTCAAATCAAAATTTTATTTTCATCAACATTTTAGTCGTTAGTTTTTAATTAATCTCTATTGAGAGCTCAATAAATACAAATATAATAAGTATTTTTATGCTAATTTTCCCCTTTTTTTTTTTTACGTCTGTATATATTCGCATTTGCATATTTTGAAAAGCCATTAAGTGCAGTATCAAATAAACGCAAAATAAAAAACTCGAAGTGTCTTTGGGACACTTCTGCAGGAGTTGCAGCGAAGTTCCTTTCGCTTATATGTAAATACATTTTATGAATTGAATAATAACAATGAAATTAATTAAAACGTTTGAAGTTAATTAAATAAATAATAATAATATGAGGGAATAAACGGTAAGAAATATTTGTAAGTTGTGAATAAATATACTTTTTATTATAAAAATTCTAAAAAAAAAATGCAAGGAGACAGAAGGTCGGGAAGTATACACCTAAGGAGTAGTGTCTTTATGAAAAAAAGACAGAGGGAAACAGAAGGATCGAGAAGTATAACACTAAGCCTAGCTACACTTTATAGTAGTCAACATTTTCGGTTGCGGTTACACGTTTTTTCGTGTAGCTCCTATCCGCCGAGCTCTAGAGTGTAACGTGCGATAAGGAATTTCGTTCTGGAATATATATTTTGATAGATTATCGAAAAGCGTTATCCCGTTTCAGGGAAATCTTTGGCAGCGGCTCTGTAGTTCTAGATAAATTTATTAAAACGTCGATACAAATTATACTCGTCATTTTGTGACATGATAAAGATGATGCGATACTAAAATATTGCCACTGGACATCGACATTTCATAGAGTTACATCTGAAATTAAAGATATCAAGTCATATGTATAATAATTTCCATACAATAAGTTATACTAACTGTTTACAAGACTCCATAATTAAAACGTTAAAAGGGAAAAATTCCACCCTACATTGATAATACGTCGCTATAATATGAATACAAATATTTTTAGGTCATTAAAAAAATACGATCGCTTAAAAAAAATTTATTGTTCTAGAATTGATTATCTAAAAGTGCGCCGTCAGCAGATCTATCTCGTTCAGGTCCGCCAGGACCTCGTCGACTTTGGTGCCGATTTTTTTCGCAATCTGAAAATAAATCGGTAAAATCAACATTTTAATAAGAAGCCGGCCAACTGTGAATGAAAACATGCATTGGAGATTCCGCATCGCGATGTGTTTGTAAGAGAAACTGCTTAGATGACATTACATTATTTGTACAAATAATTAAATAACAACTGTTTTTGTTATTTAATTATTTGTGTTGTTACTATATTGTTTGTTGTTGGACATGCTCTATGTTTAGATGAAGAAGCGGCATTTCGTTTCATGAAACAAGAACGATAATAGCTTAAACTATGAAGATTTTGTAACAAACGGTTAATCAAAAAGGTCGTGTAGCATTTCCTCACTATATAAATAAAAGTTCTTTTCATATTATTTTATTTTTCCAAAATATTTGCCTAATTTAAATTAGTTAATACATAAGATTTATAAGTTTTTGCCGTAAGTATCCATCGTTTTAATAAGCGTCATCTCTTACCTCCTCTGACATAATAACTTTCAAATCACGAATTACAACTCTATAAACCCTTTATGTGTTCTTCTCTATGGTCGCCATTTAAAATAAGGAACATTTTAAACTAACTGTACGTCCATTACTAAAATAAAACTTATTATTCTATTAGACGATACCAGAAATCAAACTAATCAATTCAATATAAGAACGCAATGAAATCTGTAGGTGTGCATCTCGACGCACTCACACACAACTTTATTGATCCGATTTCACGAAACGATTATTCACGAGCCCGTCCGTCAGCATTAAAGGAGTGAAATCAGGGAACATGAGGCAAGAGGGATAATTTAAATAATACGAACTATTTGCGGTATTTGTGCGAATAGTTTAAATTCTTCAGTATCGTTTACCGCCCCATGGGATATCAATGCATAAACATGTTCAAGAAAAGTACACAATCATACTGACGTCCAGCCTTTCGTTGTGCGGCATCGTCTGGTACATGAAGACCAGGTCGCCGTCCAGGATGCCGCGCGCCGCGCCGCCGCCCGCCGGCCGCCGCGAGCTCTTGTAACTCCTGAGAACAAATTTTTCTATGTTGCAGGATCCACAAAATCAATAGTTTGTTTTAAGTTTTTGAAATAAATAAAAAATCTGTACATACTTTTTTTTTTATTTTCATCACTAGCAAATATAGAAATGAACTTCTTTAGGCGCGTAGGAAGAACATTTAGTATGGTACTAAACGTCACGTTACGTTCGGCCGTCACGTTTCCCGTCACGAGGTGTCTAGATTATGTTCAAAGTATTTCTTATTTTAGCTACCATAAACCTTTCCTTAGGAAAGTGTAGAATAATAATAATAATTCTATCATGAACGAAGTGGAATAATAATAATCATTATTATAAAATTGGTTATACTATTTGTACTTATCTTTACAATAAAATAGTGATTGTTAATAATGAAACAGATTTTTTTGCTCAAGTCTCATTTATGCTAATTATTTTCAATATCAAATAAAATAAAAATAATGAAAACTTGATACATGCACACTTTTATTAAAGTAATATCTACAATTAATCTAATATCGTTTGTATTTTCATCTATCATTATTACTTTAGAGAGATAATAAGAAAATGCACTACAGAAATTTAATTAGTATTATTCTATCGATATTTCTTGTACGAAAAATTAAAAATCTGTCAATGAATAAGTAAAAAAACGATACAAAACTTAGATGTTAACTCCCTAAAAGGCCTATATCGCTTAATTCACTCATTTGCACTAGCGCCTGTGTCAAGTTGTACGGTATAAAGTACTATCTAGTAATTTTTCGGAATAAACAACCATTTCGCTTAATTCGGACTTACCTATAAGCCCTGGGATTGAGTCCAGCGATGTGGCAGCAGTAGTTATTGAGCACGTTCTGCAGCATGAGCAGGCGGCGGTAGGTGCGCTCGCTCAACGGCAGCACGTATCCCAGTCCGCCGTCGAGGCTTGCTAGATAATAAATATAAATACACATTACCTAACAAATTGTCACAGAAACATTTCTCTATCGTCTTTTCTCGAATCAACATAACATCTTTTTTTGACGTGATAACGTCTTATAAATCGATGAACGCCGGCTGCATGCACAAAAAAGCATGACTCATTGTCGCGTTCCTCCTGAGCCGTTGCGTGCGAGCGAGAGCGCGGAACGAGCGATCTCTCTTCCACTGCATCGACCGATGCGTCCGAGTAGAAGAGAGATAGCGGCCGCACACCACCTACACGTGAACTGTTTTGTCAATTGTTTATAAAGTGAAGTGAAAAGTGAATGTAGTTTCCATTGTTTGTTACAACAACAATTGCGGCAAGTGATAATAGTTCAATTCAATTCATAAAAGTATGCAATCTTTCATCAATGTTTTCTTATGACATTATCACGTAAAATTATCGCTCGCAAACCGTCTTTACAGGCAACCAATGTTTTATTTAACCGGCTTTAGTTAAACATTAGATTAGAATAAAAAATATGCGATATAAAAATAATAGTATTGTCCTGACAGCGCCGCACATCCGACAACATAGTTTTATAAACAGTCTAGAGCCACAGTTGCATACAGCAATGTGGGGTTACCTCAACGCCGTTGTGTCGTACAGCCTTATCTGCGTAGCCAGGAACACACTGCTATTAACTATAATGCTGGCCTAATATTACGAATATATTTTCGGAGCTCTGAAACTTGCAAAAATTGTGTCTCCCCTTCTATTTGTTAAGTTACAATTAAAACATTACAAACTGAAAACACGTGCATAGTTTCAGAAATAATCGCTGCGACAGTAGCTAAAATTATATGTGTATAAATTGTATGTTTTCCTTCTTGTGTATCCAAAAAGCATAAATTAAATTACGAACGTAATGCTTAATAAATACTTTCAACTAAAATTATTTTCAAGATGATCGGATCTATCGTTTTTAAATTATTACTGAAAAACTGCACTTTTCAACAAAAGGATGTAAGTGTCATAAAGATATGCTCTTTTGCTGATGAATTTTTTCATATCGAATTTTTACATTTCAAGACTGTAGTAAGTGTTTTAATTTAGTTTTAATGCACTTGAAATTTAATACATACATTTTAATGTATTTAGGTAAATACATTAAAAGTGTATTTTTTTTCATCACTTTTTTTCTCGCGTATCCCTTTCCTTCAGTGTGTGGTATTGTTGGATAGACCTATAAAAATATTTCAGAGTTGTAGAGACTATTTTTCTATGCAGTTATCCGTTTCGAAGTATTCAAGTATAAAGTGGTGGTTTTTATTAAAGTGAATATCCCCTTCCTTAGCTAGAAAAATCTCAGAGAAAATGAGTACATATAACTGATTATTAATTTATTAATTTTATTAAAATCATCACGGCTAAGTCGGCACCGTTAGTCTGAGAGTAATAGTCGACATACTTATTTATCTGGTTGTAGGCGACTAAAACTTACTCTATACGGGAAACATAAAAGTGTAACAAAATAGTTTTTACACTAATAAATAAATAATTCTGTAGTTATACTGCAACTCACCGAACATGGTGACATGCCGTTGGTGCGGGGGGTTGATGGAGCGCGCGGGCGGCAGCGCACGCGCTTTGATCCTGAACATGGCGTTCACGTGCTGGCCCAGATGGTAGTCCGATTTTCTGATCAACCGCTGACCTGTATGTAATATTCTCTAATATCATACCATATGGTTGTAAACTATATTGATCGAACTATATTGTTGTTTTTTGTCGATGTTAAAGGAGACAAATGGACTATCCAAAATTATGGCCACCAGCCAAAAGGAAAATATAATTATTAACGACAAGAACTGAATAGATGATACCACCCCCCTATGGTAAACGACAACTAATTAACAGACCCCACACAAATTTTACTATATATATTATCTTAGATTTTATTTAAATAAATTATATTTGATTTTAAATGTTGTAACTTGTAAATTTTTAATAAAAACAAGAAAAAACTATATAATTTTTTTTTTCATTATGACGGATTAATAATTTTAAATTATGTGATAATGATAGAATGTAAAATTGGAATGTAAGATATATCTTTGCACATAAATAAACACCGCTGTCTACTAATAAATGTTAACTACTATATTTGAAAAAATGTTAAATTATTCTGAATGTCAATTTAGATCATTGTTCAAAATAAATTTCTTCTTTACTACAAACCGCTTATGCTACATCCACTCACCCCCATAACTCTCCCTGGCCTGAGGCTGGTACATAAACATCACAAAGTTGCCTTCCGCCTCGCTCACCAAAAACCCTAGATTGGTGTTGTCCACCATAAATTCCATATCGTACACCTGCAAACAATATACACATGTGATATTTCAAACCTAATACTATTTATTAGTAAATTCAGTAAATGCTGCTAACAACCATATATATAAAAATAAATCAACTGACAGATATATCAACACACAACCCGTGGTCTAGAGACTTGAAATTTTGCTCAGAAATTCCTGTTATGACATAGGCATGCTGCACTAAAAAAGTACTTTTAGAAATTCAACCCCTAAAAGGATAAAAATGGTGAAATACTGTTGAATGGAAATTCAAAACCATTTAAAATTAACCTTGAAGAGTTACCCCTTTCAAGGTTAATTTTAAATGGACTACACTAGACTAATGACAACTACTCGTAATTTTTAATGTTTTTGAGATATAATTTTCTTTTTGACAATTTCAATTCCATACAACTCCTAATGTAAATTTACTATTGCATTAACACAAATATATTTGTATCACATAATATATGCAACGGACTCATGAAAAAATTACTATTTTTTTTTTAAACGTTAAAACAATGTGTTATATTTTAAAACAATATTTATTATACCTGAACAGTCCTCAAATCTCTCGACACTAAAGAAAGGGTTCTGTGCTGGGCCTGGTATCTCAGTAGCGATATGGATTTGTAAACATCAGCTATCAAAACCAGGTTCTTGACTGCAAGCATCTTGTGTACATAAATCTGTGTATCTATGAATGCCACTCCCACTAAGTCGTTGTCTTTAAGTTGCCAGATGTAAATCTAGAAATAAAATGGTTCCCAATTCAAAAGTCATGAATATATGTGAAATAAATTGAGAATACATATAAAATAATATTTTCGTAAAAATGAATTGTTTTAAAAAAAAAAACAATAAATAAGGTCGATTTAGTAAGTGAAATAAAACATAATTAAAAAAAAATAGTGCGTGGAGTCCCTCCGCGCGGAAGAAGTGAAAATTCGTAATGTGGAAGTGAAAATAGGAAGGGGTAGAAATTGCGTTTTTCGTCGCACGTCACAATCGTGAAAAACAATTGCGAGACGAAATCCACCGACTCACTCTCTTTCTCTCTCCTACTCTCTACCTTTGTGTATCTTTCTTTCTCTCTCCCTCTTGCGTTGGAATATTGGACGCTACTCGTTGCTAACGCTCGCGCTGGCCTGTGACAGGTACACTACGCGCAGGCGTTCGAGTGCCACGCATTCACTCTCGCTGTCTCTTTCTATTCCCCCTGCCCAGGAGTGTTGAACGTTTAACGCAATAGTGCTTTCATACCCCCTCCATGGTAGCGTTAAACGTTTAACGCAACCTTGTTGGAAGTCGTATTAGAAGTTTCACTTCAATAATTATTATTAACGAATCTTTCAAATGTTTATAGTGAAACTTTTTTCAGATATTTACATCATGAATGTATGTGTGCATTTATTTACTGTAATTTACATGTAAATGGTTTTTTTTTTCCAACACAAGATTTGCAGGGGTTTCTTACAAATTAAAAGTAGAAATATATTGTTTTCTACACAATGGCCGGAGAAATAACATAATAATTTAGATTGTTACAACCTAGTTACCCTAAAGAAAAATAATAATATGCACCATTATGCTGCAATAAAAGAGTAAGCAAAACACACAAAGAATAAAAAAGGGACCTGAAATCCATATTGATGAAACGATCAGGTTTACAGTCAGGGTAGAGATCAGATAGAGAATTATTTTATGTTCATGGGATCATAACTTCAAAAGTTACTACAATTTGATACTTTGGAAATTCATTACTTTTAAAATAAATATAAAAAATACCTTCTGACCAACAGCAGATATCAGGTAACCCAGCACCTGAGTCATCGCCGTGACTGGCCCTTTCTGTTCTTTGGCGTATATTTCTTTGAACCTATTTTTGGTGAGCGGCTGTCCGGGTTCAGGCACGACGTCTATTATATCGTAAATCAAAATCTACAACAAATTTATTATTTAAAAAGGTTTCAAAAGCATATTTTTACAAGCTTCAAATATATTATTTTAATACGTTACGCCGCTGACAATTGCTCAGATTATAATTTATATGATTGCAATAATGTAACAATTTACTAAAGTGCACTTTATTTGTTTAAAGTGTAACAATAAAGTTTTTTTTTATTTCTTTACAGCATGATCTACCACCATTTTAATGGAACTGCCTCTCTACAACCTCCTTTCAATTTCATTTTAATTAAACAGTCACTTATTGTTAAAGGTGAGTTCGAAAGGGTCATAAAAATGGCCCTAAAATTATAATATTAAAGAGTAATATGTGCAAATCACTCTTTTCACTCAATATTTGAAACGATATATTGTGATTTAAATACTTTATTATAAATCTGTCATGAAACCATATATTTTATACATAAAATTATTAATTTCTTGTTAAAAGCCTAACATAATCACATTATATGAAACACATTATATGAAAGATCACAAAATTGTTTTTGTGAATATTTCGTTTTTACAATACAGTGATGCTGCAGACAAGAGTGTCTTGAACAGTATCAACGTATTTTCGATGCTTATTTCGATTATAATATATATCGACTACCTATATATGTGAATAAATTCACATATATAGGTAATAATTAAAAAGTAGATAATTGTAAGTTATTTACCCTGCCTCTAGACGTAATATCTTCACCATAATTGTAGTTTGTACCGAGCGCTATATAACCGCGTAAGCCGGACCTACAAACACATGTGTATACTATAATCACCATGTTAGAGAAAGTGCAACTATAAGATCTATGTATATGTGTAAGATGTAAGTGTATTTGTTACAAAAAATATATATATTAAACATAACTTATTAGTAATAAGGTATGTGCATACAAAATCGCAAGTACTATTAATATCCAATAACAAAAAAATTTAAAATTACATATACATAAAAGTACATTTCCTTAAGACAATTCTATGGCATACCTTGTTCCTTCATAAGACAAAGAGACGTTTTTAAGGCACGTTACATGCTCCCACTCGTCCAGCTCTATCTTGGTGTTGGGTATGATTTCCCAAGAAACAGGCGAGAACAGCATCACCGAAAAACGATCCTGCATTGGATATGGGAACCTAAACAAATAATATAGATTAATAAACCGAAAACATTTTTCATATTACACATGATGTTACGACATAAATTACTGAAACTTTTTTTAATTTCTCCAAAGACATTAATCACAATTCCGAACTCTCTTTCTGTTTTTCCAGAAATATAGAATTCACTGGGTAAACTTATTCAACTTTCCTTTCCCTAGTTACCCCTGATTTGGATTATTAACAGCACTTAAAAAAATTAATTAACCAAATCGGTCCAGGCGTTCTCAGGTGACATGCTGATTAATGTACAACTTTTCATTTTTATTTACAAAATTCTCATTTTTTCATTCCTTCATGTGCTCATAATGTTTACTTCTTTAGATCGCTGCTAACATCTCAGTTTCTATTTTATATTTTTGAAGATATTTAAAAAGTGCTTTTAAACTGCAAACGTTTTAAAACAGCTATTGACAATTATAAAATACCAACCTGTCTCCTTTACTTTCATTTGCCAACTCTTTGTCCTCTCCGTTAAATTTATAGTAAGAAGTCCCCGGCTGGGAGGTCGAAGCGACCAGACAATAAGTTTTGGATTCCAAGTGGAAAGTGACAAAGTGGGGGGTCATTCTTATGGGCACTTTGCGGACCGGCCACGGCGCATCATACGACAAATGGGTTGCTAATGCGCAGATACGCAATTCCGACTGTAATTAAATTAATTCTATTTTTAATAATTCATTGTTAACATTCTTTAATCTTTTTTCTGCTAATCTACTTCCTAATAGAAATAAATGTTCATAATTCCAGATGTAATAGGTAGTTTAAGTAATATAGAAATACGATGAAGTAAATTAATACATCATTAAATTACTTTACCATAATCTTACAGTGGCCCATGACTATTTACTAAAATATAATGTAAAACAATTCAAAATATAAAATTACATATAAGAATAATTTTATACTTATTTATACACATTTGGGTTTCAGCTTATCTTGTATATTTTTGATGTGCCTAAAAGTTTTCTTTCATAAGATCACAACATCTACAATACGCTCGCGTAGAAGATAACTCACTTTAGAATTGAAATACAAGAAACCCTGCGGACAATTCGGATTGTTGAATGAAGCGAATGCAGTGAGGGGTCCGTCGTCGGCGCCGAGCGGCTGCGCGCGCAGCTCGCCGCGCGGCGTCAGCAGCACCACGTGCGGCCGCTGCCCGCACACGAACACACCGTTGTAACCACCCACGTTGCCTGGCGAGTAGGCAATAAGTTATATAACTTTACTAAAAACTTATATATTACCTAGCAGCTATGGAATGGATGGAATCAAAGTTCATTGACAATGCGATCTAGAGTTGTATTCCATAGGGTTCCGCAATAATAAATGGACCACCTAACTTCTTCAAGTGTCATAGAAAATAAGTAACTCTTAAGCTTTCAAGAATCGAACTTCTATTAGACGCAATTTTAAACTTAAATCTTTAATTTTACTTTCCAAACTAAATAACAATTTAAAATAATATGAGCTATTATAGAAATTGTTAGACTATTAATATATGAGGGAAATGCCGTTATAACATGTCACAAAATACAGCAATGATTTTAAGTAAATTGGTAACCACACAATATTAAAAAATATATATACCGAAGTACCGCAGTTGCCGGACGTTATCGTGCAGCAACCACGTCTCGTAGCTGTCGTTGTCGGGCCGCGCGCGGTCGCCGTCCTCCTCTATCGGGATATGCACCTGCACTCTCGAAAAGCGCATCTTCAAGTTCCCACGCGGATACTTATATACCTACCGATGCAAGCAATACTATTAATTTATCAACTCTATGGCCTAATGGCCATAGAGTTGAGATTATTGTTCTTAATAGAACAATAATATATACATATATAAGCGAAATACCATTGATGAACTCATCACGAGATTTCCGAAACTATAGGTCAGATTGACTAGAAATTTGGCTAGTAATTCTTTTCGGGGCATAGAAGCTCATTAAGAAAGGATTTTACGCAAATCCTATCCAAAAAAAATTATCATTTTATGTTTACGCGGTCAGAGCCGCGGGCAAAAGCTAATGACATATCATGTTCACCATACTAATAAACTTAAATTATACATTAATATAATTACACTTGTCATTTATACATAGTAATTGCACTAGTCCCATGTTATTCTGTATTTACTCTATTTGAAGAAAAAAATCACAATACATTAACAAACCAATCACACATATTAGACGCGGAGGTCGCACGAGTACTTAGTTAATAAAATTAATTTGCAAGCATACTGCCGCAATCGAACAGAGGAACTTTCATGGTCAAAGCTAACATCTTCGCTACGCTATGTCGTCAACCATGAGATGACCAAAAACTGGAACTTTACTTTTACAATGTCCTTAAAAAAAATCAGTTATTGTAACTTTTAGTTGATTTATTTTATTGTGAAATGAGTTACTTCACAATTAGACATAGATTTCTCCTTAAAGTATTCAATTCAAATTGATTTACAACTCCATGCATCAAAATTTTAACAACGGGAATGTACTGCATTCTCATGATATCCAAAATATAGACCGCCATTATTTTATAACACTTAAATTGTTTTCTACGTTCTGCAAACACATTAACTTTTTTTATTAACACTTGACTTTTATAAATAGACTTTTGTAAATTATCCATCTAGAGAGGTCACTTCTCAAACTTTCTATCATGTGTAACAGATCAGCAGATTTTTGATTTATGTAATTTAAATCTGTATTGAGATTTTATAGTATTCCTATAATTTTAAGGAATATAGCTAAAAAGACCCTTGGTTATCAGAAAACAAATATCCGAGCAGGTTTCACACAAATTGTATTTTATGCAAAAAAATATCTTCTACTTCTCTATGAAAAGGCAGAGTGAGCCAGAAAACATCTGATGATTGTTCTGCTTATTCAATATTCTTTATTCAATTTTAACTATTAATATGTATATATAAATGCTATTCCATATTAGAGTGTGGAACAAACATCAAAGAAACACCTGATAGATCATTAATTCATTCTTCATCCTCAGGAACATGAGCACCCTGGAGCCTTTGTTCCCGAGTCCCGCAACCAGTATTTCCCTCAAGTTGTCAATGTCGACTGACGAGCTCTGACCCTGGGTCGCCGTCTGTATTTCCTCGTTGTCGCTGGATAGACCAAATGCTGACACCGATTCCAAACTATCTGCTAATATCTATGATGAAATTATACATTTCAACATTTTAAATTCTTAATGAAAGATATTGCCTTTTTAGTAATCACAAATCACAAAAATTAGATAAACTTTGTTAAAATACTCATAAATCAAATTCTAACAAATACTATGGTTAAAATAAATATATAAGTAAAAAAATCTCATGCGTCTTCCTTAAAATCTTTTTTTTTCAATTTAAGGATAATCCCTGCTACCAATAGAATGATATTTACAAATGCAAGTTGTAACCGTTTGGTTGAATGCATGAAGTGGGTGACTTAAAAAGATCTATAGAGAAAATAATATAATGGAACTGTCGACAATTCTAAGCCCTTGAAACCAATGAACTTACAAGAAATGATTATTGAATGTCAATTAAATAGAAGAAGCATGTAAAAATCTACAAATCAATGGTCATTGTCTATTGCTCTAAGGAAGGAAAAAAAGCTTATATTCCTTCCTTCCTAAAGTATAAGAAATAAAATATGCCTACATTTATTGTTTATTAAAATTATTTAATAAAATAGTCAATATTGGATAGTGTTATATGACTATTTCAGAATTGCTATTGATACAAAATCAAACAGATAATTGTCTTGACATACAAGGCAACAAAAGTAACACAATCTGAACATTTGAAGACAAAATATTAAGGAATAGCAAGAGTAACTTAACAATTTATAAGGGAATAAGAATCAACCCAAATCTTAATTATTAGAATGTTATCATATTTGGTACACAGGAAAACATGAGGACAAAGTTTTTTACAGATATTAACAACAAATTATATAAATAATCTTACTCACTCTAGCACCACCACATATGTCTCTTACAAGAAAACTCAATCTCATTTCAGGCAAAGAGTATATCTCTAGATTTCCATTGTCTCTGATTACAAATAGCCAGTATGTGGGTTTGATTTCTACCAAATATTTTTTCCACCATCTGGAGATTCTCCTCGGTACACCAGGATTTTTAGATTGTTCCGCAAGCATTATCTAGAAAACAATTATAACTACATATACCTTTTGTACACCGAATAGAACCACTTTCAATATACTATTACACATTTGTTTTCTATTGATAAATTTTACATAATCCACAAATGTAGATTAATTTCCTAGATAAATAAGCACTCGTGACATTACCAAACGAGGGCTCACTCACACTGGCCATGGACGCGGGCGTCTGGTCGCCGCCGTACAGCAGCTCGTCCTCGTCGTTCAGCTCGTACACGACGCCCTGCTTGAAACCCTCCGCCTTTACGTTTTTGCCCTTCATTTTATTTTTACCGTCGAATTCGCCCTTGATCTGAAAATGGACACTTATTGTTTTCAATACCCCTCTTGGGAAATATTTGTTTGCTCGGAAAAAGAAAAAGATACACAGTCAAATCTAAAAAAAAGTAATACTAATGAACATTTGCAATATTGGATGTATTATTCATAATTCTATCAGACGTCATCCTTAATGCTGTTTTTATATGGTGTACAAGACAGTTCTTTATGCAATGTAACTGCTATCATAACAAATATTTGAAGAAAATGAATATACGATTTTTTTTATTTCATTTTGTATGCATACACATTTACGCTATGGTTTGTTTGAAGTAGATCAAAAAAAAGAGCTATTACAAAAATTGTTTTATTTTTTACCTGCAACTTCCGAAAAGCAATATAAGCTGTTTTATTAAAGAACCAAATATTTTCACCATACATATTCGATTATTAATATCATACCAGAATATTTGGTTAATTTTAGATGTTTTTTATTCAAATACAATTTTTCATCAGATCAATGACTATGCAATAATGTATTTGAGCACAATTTAGAATACATGGATTCATGTCTTTTATTTTGTGTTTTTATGTCAAATCAATACTAACATATCACAACAAAATGTAAAACAATATTTATTGCACATAGTTTGTTTTATCCTTACTTTATATCAATAACAGCTATTATAAATTCTATATTATAATAACAATACATATAATTTCTATATTATAACTGCAATATTCTCAAAAAACTAGTGGATAAATAAAATATATAATATATTATCTAATTGCAGGTTTGATAGAACCCAAACATTTGTTGACTATATATATATTTATTTCTATGTTTACATTAGTTTCGCTACTTCACTTACTTTTGTTAAACCTCATATAAAAGTTTCCATTAATCCTTAATCATGGGATACTACTCACAGAGACAGGCTCCACATCGGAGGTGGTAAAGAGCCCGCTGAGATCCCTGTAAGGGGTGGCTTTGACGAGCGGCGGCTTGTGCGGAACGTGCTGTCGTGTCGGCACCAGCCTCACGGACTGCCATGCAAGAGTTAAGTTGATATATAACAACTTTATTCTGTGACTATGGGGTGGCAATTCATTATGGCGTGAACAATCACAAATATGGAAAAATACAGTTCACAAATAATGAAAAGATTTCAGATTTAACTGTAGCACCTGTACAGTTCCTTTGGACTCTCTCAAAGCGAGCACGAGCGCGCGCCCGCACGACGACACCACGCAGAGGTAGGGGTCCGCAGTGCACGCGTAGCACGCCGTCCACTCCAGCTGGATGTTCTGTACTTGCTGGCCATCTGTGAAACCATTCTTTATGAGTTTTGCATCATGATGGTAGAAGTGAAAAGTGGATAGAAATGTGCTTCACTAGCAGCAATAATGTAATATAAAAACCGTCTTGTAACGTCAAAATACCAAAGTACTTACACTGATGTTACTTTTTGTCATTACTATAATATTAATAAAAAAAACAGTTGTTGAATATAAACACTCCTCCATTTTCTCGAAGTTAATTAAAAAGAACACTACATGCGACATCAGACTTTCTATTATGTAGAGTAATTGACCAAAATATCTGGAAGTGTCAAAAAGATCCAATCCCTAGTTTCATACTAAAATAGTTCTGGATTTATATTTTACACTTGCAAGCAAGAATTTTAGACACCGTTTACTTTTCTTTAAGAAATAATGTATTTGCAGTAAACTGTTTCTCTACTTTCGTAATAATATTAATATCAGCATAAGCAAGCTGCTATCTTTTGACTTTAATAGCAATGATATATTAATAATAACAATGATATATCATTTACAAACAGTTACTATCTCATGAACATCCCAAATGAAGCTAAACAAGTTGTTAATGTTGACTAAAAAGAAACTTATGAAAAATTATTCCCTGTAGTATACCCATTGGTACTAAAGACATAGACCCCTTTATGCATTTGACATCGATTCCCTGAAATCTGTTATGCAGCTTCAGAGACAGGTTTTCATGATTCACAAAATCAAACATCCTTCAAAGGTCACAAAACAGATTCACTGCATTCCGCGAACAGTTCAGATATTAAAAAATTGTTGATCATTGCCCAACATCAATTGTACAGCGAGCTAAAACCAAACTGTTGTCTAGGCATTAAATTATTAGTAGAAAAATGTATTTTTTTTTCATCAGATCAGAAAACACGCCATAGTTTTTTAAATACATACAAATTGATTATTTAAGTATAACTAAAAAACAGTTATAATGCAGTATCATAAAAAAACAAATCAAACTAATTGACAGAATTGCATGCTATACAAAAAAAAAACTTACTTTTAACCAATCTTATGGCGATAGTTGTAACCTGCACCATGAACCTGTTGTTGCCCAGGTTGCCGGCAAAGATCGTCGGCGCGCTGGTCATAAAACCTGAGTTGTCCACCTCGTTTATCTCCTGGCCGGTTTGCAACACCTGAAATAATTGCATCGAGTGAACAAATTACAGAGACAATCATATTGAAACAATATATGTTCCATCTAATTTTAATTTTAGTGCATTATATATTTCGAATATTATTCTTGTGGTAAGATTTCTTTCACATCACTACTGAATACCCCTTTCACAATCCTCTTTTTTATTACAGATTGAAAAGCTTGAATCCAGGGCTATCTCATATTGCAATTATTTTAATGGGTTACAGTGACTATTTATTATTTGACACCCAAGACGCATAAAAGGTTAAAAATTATAATAATTATGATATTTAATATAAATATACAACTTTAGGGTATGCCAAAAAAACCTATTCACTTTTTAAAGTATGCACCCTGAGCATGTATACAGTTTTCCATGCGTTGAAACCATATGAAAAAGAGAAAAGTGATCATGAATAACGCTTTGCATCACTGCTGATCCAGTATCCAGTTCTCGCGGTAACTCCACATATGTAATTCTTCAGTTCCCTTGGATCAATTTTTCAACTGCTTTCACATTTCCTTGAATAACTGCGATTGGCGACCGACCTGTCGTCAGTTCATCTTCAGTTTCCCCCGTCCTCTTTTAAACTCAGCAAACCAATTAAAAACTGTTGCTTGTGAAAAAGCAAACATCAAATATTCAAAACATTCTTGGCCCTTTTAAACCTTTTTTTGTAATCATAATAAACCATAGCGTGAATATAACATCAAGTGAAAGTAAAGAGAAAATATTTGAATTCAAATTTGTTCCATTTTTAAATTTATCACTGAATAATCAGTCTTTACGATAGTATCGTACGCTCGGGAGATCTTGACGACTGAAGTGGAAGTGAGTGCGAGTTCGCGCCAACTTAACAACACTTAACAAAACTAATTTTTGATTTTATATTAATAAAGAAAAGGCAAACACGGGCGGCAGGGGGGGCGGTGGCAAGCGCTTATCCTGTCTCCTCATACCGCAAACTTTCTTCTGACCCAACTGTGGTTATTGCGACGCAACTCGCCGCTAAATTCAATCCGCTCAAGATGATTCAGTCGTACTGTACATAACTTGCTAGTATAAAATTATTGAGTAAAGAGTAGCTAATTACTTTTGGCATTCCCTCCTATATATATACTTATTTGAATATGAGTCCATAGGTATAAGATCTTTGAAAAGTGATTACCCTTTTTCAAATGTAAACCCACCAGCCGCACTTTCAGCTCCAAAACCTGTTGGTGCCCCTATTACTTCCTATGCCGAGCTAAACTATTCCTCAAAGAACACTCACAGAGCAGCTATGCTGATAGTATCCTCATGCCAGCTGATTACATTTGGTTAAAGTTGAAATCGCAACTGATAGCTGAAGGTTTGTAATCTTCTTTTCGCACGAAAGGTGTTAAGTGACAAAATAAAATAAGTTTTAATCTATTGTCTACTTTTGTTACTAGATCTTTCGTTACATGTTACTACACAACTTTTTCCCATAATTTCGCCCACGTGGACTATAAAGAAGACTAATTATTTTCAGTTCTACTAAATAGAGTTAGATGAATTATAAATTAAGTAAATTTTCAAACTAGCAAAGTGTAAAAACTGCATCAAAATCCAATGTTTTTTTTTTTTTGTGATGCTGTAATAAGAAAAACAGATAGTAGGGTATTCTAAAAACCACTGCTTTACGCTCAGGCTTCTTCAAATGGTGCATCTCTGTTGGTTATTTAATACATCTTTTTTATTGCAGCAAATTTTTTTTACATTTGTATCATTTTTTTTACAATTTCATCATAGTATAGGTATACAAATACTGTAAGAATTCAACTATGTTGGTCACGATCTTTACCATGCTGGTCTCATCTTGGGTGAGAATCATATAGGCGTGGATGCCCTCCATGTCCTTATGGACGTCGCGCTGCGCCTCGCCGGACTCGCCTATCACCGTCCACATATCAATGCAACCTGCATGTACATCATACCAATAATATAATTGTTTGCTACTATAAAAGTATGGCAGTATATAAGTATTCTACTATAATAGTATAGTATACTACTATAATAGTATAGTATAATAGTATACTGGTATAGTAGTAGAAATAGAAAGACTAGTAGACTAGTCTTTAAATTTCTATTTTATCAAATAAGTTAAAAGTACTTGAACAAAAAAATATAAATACAGTAAATAAAATGCAACAAAATCTTGTTAGAATTTTCAAGTGTAACACACAATGTACTATTTTATGATCAAGTAGAATATAATTACAAATACAAAAATAATAAATTACACATAAATTCGACTTCATGGAACAACAGTCTGTCATATATTAGCACTATAAATTTTTGCTAATATAGAACCAAAGTTTTTGATAACATAAATAATTTGGGTAGATGCTATGTAAACAATTCCTTTGTATAAATAAAGGGAAAAAACAGTATTTCTAACCATTTGTTTATAGTTTTTCTTTCAATGTACAACAGTCAGTAATACTCACGGAACTTGATAATCAATCTAAAACCACCTAAGCAATGTATTGAATATTTTTAGACACAGATCGAATTGACACAATAACATAAAGTTTTTAGGGTCAAGTGGCAAATCCAATTTCATTGATAACTCATATTAAGGTTTTTATAAGTTTAGATTATATGTACATTACACGTTAACATTTCTTATAAATGATTAAGGTTAACTATTCAATTTTTTGGTAGTGGTCATCTGTGAAATGCTAATACCGCCTCGACTTGAATTAATTTCTGCTTAAACCAATAATTTTGAATATATACTGAGGTAGGTACTTTACACATGCTCTTATAGTATTGATGCAAATGCAAGACAATTGTCTCGATGTTGCAGACTTACAACCGACGATTCGTTGTATAATTTACAGTCATTTATCTCTTTAAACTTCCCATGTCACATATATCTCGTCCAGCCCTTCATTTAAGCCTCCTTCCTTGTGTCTGCTTTTAAGTTATTTTTAATATGAGTCTAGCGTCACTATAACGTATCAATGACTTAAATACCGAACGCCTAACAAAATCGTTGTTGTTGATCTTTTACAAACCGGGCAAATTAAAAGTGGTTATGATCTGGGGCCGTATGCTCCTCTGCAGCACAGTGAGGGCGCCGTTCTTGCCATGGCCGCTGGTGCACACCAGCTCAACCAGAGGACCGTCCGCGTGTCGATTGTACTCGTCGCTCAGCAACTGAGGCTCGCCCATGGACACGTCGCCTATCGGGCATATGTTTAACAGGCTATCGCACACCTGCAATACGGTTTTAAATATGAATACGAAAAAGCAGTATATTCGAAAATAAAGAGAGAGACATAAATAATTTTAACATTGGTTTTTCATTCTTTAATAGGTTAAGTGATCCAGTTAATTCCACGATACACATTTGTTCCATTGATGGAACAAGGATACTCAACGTGTTATGTTAAAGAACATTATGATACAGCACTGTATAGTAAAGTTGTTGTATAAAGTTTAGAGCACACCTTTCCACAACCTTTAATTTCAGATTATGGTGCTTGAACTTTAAGCTCGTCATCATGCAGTGCGAATCAGGGACTGCTTATGGCCTTCATCATTAATATTATAACAATGTCTCCGGGACTAACTGATTAATATACACGCGATAATGAGGCACGGTGCAAGTGGTTTTAATTTGACTTCATTTAAAAAAGACTTGGTAAATTCACCAGTAACCGATTACGGGCGAATTCACTGAGTTTTTTTTATCAAATCTCAGGGTCAGACCCTACATATTCAGGTTTAAAGACGACGCTCTTAACTTGCTAAGATTAAACCACCACTATTTTTATTCTTTAGTAGAAATAATGTAATGTAAGGTAATGAAAAAAAACTTAATACCACAATGGTAGGTAGGTATAGAGAGTTGTTGCCTACCAATTACAGACCTGACACGAATCATCGAATTTTAGATGGCTAGGGAGCAAGACAGAGATGTAAAGTACCACAAAATATAACAAAAAACCAAAATTTCCTCAATAAAATTACAACACATGAGAAAATTTCCAGCTGTGAATTTATATAATTCCTAACTATTCCATTACAAAAACTGAAGTAGTCCAAGTAAGAATCATTGTGGATTTGTAAAAGAAAAGTGAATATAAAAACAATTTTCTATGACCTTCATGATTCAATATGGCATGATACTAGAAATCATAAGATTTACATATATTATTTAATTTTGAGAATAAGTTAATACCAAAAAATTATGACTTTCATGTTATTTTTTTAATATAAATTAAGAAATATTTTATGATTATACAAAAAAATCCTTTAATATATTGCTATTCTTTTTAATTTTTATGTTTACTTTAAAATTATATTGTAACCAATATTCACAGAAACACTGAACACTGACTTTTTCCTAAGATTATTTTTTTATATAGGACTTATAAGTAACTAAGGATGCAGGACATAGAAAAGTAAATGATCACCGCCGCCCATGGACAACCGCGCCCACAGCAAAATCTTCGATAAACAATTAATGAGCGATTGATCATTTCTGGATTTCTTACTTATTTTATTAGAGAGTTTACTCGATGACTTTTAAACATTTTGGCTTTGACAAATATTGAACCAAATAATAAAGTTCACAGCAATTGTACCAGGGGCGTAGCTGCCGCCGTATCTGCCGTATCAACTATACGGGGCCCCCGGACCACAGGGGGCCCCCAACGTGCGTAAGCAAAAATTAATAAAAACTTCCCAATTTTTTTTATATTTCGCAAATGACATAAGTCAAAAAAAGGCAATTTTTTTTCCCGCGTAAAGCGTGCGTTAGAAAGTTGGCAGCATTCCCTAACAGCAATCATGAGCTAAGTAAGCACGTTGAAGTGATAAGGTTGAAGTTTGAACTTTTTGGCTTTAAATGACAGACGTACTATGATCTATTTGACAGTAAAAGAAAAAATATTAATGTAATCCGCCGCACATAAATAATTACTGTTGCTATGGCAACGACGAAGATGGCGTACAAAGCCTTTTAGTAGTTAATGTATGAATAAAATTATTAGATCATAACTTATTTTTTAATGAAGTTTTCTCAATTTTTTAATGGTTGTTTTGTTATCCGGAGCACAGACGAATCCGAAAAAATCCCAAAAATCGCTCTAGCCGTTCTCGAGTTATAAATGGTGTAACTAACACAACTTTCTTTTATATACGCATATATATATGTATATATTTTTTACATACTATTCAAATCTATATATATATATATATATATATATATATATATATATATATATATAGATTTGAATAGTATGTAAAAAATTTGGAAAGAGAGACAAATAGATAATTATGATGAATAAATATTTCTTTTAATTTTATGCATTTTTTTTTTCCTTTATGAGAAATCTTTACCCTTCCTAAGGGCTCTCTGTAACAATTTTTTATACGGGGCCCCGCCAAGGCACGCTACGCTTCTGAATTGTACGTTTATTTAGCAGCCTTCAGCAATTAATTGCGAACAGCCTCTAAATAAAACAATCCAATGTCTACATTGAATAATCCTCGGGTGTTGTTTAACCTGACCACAACCCTGACGATCAAAAAACACCAAGAGACACACATATTACAATGCGTTCGTGTTATATTTATGTAGGTTATAATTAAAATCCTTTAAATATCTGCAAAACGATAACAAACATTTTTTTTTATTTCTACTTCAGCCGCTACGATACAAATAAAACATATGGAAAATAAATTACCTCGAAAACGTAGCTGGTGAGCTGTGTTGAAGTCCTAATATCAGAGCCGTACACTTCCAGTTCGTCCTTATCGCTGATCTCGATCACGTTTGAAGCCACGCAGTCGCTCAGTGTATCGAGTCTTCTTTTCTTGGAAGCCGGATCGGAATCTTTCGAATGTGCTTCCTTTTCTTTTTCTTTCTCCTTTTCTTTTTCTGTATAAAAATGTATTGTTTGCATTAAATATTTCTTTCAAAAATCATACCGACATCTCATGATTATTTAATTCAATAACCCATTAAAATTAAGCAAGTATTTGTTTGAATCTTGACAGAAATTGTCTACGATTCACAACAATTCTAGGCACTTGTATAAAATTTTCATACTACAATTTTGTTTTACCTTTACAATCCACTATTAACTATGTTCGGTATTTATAAAACCATTTAAGTGTAATAACTAACTCAAGCAAAGAACAGTAATTAATGTTTACTCAATAAAATGGTTCAATGTTAATGTTTATTATAATTGTTTAAACAATAAAATATAAATGTATGTTGTAGATGTATTAATATTTATAATGTTTATATTATCAAACCATTTAAAACTTAAGATAACAAAATGGATGACAGAATAATGATAAATATCTTCTAAAAAATAAATAACCAAGTATAAGTAAATTTTTCATTATTTCTATCCTATAAATCGAAATGTAAATATATTACTTACACAAATTAATGTAAATGTATTCAAATTTATATGTTGACAGTTTACAATTTTGGTGTTTGTAAAAGTTCTACCCTTTACTGTAACCTTTGCTGTTACTGGATTTATTTTTTCTTCAAAAGTTATGTGTCAAAATCCCTGAATTATTTTAATGATGACAATGACTTCCAATACCATGATTGCAAATACATATATCAGATTTATTAGTTTATAAACTTCAGTAATAAGAAGAAGTGATGATTATTTTACACATTTTTTAACATTATTAAAAAAATGACTAATACTAGACTAAAAGTTTAAATATATATACATGTTAATATACAATTCATATTCTAATCTAATATCTTAGGAGCAATATTTAAAAAATCTAGAGTTCCTAATTTAGTACTCATTTATTAACAAAAAAAAAATTAACAGATATGGATAAGATAACTACTTTTATCCATATCTGTTAATTTTTTTAACTACAACTACTGTAAACTACAACTGCACTAAACTTCAAGATGATAAGTAATTATTGACAAAGTTATAGAGACAATTAAAAGACTAACTGTAAAGTCAGAAAACAAAAGTTCCTTTAATGTTTTTATATGTAAGAAATCCTATAGAAAAATGTATTTTAATACGATATGATCTGAAGCCCTGGTCCAAAGTTCAAGAATCATTCACCATTTTCAAGGCTTGTCAGGTCAATAGTAGCTCCTAGAGGTCGCTCTATCGAAAACAGCATCCTATTCTCCCTCTCTGTCACTCGTAGCAAAAGGGAGTTGCCGAGCCGCGAGCCGAGGAAGAGGAAATCCTCTTCTATCACACACATCTGCAACATAAAAATGACAATTTTTGATCACTTAATTAGAAATTGCATAAAAAAAATGATAAATAAACAATTTCTTTTATTTTCTTAGAGAAAATTTTTTACCTATTTTATTAAAAAATAAACTCAAATCACATATTTTTTCCTAGTTATAATTATTAATTTTAAACACTTGAGTAAGATCAAAATGATTTTTGTTTTACATAATACACAAATAAAAACATTACAGAAAATGCTAGAACATATATTTAAAAAGACATTACGCTGCATTTATAAAGCAGAGATTGCTAATTTAAGATCCCATTCAGAGTATGTTTAAATATGAGTAAGAAATACATTGAATTTTTCAAAATATGAGTGTAAGGCAACAACTTTTTTTAACAAAGTTAACATAGTGCTTTTACTTTACATTTACTTCCAAGCATGCAACTTTAAATATGCAAAAATTAAATTGAAATATTAATTTATTATATACAAAATTTACCCTTACACAAATTTAAAGACATTATTAAGCAAACATTTGGCAAAAAAATGGTTGTATATAATCAATGAATATTTAGAGGATAAATGGACATAACCAGCTCAACTTCCTGCAGGTTTGTTTTTCTTGCAAAAGTTTTATATATTATTGTAATTTGATATAATTTTGGTATGAAAAGAGCTACTCTCAAGTTTCTTACTCGTTCTTCTTGAAAACTGCCTTATGAACGATTGGTAATTTAAAAAAAAAGTTGTAATTTTAAAATACTGTAAGTGACTGATGTGTTAAATGATATGACGTGTTTCAAGTGTTATAATACAAGAACGAAATTAAAATATTTTAAATTTAATGTACTTTTCACTTACGCATGTAGTAAGAACAGAGGCGGCGGCTCGATCGAGATGGAAACTGCTAACACTACGCACTGAATCCGAAAGCAGTGTGACCACATAGAGCTGGCCACCTTTTAAAGACAGTGCCAGTCGACCCTCACCCAACGGGACAACGCATGCAGCATCCAAACTTATGCATACACCTTCTTGTATTCCTGGAAAAAAATGATGCCACAATGGTAAGTTTACACAAATTACACTGAAACTTCAATGTTTCCATTAAGAAGCTATCTAGTTTATAGTAATAAAATTTAATTATCACTAAGACGACACATGTGATAATAAAAATACCTTCATTGTTTAGTAAAAAAAAATGGGGAAAAAGTTTTTTTATATTTCATAAGTAAAAAGTTGCAGTAAAATCTTTTTGGTTGTGCTCTATGTATCTGTCTAGTTTTGATACCAATAAATAGATAACATTAAAAAAATTAAAATTAAAAATGGTATCCCGCCACTTTTCTATTGTTGATCTGTCTACCAAAATGAAAAAATCTAATGTCGAAATTCGATACATTTTTTTTTACACAAAAGGGAAAATGCGACACAAACAGTGAAAAAAATTAGTGATGTTTATTGATCTAATACAGTGTCAGCAAGAGTAGCTCAAAACTGATTCAAGCATTTCGACATAATAGTTCTTAAAATATAGCTTAAGAGCTGGAAATTGACTAAAAAACAGTTTTGACCCATTTGAAAAAAGCTGAATATAAAAAAAAAGTTCGATACTTGGGTCCCACGCGAAGTCACTGAAAGAAATCTAATGAATCATGTACTCGATTGTGATTCTCTATTGAAACGTAATGAAACCGAACTATTTTTAATAAGATTGATCACCAGTGTTAAAAAGTGGATTACCTACAACAAAAACATGCAAAATAGATCATGGTCAAAAAGCAAGCAAGCTTGACTATAACGAATCCTAAATTAACTGGCAAAAGTTGATGCTATGTGTATGATGGAATTGAAAAGGCGTCATTCGACGTTTGCCAGCAATATGCATTAACATGCAGCATGCAACCCACCGCTGACCCATACATTGTTGTCATGTAATGCATGACAGCATTTCACATGAAGAAGTTGGGTCCACATTTGTCGGTTGTTTTTAACACTCCTTACGCCCTAGTAGATGTGACTGTCTGCATTTTTCTGAGAATGTGTCTGATTGGCATGAAACATACATAGAAATTAACAATATAACGATTAGCGGACTAAAATAAATAAAAAATTAACATTTTCTTAGGTGTTCGATGTCTGTCAATCCTCTAGAATCAATATTCAATTCTTTGGATAGGGATTCATAGTGGAGGGGCAGATTCAAGGGTCAGCGGTGGGTTGCATACTGTTTGTTAATACATGTTGCAAGTGTCTATTATGGATTTCTGTGAATTAACACCTCACACAATAGAATAGGGTATTATTCATTATAACCTCTGGGCAAAACCATCAATTTTGATCTCTGTTGTCAATAGCTGATGAGACTCAAACAAGAAGTAGAGAAAAATGGATTGATTGGCAAAAATATAGCCACTCAGTAAATATTGAGAGAGTTTAGTTGAGAAGTGTTAATGCATCCACCATATAGTCCTGACCTTGCACCCTCAGATTTTCGCCTGTTTCGATCTCTTCAGAACTCTTTAGGGAGTGTTAGGTTAACATCAAAAGAGGACTATCGAAACTACTTGTTGCAGTTTTATGATCAGAAATCTCAAAATTTCTACAGCAATGGGATTATGCCACTACCTACAAAATGGCAACAAGTTATTGAACAAAATGACATACATATATAGTATAATTAAGTGTAAGTAAAATGTGATGAAAAACTTATCTTCAATTTGTATATGAAATATGAAAAAACCTTTTCCCAATTTGTGTTATACAAATTGTTAATATGTCAAATAAATTGTGAATCTGTCTTAAGCATAATAATAACAAATGTCTCAGCACTTTTTAGCAACATTTATTTATCTACAAAAATACTTACGCAATGGAAAATTAGTGGTGTGACCAGCAACACTGTTAAGTGACACTCCATAAGGTGGAATGGACTGGTTCAAATATATTAAGGAATTCACAGCCAATATCAAACAACCACCTGTAAAATACAAATAATAAATAAAATTCATTTATTTTGTTATGGTATTATTGCAAAACATACTTATAAATACTTATCAAAATCCTAGCTACTTTCTTTTCAAAATTGTAATTACAAAGACATTCTAAATACAATATTACAATAAAAAGAATGAGCATATACTTCAAACCATAATTCTGCGAGTTATATTTGCTACTTTTTTTTTAGGGTTTCGAACCAAAATGGCGAAAATGGAATCCTAATAGTTTCATGATGTCCATCCGTCCATATATCATAAGCATTTTATTCCAAAACTACAAGACCTATATTGATGAAATTTAGTGTGTTTTGTATAAGCCACTACTTAGTTTGGTGGCTAAATAACAATAATAAATATTTATAGGAGGAACACACCATGCTTGTAACAGAAGCTGAAAAAAATTTTTTTCAGCAAACATCAATGAGTGGCACATATTTCGACAGTTCTTTTAAAAACACTTTAAGGTTTGTAAGCAATTTTTCTGGTTACGTGAATAATTTCAAAAATCATGGTGAAAGTTGCAGAAATTGTGTACACCCTCCATTTTCTAAACCACATATCCAAAAAATATGAAAAAAATAATGAAGGTAACACTTTATAAATACTTTTAACGAAAATTATTTTGAACATGGTCGAATATACTGTTCTTGAGCTATTGCCGAAAAACTACACTACTCAACAAAAAAACATAAGTACCATGAAGACACTCTTTTGCTGATACACTTTAGTTTACACTAGTTTAATAGTAAGTCGGCGTACCTACTTGTTTTTTTAGTGAAAGGTGACTAAAGTGCCTATAACTACTTTAGTTTACTCTAGTTTAATAGTAATAGTCGACATACTTGTTATTCTAGTTATAGGCGAATTAAGTGCTTATAACTATTCCATGCAGGGAACATGGAAAAAGTGTAACAATATACAGTAGAACCTTGATAACTCAAACCTCGGTAACTTAAAACCTCTATAACTTCAAAAAATAATATGTTCCCTTCCCATCAGAACCCAAAACCTCTATAACTTAAAATACGCAACCTCTATAACTTAAATAAGTAATCTCTGTATTGGCCCTCAGTAACTTAAAGAAATGTTTCCACAACCTCTATAACATAAAATTGTTTGTCAATGAGTCATTTTGAAAGAGTGCAAAACAAAGGTTTCGTATTTATTGCTTGCACGTGTTTACTAGTTAAATTGTTAATGTGTGCAAAAAAGGTTTCGGTATTTATTGCTTGCACGTGTTCACTAGTTAAATTGTTAACGTAAACAATACATGTCACCTATTGTTTGCTTCTTCAAAATTTTTAAAGCTTTGCGGCGGTTAGCCTTAAGACATGAGTAAGCCTTGGATCATAAGTTTTGATCATTGTCCTGGAAACATCGCTTTACTTACTGTGTGATAAAACTGGCTTAAAATGAGTTCAAAAAGAAAACTAACAACACTTACATACGCTGATAAAGGGTGGAACAAGGGTACATAAATATGTACATACCTACCTCTATATTAACCTATCCCTAACAAAGACCCTTGATAACTTAAAACCTCTATAACTTAAAATATTTTGTGTTTCCCTTGGACTTGAAGTTATCGAGGTTCAACTGTACTTTTTTCATCGTAGTACATTTCTTTGTAATAATGGCTTCAGAACCTATAATAAGCATGGTCCAACATGCTCTTAATCATTTTTGGTTTTAAGAAGATAAGCTCTTTGTCACAGTAGCATTCTTTTCATTTAATATTATATCAGTTACCATTATTAATTATTATCAGTTAGTGGTCAAAGTAGAACCTTCAAATTGCACAGTTTACTGATGTTTAAAATATTATATTTGTTGATGAATTGTATAAGTTTAGTACACATAATGACTAAAAGTGAAATAAATCAAAATTAAAATCTGTTAAAAAAGCAATGAACTGTAGGGCCATCTAAAAAATCTATTCCATCCCTTTCTTTCAAAATGGAATTTAACGTATTTTGTATGGTGTTAATGAACAATGGAGGTCAGTGAGCATTACAAAAAAAAAGCTTTAAACACAGTTATATAAAAAAACAGTAAACCACCCCATTAAAAGATAAGTACCAGTAATACATTATCACTGTTTCTAAAACTCCATGTATGTGAAATTATGTTCAAATGTATAAAAGTAAATGTGGCTGAGTAGTCAAAGCAGTGCCCTCAAATTAGGAGATAGGAACCAGTTTCAAATCCTGACCATGTAAACTGGTCAATGATTATTTAACTTAAATCAAACCAAAACCACTCACATGTCACCACAACAGCTTCGAACTCGGGCAAGCCTTAAGAACCAAGGAGTGGGTGGTAGTGAAATAATGGGAGAGTGTGCCTGTGTAGTGGGGTAAGATAAACTCAACACTATATTTCCTCTATCATGTTTAAAAAAAAATCTAAACAGAGTTTTTCAATAGTTATCACAATTAAATCACTTCAATTAGTGTCACTAATTCATTTAGTCCACTTTCAATGAAGCAGAGAGAAAGTTATCAAAATGATTGTCAAGCCTAAAAACTCACCCAAAGGTTTTTCTATAGCAACAGCTTGCAAACAGTCAAATGGTAATCCTCCTGTAGACCAGATGATGGGGTGTACACGCTGCTGCAGGTTGAGAGACACGCCTGCCATAGCACAAGTGTCATTCCTCACTGCTGTTCGCCTGTATTGTTATAGTAAGCATTTTATAGATTACATACCATAAATTATATTAACTTTTGTTACTATATTGTATACCTTGATACCAGGTTGTATTGTTTATGAAATGATTATACATAATTAAGGCATTTAAGAATATATTCTTAAGAAAAAATGGTAATTTTAATGAAGAATGTGTAATGTAATAAAACATAATATTTCACTTTATGATATTGTTATGGTTGCTAACAGTGCTTTATTCAAATTTTGAGCGAGTGGCATTTCAGTATCACAATTGATCCTAATAAAGTTTGTCTTTGAAGAACACATTGTTATTTTGTGCTTTCCCTAATTTACCACAAGATATATTTATTTCTTTGAGCTTGGCCTCACGTTTGTTTTTAGTTTTCTTTATACTTATAGAGGGAATCCAAAAAACCCAAACTTAAGAAGTTACATCACATAATCAGAACATAAATAACACCTATTACTAGAATGCTAATCGAGAGGATTTCAAATTTTCACCAACATAACCCAAAAATCAGTATAATCAAAAATCACTGACAATCAAAAACTACACACAAAATGAAAAAAAAACACTGGAACTAAAAGTGTAGCAAGTAACAAATAGTTATAAATAATACAGGATACAATCAGTGTATTTAGTTTAAGCATGAGTCTCCCCAGAGACTCATGCTTAACAGTGTGCCACATAGTGGCCAACCTAACTTTTACTAATAAACCACTATATCGATCATACAATGTATACATACAAGGCCTAATGATGTATGAAGACTTGTTGATTCGAAACATCATGCACTGTTAGTAAACAAATAAAATAATCCATTATTAAATATTATTCATTAAATGAGCAGCATATATGAAAACTTTTATAGTTACTACATTAATATTTAAATGATATTTAAATTTATAATATTTTTAATAAATGCCTTTAATACAAGCAAATAACAGACATTCCACCTATTAAGGACACTATGCAAAAGTGGACACTAATCAGCATTCTAAGTAGTTTCAAAGCGTGGTTCAAATATGATTTACTCCCCATTCATTGCTCAGTAGTCACCATATTTTCAGTTATTATTTATAACATTTATGAAAAAAATTGGGTGATATATATATTATTTCAGAAACAACAAGAAAACATTATCTTATTTATACACAAACACATATTTACCCTGCAAATGTCCTCACTGGTTCATACAAGAGCAGTAATGTCGGTTCATAATACCCATGCAAAAATTGTATATCTAGAATATTGTCAATTTTTTCATCCAAATCTTTCAGTATTATAATGTATGATGCTAAAATTGGTGCTTTCGTGACAGATTGAGGTGTCGGCTGAAACATTTAATTGAATTTTATAAATGTAAAAGCATTATTATTCAATGAGTATAACAATAAACAAACTTATTTTCATCTTATTAAAATTCACTATACAGTGGTTTTTTTACTTTACAGTAAAATATATATGAAATTCATTAGCATATAATTGATTTTTAACAATTGTAATAAACAAGAGAAATATTGATACCACTAACATATATACTAATAAAAATTTGCCACATTATACTAAGTGATAGCAATTAATCAATACCTTAATTTGATTTTCAGGAAAGAATAAATGAAAGTAGGCTGACAAATCTATACACCGAATGTGTGTGATGGAAAAATTGGCAAGGGTTACCCTAAAAAATCCTATGCAGACCAAATCGTGGCATATTAAAAAAACTGGCCAATAGCATGTCGGACCATGCTCACTGTAGGGATCCGAAGCTGTTACTACAAAGAAATGCACTATAGATGTAAAAAACTACATTGTTACACTTTTTCCATGTTTCCTGCAGAGAGTTCTTTAATATTTTTTAATATCTTTGGACACATATAAGTAGCCCCATCTGGTCGCAAACTAAGCAACAAAACTTGTATCATGGGTACGTGATAGTTGATAAAATACATAAATACATTTTTTTGTAAATATATACATACAATACATACAAACACCTAGACTAGTCTAAAAATAAAAACATTAATTTATCAAATAAATAAATGATTGTCTTGTATGGGAATTGAACTCACGCCCCCAGCGCAGCGAGTAGGATCACTACCAACTGCACCAATCAAGCAAGTCTGCCAATCGTTATAATGATAATTAAGAACTAAGATAATTATAAAACATAAAATTAACACTTGTTTAGGTGTTCGATATCTGTCAATCCTCTCGAATCAATATTCTATTCTTTGGATAGAGATTCGTAGCGAAGAGACAGATTCGAGGGTCAACGGTGGGTTGTATGCTGCATGTTAATGCATGTTGCAGGCAAGCATCTACTATGGATTTCCGCAAATGAACACCTCACTCAATACAATATTTAAAAGAACTGTCGAAATGTGTGCTACATGTTGATATATGCTGAAAACAATTTTTTTTGAGCTTCTGTTATATGTATGAAGTATTCCCTTCCCCAGAATACTTATTTTTGTTATTTAACTATTAAATTAAGTAGTGTCTTATATTATATGGAATCGATCATGTGTCTCTCCACAAATATTCATAATCTCCTTCTTTTTTAGAACAACTTTGTCAAAGAAACCAACCACTGAAGTAGCTGTTTCTTAGAAATATAGCTCAGAATGTGAACGTGAACATTAAAATTCACATTGTAGCTCAACGCTTAAGTGATGCGCGGATAAAGCGCGTGCGCCCGCCCCTCGCCCTCCACCCGCCGCGTCATCTGAAGCACGCACGCAGGCGCCAGCAATAAATCGCAGCGCGTCTGCCCATCCTCGTGCGATCAGCGACCAAACGCGCGGCATTAGAAGTTTAGGCATTTTGTTATAAGTGTTACATTTACGATATTGGCGTTTTTGAAAATAAGATTGTTTGTGATTAATATTTAAGAGTCTAATAACAATGCTTTTCCCTGCTATGGAATAGATTTATTATTGGGGAATTTGCAGAGGTGACATTGCTGCTTGCGAGTCTGTAAGTTGTGTTAAGTATCGTTCACGCGATAATTTGCCTTAGTTTGCCTTGTTTCTTTAGAAGTGAATGGAACACGTGTGGAAAATAAAATACCTTCGACGACCTTTACATCGCCCCGCGCGGTACCATCGGGCCGAGCATTTCGTGAGCTTTTATCTTTATTATTTTATGTTATTGATAAGCATATTTTCAATGATGTAATTTCGTTATAATTTGGCAAAATTGTTCTAAAAAAGGAGGAAATTATGAATATTTGCAGAAAGATGCATGATCGATTGCATCCTGTATACTTGCAGCATGTGCGTTAGCTGTATATGTATATGTTTATACATTGTAGGTATATTACTGCACTATAGAAATTCAGCATGTGCATCAGGTGAATACTATATACATATACACTATATGTATATTCCTGCAGTGTAGACTGGAGTTTATACCTGTCAGTAGTATATTCATAAATGAGTTACATATAGTGATTATGTTTATAATTACTTTATATTTTTATAATTATAATTAATAATAAAATATACATATTTTTAAATTTATAAAGAAAAACTTAATCAAAAAATATTAAATACAATTTTATTATCATCCTTTCATTTCTACTGGGTGTCCCTCAACACATCTCCTACACAATTTATTATCTCCATATTACACTGAAACCGTTATATCTTGAATGAGTATTAAACACCCCAACATATTTTCATTTTAATTCATTTCAATCCGAGGTGTTATTTTATGTGCAAGTCTAAAACACTCTTCCTTAAAATTATTTCATAATTTAGAGCATGGTTAAATGAATAAATAATAAGTGAAAGCTAACATTTTTCTTGCTGTCTATCAAAGGTTTAGCCTCCAAAGGATCAACTTCTTCAGAGGTGACATCCTTTCTGAATGGCAGCACTGCCAATTTTTTTCCATAAAGCAGCATTACAGCACATCGGAATTCTGGATCCACTCGGATCCAAGGTATATGTGGATGACTTGTCCAACCACCCTGAAATAATAATGATAACCTTTTTTATTTCACCATTTAATGCTTTTTTTTAAGTATTTTTTCTAAGAGATCAATCATTAAATATGCTGTACAGCATTTGGGAATCTTTAAGTTGTTCTAACTATCTTAGTCCAAATTTTCTATCACCAAACAACCTCAGAATAGAAGACTGATAAAAATTTTTAAATAGTACATTATAAACATACACATACAAAAATAATATTAAATCTATAAGGGGTATGATTAATGATGCATACTTTCATATCGTCCTCCTCAAAATAGTGCATGCTTAAAGTTATAAGATTATTTGTAGTGGGATCATATTGTAACACAGACAATTTTGCTTCTCTGAATGACATCAAAAGCAAATCTCGCCCTGAACTCGGTGATTTGACCGACTGCATTGACATCACATTGCCCCATAGTGTGTATGTTGCGAGGCATTCTAGTTTCATTTTAGGAGGAACTGGCTGACCAGCTACAACAGAAAAATATAAATATTAAACAAATTATGTTTTAAAAATTAAAACTTTTGTAATAGTTAATCATAACTAAAAATCTTGAAAAACAGGACCACTATAAATCATGTATAATTGATAGTCAATGTAATAGACATTTCCAACCATCTTTTTAACCATTAGATCAAGGAAGTATTTGCAAACACGATTCTTGTACACAAGATCATGCAACACATTCAAAAAAACTATGGTAATTAAATATTCAAATAATATTTATATGTCACGTCTTTATGGAATTATAAAACACATCACTCTTAAAAATGATCCAGTTGATATATCACAAGTACTATAAATAATAATAATGAACCATTTAAAACCTTTCGAGTTTGACAACTGATCTAGACATCTATGAGTTTAATGTGTAATATATAACAAGTTTTAGCTACATGAATATCAACTTATCAGAATATTACCATAGTTTTATTTCACTAAATCTTTTCATACAAAGTGATTATATGCCACTGATGAAACTACAAGTCTTTTATTAAAGTCCCGATAGATAAGTTCGAAGGGTGTGTCAATCAATCTGCTATTGCCTATCTCTATGAACTTCACTACCTATCCTTATGCACTCTACTGAGAGACGACTAACTTCCAACAGCCTTGTTGTGTTTGCTGTCCAGAACTCCTATGCCACCGTTTGTTTTGAAAATAAGGTGACTTCTATAAAATTGTGTATATAGAAATAATATGAAAAGCATGAACAAAAATTAATTAAATCATTCTATTTGAAAAAAAAATCTTACAGTGTAACATTCTTTTCAATGAAAGGTTACTCGTTATTGTATTTACCAACTTAATTTATGGTATAGAAATTAATAATATGTATATATGTCTACATTTACATTTTACACCATTTGAGCTTGTTTGTATAAGTAATGGTACTATTCCATTTTCATGCTTGATTTTTCGTTTATTATAATTTATGATTTAAAATTCTATATTACAATATTTAAAAAATTTGATCAAAATGTTTCTATTGATGCAAGTACTAATTCATGTCATTTAGTATCTGCTAAATCAAACTTTCATTGACTACAGTTTATTTCTTTATGAACTTCGATCAATACCATACAATATTCATAACACGTTTATTCAAATTTTCAGACAAAACAAATAAACAACAAAACTGAGGCATTTCAGATCAAACCCAACTAATATTTCAGGCGAAATCTGAAAGAAAAATGACACGAGCATTAATGCTTACCGGCGTTAACCTCCTTGCTATGTCCTTCAGGCAGCAATCTAAACACTTTAACGATGTTAGCCCCGGCCGTAACCAAACATACTTCTTCAGAATTAAAGAAGCAGCAGCTGACCGCATGTTCGATGCCTGTCGCAGGATGAGTTTGTCGGCAGATGAAAAACATATTTCACTTTCCTACTTTCATCAAAAATGTGATAAAAATCCAATGTATTCAAAATGTTACGAAAATTTACATGAGATTAAACATATTACAGTAACATTTTCGTATCCTTTCATTAATTGTTTATCAAAAATATTTAATAACCACGAAAACACACCGAAACGACAGTAAACCAAGCTTGCTTAATATTTTGGCTTGGAGTGTTGACATTCAATTCGATTCAATCGATTTGACATTGACATATAAAACGTCAAACTGATTGATGATGCTTGATGAGTAAAAAATTCTTACTTATTTGTGATTATTAGATCATTATCGGATAAATGTAATTTGAAAAAAAATATCCGGTATTTTTTTGAATATTCTAACTAAACAAAATTTGTAAATAGAGTAAACAACTTGTAAATAGTAAACAATTTGTAAATACAGCATAAAAAGTAAACTCCTATTGTATTGTTTATTTACACAATTTATTCTGCATTTTATTCATGAGCATAGTTCGCAATTATATTATTGATGTAAGTACAATATTAATAAAGAGGAAATATTCAACCTTGTGCGACACCACCACTCACAGATAGAATTTCCGAACAGGATCGTTCACTATTATTTATTGCAAACGCTTATCATTAGTATTAGTGCCTTCATGCATTCATTATAACTTTTCATCCACAAAACAACATGCAAACAAATATTAGTTCCTACATTATTCATATAAAAAAAACACTTATACCTACAACGACTGTTCTTGTTTTTCTAGGTACGATTTATATGTATAATAGTAGATGATGAGTGTGGCAAAAGAACATGAAAGTATAATCAAAACAGTAAACATTTGATCCGTGTGTAGATATTCTGTAAAACGTAAGTAAAGAAATAGTAATTACCAGAAGTAGAAATATTACAAAAATTTTGCCATTTAGAAAAGATAAATAAAATTGAACTGGCAAAACAAAATCTATAGAACAGGTGACCATGATGGAAGAGTCGGCAAGGGGCGCTGTGGAAAGTCTTTAACAGACTAATTTGGTGGTATATTACAGAAAGGCGAAATTTTAAGCACCTAAAACAGATGAAATTACCTGAAGTGATTATTTAATATTGGTGAAGCAAATAGAAACGCAAATATAGAAATCTGTTACCTCTACCTACCTTTGCGAATAATAGACGTGACCTTATAAAAAAAATTGTGATCTGTACATTGGTTTATAACTACGCTAATATCTGTTAAGTGGCACTATGTTGAAGAAATTATTAAATTTTATACTTATGAACCAAAATGATTCAAATTTGCAACATATATTGTTTTGTTTTTTAAAAATAAAATCGCAAGATTTAGACTCAAAGAATGATGTTGTGGTCTGATATTAACAAACTATGTACTTACACACTAGACACATGTTCAAAACATATATTGCTTTGGTGCCAAAAAGAAAATCACAAAATTTAAACCTGATGAATGATATTGTTGTAAAATTATTATAATGCTGTGGATGTCTGATGTCTGATGGTGGGGGAAGGGGGAAATGGAGGGCAAAGGAGGCGGGTAGGATCAGGGAATGGTGTGATGAAGGAGTGATTGTATAATTTATGTATATATATATATAAATATACCGTATAAAGTCAATCATGCGTCTTTCCGCAAATATTCATAATCTCCTTCTGTTCTAAAACTAATACCAAATACAAATTGCAGCATACCCGAGGTAGCAAATACTAATGATTTTCTTTATAAAGAAAAGGAGTTTTTATTGAAATTTCAATTGGAGAGCATTATTGATTTCCTGTATTTGGTACACGTTATATTTATATTATGTTCGACATTATTATTCAAAGTCCTTTCCATACATGCATATTTTTTATATTAGAACATATTTCTCGTTTGTATGTTTATTCACACAAACAAAAATTAATTATTCATTATACAACTATTGAGGCATACTTTTCCACAATCTTTTTTTCAGATTGTTTCAAATCAATATCGACATCTACACTTGGTATAAGATCTCTGATTAGACAGATTTCAATTTTATTAGAGATATGACAAGAAGAATGCAATTTGACTAAATGGATTTAGAGACACAGTATCTTCGAATCTAATACACTTAAGTGTCTAAAAATGAAAATCTGAATAGTGCGTGGTAAGACAAAAGTCATTCAACTTGCGCCAGTACAACTATTTTGCAAATTTCTAAAATTAAAGTCAGGGATATTAGTAAATAATCGGCGTAGTTTACGAAATCAGCGAATCAAAGTGGCAACAGGTAGACTATAATGCTCGAAACAACATATAAAGAATGAGGAACAAAAGGTCCTTGAGTGCCAATCACGAATCAGATATTGTAACATTTAACGGCTCCTTGGATGTTAGACTGGATCTAGCAAAGGGCGCAGTTGATTACAAGTACCTCAAAATAAAAAATCGAGGAGAGAGATTTTCCATCCTTAGTTTTTCAAGAGCAAGTGAACGATATTTATACACCTTTCTAGTCTTGTTGTGTTTACAATATGTAATGAACGACACCAGGCCACTTCCCCGATATATAGTATCATATTTCAATTACAATAATTATAATAAAAGCAACAATAAACATAGACAAAACACAAATAACTTGTGTTAATTATTAATGAATCGATCTGTTAAATTTGTTCACGTGAACTTTTGTGACGTTGCCGTTGTTCTCCCCTCCGCTGGCTTCCTTCAGATTCCTGTTCACCCATATCTTTAGTGCAAACGCAAGGCAACATGAAAGCGCATGCACGTTTCATTTACGAAAAATCTCGCGACGAAACGTGAATGATGAGTTTAATTAGTGCGAGGGAGTATTTAAATATGGTGTTCGTGTGAATAAGATACTTACGGTAAAAAATATGAATTTTAGAATGTAAGTTATGTTTTTGTGGTAATTTAATTTTTATATATTATAATATTTAATTGGCACGTATATGACTTAGTTACGCGTTGATGCCAAAGCGCGGGCGTAAACATATGAATGCGCGCACGCTGGCATTGACATGGATGATACAGGCTGTTTCATTTATTTTTCATACTAAATTATTTTTATAAGTCGAATTACCTTTTTAAAAACTAATAATAGATATTAAATGGGAGTATTATGTTCTATTACGGAGACAAGTGACGCAATCCTGTTCTTTTACATGCTGTAGATTTCAATTTATAAAAATTCTTTTTTTATATAGCATTATTGAGGTAAACGAACATATAAACCATGAAAAGCCAATAGTCACGGCCACCCATGGACACCTGCAATCCTAGGAGAGTCACTAGTAGTGTGTTGGCGTTGTTGTTGTTGTCCCTTAGTCAAATGTTAGTTGAAGTCCCAATGTAATATATTTTACACAACCAAAAAAAATGTATTTGTACACCAGAAACCGACATGGTTTCATAAGTTAATAATGCCAGTGAAAAAAAAACAAATGTACAAGTACCTACAGTATGACAAAGTGACTAGCGGTCTGCATACCCACAGCTTAGAAGAATTAATGTCAGATTACAAGACTCCATTTTGTTAATAAAGAAAAGAACGATATTTTATACACATATTTTTATTGATCATAACTAAATACAACTTTAGCTATCGTCGGTTACATTGTGGCAGTATATTTTATTTTATGTCTGTAATTTACTTACTTACCTATTAAATCAATTTCAATGATTTAAATATTTACAATAAATAATTTTTAAAAGGAGATACCTTAAAAACTACTGTTACATATACATTGAATCTAATTTAATTTTTACACTTTTTGCGGTTAAGTTACCTGTTTAATAAAAAAAAGCGGACAAATTAGTTCTGAATAATTATAGATCTATTGAAAATAAATCGCCAATTTGATTATCAATATACAAATGAAAAAAAAATTATGCATATTCCTGAAACTTACAACGTTTTCTTTGATAATGATTATCAAATATCATAATACGATAATACTGATTAATGTCTGAACGATTTATTTTATTTAAATAAACGATTGCACATTTTTCTTAAAAATTACAATATACATTTTGAGGCCAATTTTCGATAGATTTCGACCAACCGATTTCGAATTATAATACAATTACGTACAAACAATAAATTAGAAGACGAAGCACTATCTATTAGCTAAATTAGTAAAATTATATATAACAACATTTATATTCACAATTTCACTTGCAAAATTTATTTAAACGGTAAAGAAATGCGAATTTTTTTTTGTCAATACCAAAAATATGAATTTATTTTAAAAAAGAGCATATATACTGAAAATTTTGAAGAACACAATGCATACATATTAAGTACTACTTTGTACTTTCTATTGTAAGCATTAATATAACACTTAATTTTACAAGTTGAACACAGCATAAGATTATATTACCTATATGTTTTTTATTTCGGTGTAAGACATTTTCATTTGTTAGCTTATAGTTTTCAATCGCTTAGAGTGAAGCACAGAAAATAAATTTATTAGCTCATTGATTTTGCTTAATAGTCTACATAATAAAAGTTGATATATTTGTGAACTCCATTATTATTCAGAAGCCATGGTGACTAATTTTTTTTACATCAACGTGTGCCTACACAGTCAAGTACAACGTGTGTGATTAATTGATTTTTCTATGAAACAAAATTGGTCCTTCGACACGGGTCTCTAATTTTTGTACATATCGGCTAACACTTTCTCCATCGGCGTCTGACCGATGGTTTTCGCGAAGAATTCTCTTTCTAATTGCTGAGGCGTAACTAGACGTAAGAGAGGAAGAAGAAGTAGGAGTCTTCCAAATCTTGCCGGTGAAGCTCCGTGTGCGGTTCTTGCGTGCGTCATTAACATGACTTGGGCTTGATCTTGAAGGTTTTCTATTTGCAGTGGATCTTTTAAGCCTCGAGTTTCTGTACAAAAATCTACAATTTTACATGTTATTTTAACTGTATGGCGTATATGCATTGTTATTATGCTTATTATTAAATAACTATCAATAGATCGGATCGAGTAATTAATCGTTAAAGAAAAAGTAGACACGAATATCTAGCCTTACGAATTCTATTGTTGTTCTATCAGGTGTTAATCACGTCACTATTGAGGTGTGTTCCTGCACATTTTTCTACTTCAAATCGAAGAGCTTAGATGTAAAACCTTCCATTGGCTCAGGGCGGGTGAGAGTTCTTAACAAACTGTTGTCACCAATTCGGTGACAACGCCGCGACCGATGCTTAGTAATAAGTACTTTGCGAGGAACGGAGCGCTGATTTATTTATTTATTTCTTTAGATAGATTTAAATATTTAAAAAATCATTTGGTCAATTGTTATTTCCTCGTTCACGTTAAAGGGATAATTTTTTTAAGGTATCCTCAATTTGAAGTTATGACTGAAGTGATCCATTCAAATGAGTATTTTATAACAAAGTATGTTTTATCGTAGTTAAAAAAAATGTAACAATAACAATTGAAATAGTTTATGCACATGATTAAAATGGAACTTTACAATACTGTGTACAACATTCCAAAATCCAAATGTGCGTCCTTGAGAAACAAATTTATATATTCATTGAATATTATTGTGCTCATTCTTAGAATGAATTTTATAACAATAACAACTATTTATAATTACTTATAGCATAATACTAAGTGATTTTTGCAGAATAGCTACTATATTTAATTATTTAAAGACAACACACACACACACATACACACACACAAGAACATGTTGCTGAAATTAGTCGAAATAGCTTTTTACAATCTCAAATCTCAAAATCTGAAAATCTGACGAAAACCCGCATAGAAAATCGTATTAAAACAATTACTCTCCAAATTTTTTAATCATTCATGACTACTCAATTAACATAAAACATTATTCTAAAAGGAAAACATATGAAATGGGAAATATTAAAAATTTCGCGTATGATATTATTCAAAATTCAGTAAACGGATCAAGCTCTAACGTTCAGAGAATCCAATCCAAAAATTAATTGTTTATTTGAAAGTTGTACGAAATAATTATTTTTTCATTTTCTCCATTGATATTTTTGGGATATAAGGAATTTGGTGAATTCTATTTTAAGGCTGATTTAAGTTTGAAAATGGTCACTTTAATACTTTCAATCCTACTCAAGTCTATCTTTTAAAATAAGAAAATATTAATGAAATAATTCAGAACCTGCAATGAATCTTAGAATAAATCAACATTAAATACGCGTTCAGTACATGTATTTGATCTGATAAAATTTATTACAATATATTATTATAAATAAAATGTTGTTAAGCAAGTAATCACCAGATTTAAAAAGGACGATCGCCTTCATACAAGCGAATTCAGCCGGGTCGGCCAAGACGGCACGATAACGCGCCAGCACCTCCCTCAGCCGGCGCAGAGTCGGGGAACTTGTTCCAGTTTCTAAAAAAATAAATTGTGTTTAGTCATATAGGATTATTTTCCCATTGCTTGCTCGTGCATGTGACAAATGTAACTTTGATCAGAGCCTATACTTATACGTTAAAATTCCATTATTAACTAATAAAGCCTCATCGATATCCCCCAATTTATAAGAGATGAGACCTAAAATAGTTACTAAATAATAGATGGATTAGTCTGTTAATAAGCTGCGTGCTGTACCAATGACTTTTGCGTACTACATGAAGCAAGAGAGAGGAAAATAACACGTGCGGTGTATCACCGGCTCAGAACAAAGCAACTAAACTATAAATACAAATATTGCTTCCTTTTTTATTCACTAGAACATCTTTTTAGTTCTTCAATCATATCATCGACTTCTGCCTTCTGTGAATCCTCTCTCAAGCGTGGTCAATCGGCCAAGCAGTACCTGGTCGACTTCATTGCGTCGCTCTAACAAAACGCCTATTCACCTTGATCGATCTGCTCGCTGCCAAAAAGCGCGGCGCAGGCGGCGTCGAGGGGCAAGCACCACTGGATGGCGTTCAAGAGGAATAACTCCGACCATGCTTCTTCTAAAAGTATCACCTGCGATTTGTAAAAGCGAATTGAGATAAGCCGTTTGAGCTACTAGACAAACCCCATTCAAATACCCACATAGCTTTACAAAATTCTCTGTAATTTATATTTTACGTTATTTAAAGGAAGTAAAGTGTATTCTAAAATATAATATCTATTAAATGAATGTTCTTGAGGTCATAAATAATTTAAAATACTTCAAAAAAGGAACATATTTTCACGAAAAGAACGTATACTATGTCGTATAGAAAAGATATAATACAAAGGACCATGAATAGAATATTATTAATATTTCCCAAAAAACAATCGGTAGATTTTTTTAATTTTTATTAAAATATTTTGAATAATTGTTGAAGTATAGAATTAAACATTTTTTTTTTGGTTAAAATAAGAAAACGTCGATGTAAACTTTTTAGTTATTTTTATTGAACATTTAAATGAATTGTGTGCAAAAAGTAATTTGCTGTTTGTTCGATTTTTATAAGCCAAAATATTTAAATAGATCCGTCACAATTCCAGCACAAATATAAAGCTTTTCCGCTACAAACAACTAAACTCACACTGACATCCATAATAATCAAGGTTTGTTCAATCACAAGGTTTCCTATAGTTATATACTGTCCCAACTCAAATACTGAATTAAAGACCATTATCTGAACTGTTAGCATTTATTTAATAGATAGAGAACATGATGCCTAATTATAATTATAACTTATTAGTCACAATAGGTCTTTGTACCCGTTTATTATTTACTAGCCATCCGTGCGGTTTCGTCCTCATGAGCATAGAACGTAGACCAGAGGCGTGCGCAGAGATTCAGACGGGGTATGCAAAGCTATAAAAAATTATCAGTTTCAGCATTGTTTCCTTTATGCAAGGTATAAAAGTACTTACCCTCTCGCCGGTGGGCCCCCAACCGAAACAATGCTGAAACTGGTAAGTTTTTTTTAGCTTTGCATACTCCGTCTGAATCTCTGTGCACGCCCCTGAAGTAGACCTTTATTTCTGCTATGGGGTAATCTCGCCACCAACGATGCTAATATTAATTCTGTATCTATCGAGTCCAATAACAGTTCAATGTTCAATTCCAATTCTACTTCGATTCTTAATTCCAGGACCACTTATTTATTGCTTTGTGCACACGATTTGCGTCTGCATATACAACGAAGGAATCCTTTTATCTTTTGTGTCCATGGATCACGGTGTCAACCATGACCCCAATCCTGGCCCCGTTTTTGATTCCGATTCTGGTCTCGATCTTGATTCCGATTTTGTTAAAAATAATCATAATCAAAAAATAGCAGTGAAACGATATAAAAACTATCCTATTCATCAAGTTCTGTCCTGTAGTTAGCTTTTGCGGAGTTCGCGAACAAATTCACAGATAGACAGGCAAAAATTCTGAAAAAAGTCTGCTAACGTTTCTAATAACCCCCAGAGTAGTTTTTCTCATACATAATTGGCATATATGCACATGTACAGATGTACATATATAGACCGACCGCTTCTCTCTTGCGTTTTTGAGTTATCTCCTGATTCGCTTAACACATTAGCGCAGTTGCACGAAAACCCGTTTAGCCGTTTTTATGCGATACGCACGATAACAAATCAACAGACGAACAGCGGGCAGACAGACTCTACAGATTTGTCACAGGTATGCACAGACGGGTATTACCTGGTCCCTGAATGCGAGGCTCGCGAACGAGGGGAGGTTTTTGGCCCACTTGACGGCCATGAACAGTAGCCGCGCGGCCGTCTCCGCCGCGCTCTCGACGCCCAGAGGTCTGGTCGAACGAAGGTATTGACTTAATATGCAATTTTTTAAATAATTACAGCGGTGTGCTTCGAACTGTCATTCAAAATAATTAATAGTTAACTGTTAAAGTTAAAAACTGAAAACATCGAAATACGTTGTTTTAACTTCACAGTTGGCAGTTGAATAAGTTAGTCTTAAAAATGTTGACATTTGTAATATTAAATTAATGTCATAAACGCCAATATCTCTAAGATTACCGATATTTTGACAGATTTAATTTTTAACTTTAACAGTTAGCAGTTAACTATTGCAAATTAGAGTTAGAAGCACACCGCTGTCAGTTTTTAATAAATTAAAATAACATTATAACTAGGTACGATGTAAAACATAGACGAATATCTCCACATTTGCAAATTTTAGTAACATTTAATTGTTCTGTAATAACATTTATTAACTTCTTGTTCTAAAAGTATTTCCTGCGTGTAATGTAAGTGAAAACGTTTTCGGTTTTAATGATTTAGCCATTCAATTATTCACTTTTAACATACAAAACAACATACAATAGGTTTATGATATATTGACACTTAATTATTCATACACTTACTCGTGTTTAAACTTTTCCATATATGTATCTGTATTGTTTTGTGTCAAGTTTTTTTCAACACCTCCCTGCTGAACCGTACCGTCGGCGTGTGCGGGTTGTAATGAGACCCGCACACGCCTACAGAACGCATTAAATATTCCTATATGTCATGTGCATTAAAATTCATAAAATAAGAGTGTATTAAAAAGGAGGTTTCTTTCTATTATTGTTTACTTTATATCTATAGTAGTAGTCTTTATAAATTACCTGCAAGGTACACAAGATTGGGGGTAGCCAGAGGTCACCGGCGGGGAATAAGACGTCGAATCTTCTTCATTTGTTACATCGATGCTGTCATCTGTAAAGTTGACGTTACGAACGATGAACAAAATTAGTTGAATCACCATTCATTTAGTTTTGAAGTTCGTTCAATATCGAGTAAAGAATATTATATGATATTGTAGAATACTATAAATAAAGAAACCAGCATATGTTTGCGAAAATAAATATAATTTGGAAAATTAATCTGTGCAAAAAAAAAAACACGTGTGGCACTCGGGGACTGCCGCGGTAAAGCTATTGCATAGTATTTTTATCACCTTATGCAATTATAATTATTTTATTTATGCAGTATTTTTTTTGAGGAGGTGCCCTAACGTCGAAACTCTAAGCAGGCATGAGTCACCAGATTGCGGGGCGAAGAGGGGGATCACGCATGCGCAGTAACGCCGATACAACCAATGCCACCTAGAGGCGAGTTACTGAACTAAAGAGACAAGCGTGATATTTCAAAAAAGTCATTAAAAGTTCTGCTATTCATCGATAGATGGCAAAAGTAAAAAGTATCACCGCTGTGCCGGTATAGAAGTGGGGGGTGTTAGGTTATTTTCGTTATGGAATTTCTGGATTCGGTCTCCACGCTCAAGGCCCGCGATAGAAGCTATGCAATAGCTTAAAAACATGTAGGTACTATTAAAATAAAAATATAATAAAGCACGTTTATGCGCAGTACTGATTTCAAATTAGTCAAATAATAACAATTACATATTTTAAATAAATATTTACGTAACTGTAATAATAATATCCGCTTATTAGATCTTTGCCGATCACTCCAGATTAATAACTTACCGTCACTGTCGCTTCGCTCGTGCCTGTCGTCCTGTGGGCGATGCTCGTGCTGGTCGTGCGGGGGCGCCAGCGGCGCGTACTGCGGCGACAGCAGCGGGTAGCGGGCGGGCGAGAGCGCCATCGCCAGGGACACCGGAGGCCTAACATAAATGTAACACGAAATTAATAAACTCATTTTGTCACAGCACTTATATTTTTGCTTACTGAACATAAGTCAACAATTAAATATTAGATTTTATGAGTCTCAGTATTTTTGACACTTACAAGACAAACGTTTATTACATCGATTAAAAAGTGTATAACACCGTATTATTAAAATATCGGAAAGTTTCAATTTGAACCACGCCGTCAGAGGGCGATGTTATTTGAAAGAAGGGCAGGGACTAAACTAGAGAAAGGAATATCAAGGTACTTTGATTAATTTATAAATGATGAGTGGAAGTAGACTGACCAGAGAAACATACAAAGGAATGTATGGGACCGAAAGGCCAGCAAGGGACTCTTCGGAAAAGCTTATGCACACCAAATCGGTGGCATATTAAAGAATAGACAAGTTTTAGGCACTAGGGGCTCACATGAAATGATCGAGGGGTATTGATAGGGGAGGATAAATATGCCAAGATCGTGCTGTGTTGGTGCGTGGAAGTCTGTGACCTCTCGCTATCGTCCTGGGAAATACACGTCAGTTTACAAAATAAAAATATAGTTTAGTAAAATTAAAAAACACGCTTGAATTATAAATAAAACTAAAAAGTGAAAAATAATTCTCAATATAAGAATAAAATATTCGACGAAAATTTATTAGTATTATTGTGAAAAAAAGTGGGACGTTTTATGCCGTACTTTCATATCATTTTTGGACTAATCGTACCCATCAATATTTTCAAGAAATGATCTATCGAGCGCCCCACGCTTTTATTCACAATAATACTAATATTTTTAGTTCAATTTTTTATTCCTATATTAAGAATCATTTTTTACTTTTTAGTTCGATTTATCATTAAAGCGTGTTTTTTAGTTTCTTTAAACTATATTTTTAATCCTAATTTTGTTAGTCTCAAAACGATATTAATAGTATTTATAACCAAGAGCCTCGATTTTAGAATATCTTACTAAATATGAATGAATTCAATTGTATAATAATTTTTGGCGCTATTTTCGCAGCATACGTATCGTGATCAAATATAATACAATATGCATTAATTTGTTTCAATATGCACAAGTGCTCAAGAGTTATTTTTGACTTTAGAGTGACCTCGGATAACTCTTAACTATTTTCAAACGAGAAAAACTTCTATATATTTATATATCAAGCGTCCTAGATATTGACCTACTAGGCTTATTGATAAACTAATTTTCGCCCACAGGTTCACCCGCGTGGACAGAGAATAAATCCTCATTGTCAATCCAAGGCCTTGACATTGCGTCCATTATGATCTCTATCCCGGTCCTGTTCGCTTCTCAACCTTAAAGGTGTAACAGTAGGAGAGTAGAACGTGAATTTAAACCATATATACATGAGATTCAAAACAATAATTTACTATATTCCATTACAGTTCTCGGTTTAACAGCGTTTTGCATGCGTGACTCGGCTTCTAAGCCGTGTACTAAGACGAAATAAACAAACAAATATACAAATACATAGATAAAAAAATTAAATATGATTGATTTGGCTTCTATTGCACGTATTCTGACTTCCAATATTATAGTCCTTTAAAGATATTTCTCGAGTGCAGATACAATTACAGTTTTATCACTCGTATAGATAGATCCGCCATTGCGAACTGCTGCGCAGAAGATCCCGCGGCCTTGAATGCGTAGGATAGCATTGCTGAGTGTACCTCTTATTTGTAGCTATAGTCTAGTTCACAAGTGCCATTTTCCACATTTTCGGTTATCTTTCACCGAAAATTATAATTGAGGTGTCATTCGATTCGAGATAATGCTTTGAAATTTTTCGAAAAATACCAAAAAACCCGGTCAAAAAAATTGCAAATGTAATAAACAATTTAGTAAAAAAAGGAGAGATTCGGTTTTTCGAAAATAACTTAAAAACTATTTAAGATATTCAAATTTGAAAAAAAACCTTAAAAGAGAAGAAAATTTTCTAATACACATGTTATCTTTGCCAACCTTATGACCAATATTTATAATTTTAATAGAGCAGTGAATATAGGGCAAGAAACAGGTGGTGCAGCGGCCGCGTACGCTTCACTTTAACAAAAAAATTGTTTCACTAACTGAATATGAATATTAAGGAATGAAAAAATTTAGGCGCCGCTGGAGAAGATGAGAAGACAATAATCCAAATAAAAATAATTTTTTCGCTAATTTTTCAATAGTTTTGCTATTGTTAATTGAGTAAATTTCAAACGATTTACATTTATATAAAAATCTGGACAGTTGTTAAATTACAAATTTGAGATTTTTTCACTTTTTGAATCCATTTCTAGTTAGCTAAAGAACAGGTTTTTGTTGCATAAATAAAAAAAAAAAAATTTTACTTTTTTATTAAGAACTAAATATTTTAAAAATGTATAATTAAAAAAGTACTTAAAAATATTTTTTTACATTGCAATTATCTCGTTTTTTATTGTTAAAAACTGGGTGAAAATATTTTTAAATTTTTTTTACTTCCGTTGTTTAAGCAATTGTTACACAAATGAATTATTTATGGGATATTATATTTTCTTTTGTTAGTCTATTTATTAATAAAAACAACGATTTAAAAAAAATGTCTCTTAAGAAATATTTATTTTAGGATCTTTTTTAAATTTTGAATGTCTTAAATAGTTTTTTAGGTATTCGCTAAAAACCAAACCTCTCTTTTTTTACTAAATTGTTTATAATTTTGCAATTTTTTCGAATGGACTTTGGTGTTTTTCGAAAAGTTTCTAAGAGTATTATTTCGAATCGTATGACACCTCTATCATAATTTTCGGAGAAAAATAACCGAAAAAGTAGAAAGTGGCACTTTTGAACCAGACCACTGTATGGGTCATAATTTCTTACAACGGCATAACAAAACAACAGAATTACGAAACATACACATCGGTACACTTACTGTGTAGAATATATGAGTTACTTTCTTTGTTAACAAATTAGTGATTTTATTTTAAATTCATTTTGAGATCACTATTAACTTTACCTTTTTTAATGTTTATCTATAAATTATCACAGCGGAAAAATTATACGACAGTCGACAAATAAATACTCATCAAATAAATTAGATTCTTAGTACTTTTATTATAGCACACAGATCCTCAAATTTATAGAAAATAAGTGGCGTCGTAATAGATATTTCACAAAATGCGAGATTAAGTAACCCTACACATGACTGCAGCATAACAATATTCAAATGGAGTGTTATTCTCAAGTTTAATCTCGGTGAGTGGGGAACAATGTCTCGTGTGATAATGTAATAAGCGATAATGGATAGAAAAGGCCACTCACTATTCACGTTTCATATAAACTCCTTTAATATTTATAGACTCCTCTATACGGGACGGTTTTGATGCACGCCCTTCGAAAATAACGGAATACATTCACAGTATAATAATACCGTAGCTTTTTATTTATTACATCAATTGATGTATTAAACATTCTAAAACATAAGAAAATGATATGTTTTAACCATTTAAACATGTGTAAATATCACACCGATTTCAGCAAGTTTCTTGTTTTACAATATATTCCTATTGGATGAAACGTCACATAAACAAAATCAAAACGACACGCATATCTATCTGTGGAGTACTAAAGTGCGTGTCTCTTTAAGCGAAAGGTGCACGAGTAGGGATTTGCCGCGGTCGGGTGCCCCTCCTGTCGCCGGCCGGGCCGGGGAAAACGTCGGCCCTCGTACTCTCTAAGTTTTTCTTTGAAAAAGCCGGAGACAAACGCGGCCGCTGTTGTGTGAAAATCCACTCCGATGAGCACGCAGCGCCCCGCGCCGCGGCGCCGGCGCCGGCGCCCGCTGTCTTATAATGCCGTCGTCGTGAAACAGCGTAACATTTTTTTCTCGTCGCCAAGCTTAAAATGAGGTGGTCGATTCATAGAAAGCAACGAAACGGTACGAAATGGTCAATAAGACACGATCGGTTCGACATCGCTTCGTCCGCAATCGACGCCACCGTCGATAAATGTGAACTGTATTTGTTTGTTGTCTGCATTTCGTATCGAATTCGACGAAACGGATACTTACCGCGTAGATCTGTGTCGACCTGCCGTTCACGGTTACAATTTGCCGTTGCCAGAAGGAAATTATGTATGGAAATTCATGTACTTCTCTTCCTTGGAAGGAGATAATTAGAACATTTCCTAATGTATCTAGTGAAAATATCTTAGATGAACCGACTCATATATGCGCCACTTGTCTGAGACGAGAATCGCAAAACCATAAAAGCATTTTTTCATTGTCAAAAGTGTATTTGTTCCGAAAATGCCATATATGCTTGCGAGGGTTGAGTTACAAAGTTCGCATTTAAAATACCGAGGACTGAGTTTTGTAGCTTTTGCATTTAATTTAATTTTTTTTTAATATCCTTTATTATAACATGTGTTTTGGTAGTAAAGATATGAGTAATTAGTAAAATAAATCATAAATAGTGAATTTTGTTGTTTTTTATTTCAATGAAAAATTTTATAAAGTTACCAAGATTTTGTTTTCTTGATTTTCAATATTTTAATGAGTATAAACAAAATAGATTATTCGGTACTTGTATTTAAAATACATGAGCAAAATAATTGTATAAATTTTGAAAATACTTAAAAATCCCTTTTTCATCAGCCCTATAATTTTGCTGATTTTTTTCTATAGAGAAGAATTTACCCTTTCGTGTTATTCTCTTTAAAGTAATGGAATCGTTTATCGTGCCTTAAGCAAAGTGTTTGTTCTACATCAATTTTACAGTTATTATATTTATTGGTAAATATTGTTTCTCATGATCATACATTTTCTTAATAACCCTTAATAAATCCCTTCCGTTTAGGCTGCATCAACAAATCAAAATTATTTTCCTTGCTAAAGAATCACCACCAGAGCTATGAGTGAGGCGCTAGGAGTAAGCTGAAATACGAGAAAACTATCCGTTTGGAGAAGCTTCTATATTTTACAGCATCAGGTTAGATCTGGTGAGTCTGAAACGAGAAATATGTTAAAGCGAAGGATGATGTGCTAAAAGATGATCTATTTATTATTTTGTGGCAATGAGTTACATATCTATGAATCTTCTCCTCATATCAGGTTAAAAAGTCATAATAGCGTTGTATTATCAACGGCTTTCAATACTAAAAAGGAAGTGCAAATACCGATTCTATCTCTATAGTATCCTGTAATGGAACAACTATTCTGTCTGCTTCATCACATCGAAATCGATAATATAGTTATAAAATGTCGAATCAATAACAAGTGGGTAGAAATTTATTTAAAGTGTACACACGATTCGTACATACATATGTGTACGTATACTTATACGCAAAGATAGCGATTAAACAGACCCATAGAAAAACCGGATTAATGATAATAGGTAGTTGTGTCTGTGAAAGTTTTTTGATAGATAAACATCAGTGGCAGGTGAACCCGTTTAAAATTTAAGAGCAACTCGGCCATGCCAGTCGTTCGCTAAGCCGCTGTGGTGCCGTAGCTCGCGCGGTCGGACGCGCCACCTCGCGGACGCTCACGACATACATTTTAACGGTGTCGACATCATCGCGCCGACTGCCGGGCCCATCAAAAAATATATTCTTAATACACCAAATTGCGCATTTGAGTAGCCATTACTCCGCAAATACGCTTCTCGGTACAATTAATCTTTAGCATGTAAAATTTTGGAATATCCTTAATAATTGTCCGTGGTTCATAATGTTGGTGATATGTCCACATATATATATATATATATATATATATATATATATGTACTTTTTTTCTACTAACATCAATGTTTATTGTATCATACTAGTATCAATGTTTCTAAATCCAAATGTAGAAATAATAAAATGTATAACGTCAGCGATGAATGTGGAAAGCCGAACTACACAAGTCGATTCCTGAAACCTTTCGGAGAGACGGTCAAGGTCTTACTCCCTTTTTCAGTACAAAGCGACAGAAAGCTTCTCGAGTTCCATTTATTTATATAAACCAACTATAAGAATTGTCTACGTCTTCTCGTCGTTGTCACTTACAACATTAGTTATTCATACTTTTTAGTAATTTTTTGTTTAATACCTATATTTTTATAGACAAACTGGTCAAAAAGGAAACAACAAGATTTCACGTAGGAAGACAGACTGACACAAAACGAGGCCGATCAAAGTTCTTAAAAATAATAAAGGTTAAGCACGCATTATATGTTTACAGCGACGAATCGGTTGGTGAGTGAGTACATTGTATGTGTAAATAAAAATATATATACAAAAATATGCACTGTTGTAGAAGGTACAAAATAAAAACGTAAGTCAGGCGTGAACTGGGGAGGTCGCCGGAGGCTACCGGAGGTCGCCGAAGGCCGCCGATCAAAGGCAGCCCTTTAACCTCGCCTCGACTGATAGTGTTTGGGTCTTTGATACAACGTGCTCAAATAAGCCGCAGAGCGTATTGATTTATAGCGATTATACGCGATCCTAATGCTCAACGAACTGTCAAAATACGTATTCATACGTGGCAGTTAGGCGAAACGTTTGTCCCTCTGGGATAATTTAGGAGGACTCCGACAAAAACTTAAACGTGAAAAACGGGCCAAGTTCTGTAAGAAGGCAGCGGTTGAAGGTGTCGCCGGCGTGAGCCGAGATCTGAACGGGTGCCAAGTTACTTAGCACCTTCTTAAATTATAGCTATAAAAAGGTATAAAGTTCTTATTTTGTTTTTGAAAGAAAATGTTGCATTTATTCATATCAAATTTATAATTTGGTAAGTTTTGTATCCATTAAAATTTTTCTAGTATAAAATTGCAACTGAAATATGCTCCCTAAGCCGTATAAGGGAAATCATTCTGAGTTTCAAGCTTCTATATTATTTGTGGCTACGCATTTACTATCAGTCAATCAAGTCAATCATCACTCATAAGCTAAGCCAGAATAAAACCCGTTAAGTTATAAAAGCTATATTAATACGAAAGTAGCGAATTTTCTTTGATACAATAAGAATTTTGTGTGAGCATATGCACTGTCGGTACGTCGCTTACTTTTTTACTGAACTTGGCCGACACACAGCCGTGTGTCCGAGATAAATGTATAATATTTTTTTTTAATTCAAGGCCTACCGAACCAAAAAAAATATATAATATAAAAACCTTTCGTTCCTATCATATTTCGGTCACCATAATAATATCTGCTTAAATAGTCAGGCAATAAGGATATTTGACACATCAATATAGATGCATAAATACAAGCTGAAAATCTGTCTTGTGTTATTTCATAATCGCTGCCAAAAGAAAGCGATTCATAATTTTGAATATTCGATCTCAATATAGAAATGTTAAAGGATTATCGTTTTATTGCTTAAAATATTTTGTTATTTGTCAGAAGCCTTCGAAATTTAAGCCCTCCACTCTGGCCCAATACATGCTAAGTGGTACTAACGACTGTTATCGTCAACGTGATGACAATCGCTGAGAATGGTTGACAAAGTCCGGATGCAAAATTACAAATGCACAACTCTCAATGGATCAGAATCGTTGATGCATAAAATGGGAAGATACCGGTTGCTTCGTATTTCAACGTCAAAGAACGACTTAAAGCCCAAAGTGAGGATAGTTCTTTTGTACTCAAAGTGTATATCTTATCTCTGTCTCACGTTTTACATCATTTTGAAGTGCCAAAGAAGGAACAATGTTTATCATCTGACGTTTCAACTGATAGATGACGAAACTACTAATAGAATAAGTAACGATTATTCTGTTATTAAACAAGGGCCAAATTTTAAGCGCCCGAAACCGACGAGCTTGAATGAAAAGATTGATGGATGTCAGTGAGGCAAGAGCACAGAATACAGAAACAAGAGAATGTATTTGTGTTCTGTGGGCAAGAGAAATATGCAAAGATCGTACCATGTGTAAATCTATAGTCTCTGCCTACCATTCTGGGAAATAGGCGTGAGTTTATACTATTATTATTATTTTATTATAAGAAAACATTAAGCAAATTTTTTTGAAATTTACTCATGCTGTTCCAAAACCAGACATCAATGGAATTTTTAAGGTTATTTTAAACCTTTACTATTGTTTTTTCTTTGAATGTATTAAAAGAATTATAGGATATTTTTTTGCATACACTATGTCTCTCTCGCTTCTTTAGTCGATTCGCGCGCAATTTACCCGAACTATAGTTATATGTGCGAGCGTGACGACTCTATCTCATTCAATACCCACAAAATAAAGGGTTCAATGCGACTAAAGAAGAGTTCGCTTTAAAAATTGATAGCACTAATTAATTTCTGACACACGTGGCAAAGAGGGCTATCGTACAAAGCGGTCACCTGCTTATCATTACATCACTTGTATTTATTTACGAGTCCTTACAACCTTATATCTTTACGGTCATGAATGCTAATTTTATTTATACAATCAATAGTCCGTTGGACAAAAAGATTTGTATTAAGTAAACAAAAATTCTCTTTTTACGGTTAGAATGAAACCATTCGGTCTGAAAGATAGCGACAGCACAGCCTGTATGAAAGCGTTCCAACTCTCAATTCCACAAACTTTCAGAACAACGAATATATTCTGACATACAAGCGATGATTAATGGATCAGCTAAACAGAGACGCAGTACATCGCCAGTCAGCCAGCACAGGATCGTATTGACGGTCCTAATAAACTTTACACGTCGGAAGACGCATGCGCCAAGTGTCGGTCTGCCGTGGAAGGTGAGTGAGCAAGCGCCGTACCCACAAAAACTCCGACGGCCACGGCCGCCTCCCTCAGGGCGCGCTCCTGGTCCATCTCGCGCAGCGCCTCGGGCCGGATGGTGGCGGTGTTGCGCGGCTGGCGCTCGTTCTGCACGGCTGCACATACACAAATTGATTACAGGTTAACATAGTTCTCACTAAAAAAAATACCTGGTACCTAACTGAAATATTGATTCCGAGTATAAATATGCAGGAAGGTACATTTTGTGTAAACAGTGATTGCCATGTCACATCAATATTTATTAACCCACCCCATTTTTCTAGTATATGTCCACTTACATTAGGCTCATCTTCGACCTCATTATTGGCAATAGTTTTAACGCTTACAGCAATACCTGACTGCTCGATTAATCTATAAATTAATAGAAGTAAGGTTTGAATCAAATATACTGTTAAAGATCAGAGTGCATTAATTAGCTAAAGCAATTGAAGATATGTTAAGTAAGTTACGTTACACTTTTTTGTATTTTCTCAAGAAATTCAGAATTTACCAATTGTTTTGGTTTATTTTAATTTGTTCCTTTTCCTATTTTGATGTACTTCCTAGTTTTTTTTATATATTTTCAAAATTGTTAAAAGGAAAAAGACCAAAAGGAATATATTTTATCAAAAACGGATCACTGACGTGCAGAAAAGGTTGATAAACGAATTTAGATGGTGAATGATTAAATATGAATCATATATATTATTAGGTCTAAGAAAAATTATTTCGTGTTTAATAAGTAAAAGTTGCAGTAAAATCTTTTTGGTTGTGCTGTTTATATCTGAATAGTTTTGATACCATTAAATAGGTAACATTTGAAATAAAGAAAAACATAAAGTAAAAACGGTGTTCCGCCATTTTTCAATTTTTTTTCTGTTCACCAAACAGTGAATCTAACGTAGAAATTCGATGCATTTTGAAGTTTCATTAAAAAAAGGGAAAATGCAACACAACCCAGTCGAAAAGGGCCTTACAGTCGTCGCAAATGTACACCGACGAGAAACTCTGTACGGCAGTGAGAATGATGAAGATATAATAGACTATACGTCTAATGTTCTGTCTTCATGAATCCAAACGATGCTGTATCACTAAAATAACCTTTGGAATACGCTGATAGGGTTTGTACTAGATAATATTCTGATAATGGCCATGAGATCTCTCTGGGTCGAGTGCCTGTGTAAGAGGAATAAGACTAACTTGGACTTATGATAGCTGATTGGATGATCTAAGTACAAGTGGACGTGGATTGTGTAACGGTTGGGCTCCTCATTAATGTTTTTTGTGTGCATATGACCAAATATTTCTTGAATAGTCGTATGTGTAATAGAAGTTTTTATACAAGTAGCAGGTGTAACGTTTGCGGCAGACATTCGATCACACTGTTGTCAGCAAATCAACGCGTCTGCGAATAGATTTGCCTGGTTTGTTGTTGTTCTGGACGCGCCCTGCATGTACCTAGTTCCGCCCGTTAACATCGACAATTCCCACAGCGCAGAAGAAAATTACGCACGGTTGCGTCGGTATGCGTAGACGTAGAACGGGAACTGAATCATGAATGTCGGTGTGCGAAGACGCATTATTCGTACTCCGATATCGGTCCCGATTGTCATGTCAGTGGAATCCGATAATGCGATTCATTAGCGCGGACGCCGCCACCGGCGCGTCACAGACAAAGTTCACGGATAAAACGACTGCAGGGAGGCATAGCCGAGACGACGAAGGATAAGGAGGCTTTCGGGCGCCGAGCAGTCTACAAAGTTAACCCTCGTCCCGACCCCCGTTTCACCCCACGGCGGGGTGACGGCGGGGCGGCGGGCGCAGAGATTTCTATTTGATTTTATTGCTCGCCGCGAGCACGAACTGCGACGCGTCGGCTTTATGTCACTCTTGTACCTACTGCATATACGTTATTTTGTATTTGTTTGTTTTGTTCATCTAGACGTGAGGGATTTTTTTGTAATTTTTGGCTATATACTGTAATAACAATAGTATCACCTCCTCCCTTTATACTAATCTACCAGTTTTATTTTATATATAATATATTGTATCTTAGCTCTAGAAATGTCTATGCAAATCACCTTAGTGGTATAAAAAAAAAGCCAAATTTTAAGCACGCGAAATAATCGAGCGTCCATGAAATGATTGATACATGTCAACGAAGCGAGAGAGATGTGTAAAGACCATATCTTGTGAAAATCTATAGTCTCTGCCTACTCTTCTTGGAAAAAAAGCGTAATTTATATTATACTGTATATTGTATATCTTTGAGCAAAAAAAAAACAAATCACAGGTTTTTTGCTCATGCTACTGGGAGTGATTCAACATTTCGAATGGATGGTAATGATCATTTTGAAAGAACTCAATAATGACTTATTTCAAAAGTATTACATTTAATTCTATTATCTAAGTACGAAACAATGATACTTCTGGTTTCATTTCAATTAGCTGGAGAAGGTGACTTTGCTAATACTTATAATATTTTATAAAAATCGGCTAAATCCAGTAACAATTTTTGAATAACTATTTTATAAAGTAGATAGCGATGAGTACAATACTGACGAACATCACGAGGAAGATGCCGCAATCGCAAATCCGTTTGCCCAACCTGGTAATTAAGAAGTCACGTGCCCTTAGTGGAATCCGTTTAGGTATATATGCATTTGGTGTTGAACTGTCATAGTGATAATGCTATTTATATTTATTAGTTTAAAAAGTATTATGCAATCAAATATTTTTTTTTAATATGACACGTAATAATTTTTAAGCTAACTATAATAATTGATCTGTTTAAAGATACATTTTCGAAACAGAAAAAAATATTACAAAATATATAGAGAATTCTTTACCGAACAATACAATCTTTAAACAAGCAAAAAATAAACTGTTTATGTTGCATATCTAGGGATACGTAGCCAAAGACAAAAAGGCACATCTGCAGTCTTTTTCTGGCCCTTTGTCCGTCTGTTCGTTTGCACCAGCCTCATAAGACTGCCATTTATTAATAGATGGTGATGAAATTGAAATACTGTCAGATGCCTTATACGAGATGCTAAACAATTATGTAAAAAAGAAAATACATTTTTTTTAAATTGTCCATTCCCGTATAAAATCGGGAAGTAAGAAATTTTATTTTCACATACGTCATTGTGTAAGGTATCGTATAGGTATTTAAAATGTCTTAATATTTCTTGTATAAGTTTTAGCGGTTCATTAACTTCCAAAGTTAACTTTCTGACACCCCTTCCTATCCGAAAAAATCATAATATTGAATAGAGTCTTATAAATAAATTCAACGAACATGATTATCGACAATATCTGTTTACGACTATTTTAGATATTGACATTTTCCAGTTGACAATTGTAACAAACTGATTACTCTCTTACAAGGGCATGCGAGTAGATTTTATTACAATAGAATTTACCGTCGAACATATATTCGTGACCAACGTAAATTATGTTTTTCCAATTTATAAGAAGTGATACCAATACTCGTTTGACTTAGTACAATTGCAAATCAAGTAATTTAATTTGTTAGTACGGAACTCTGATGCGAAGGACCGACTTGCATCTTGGCCGGTTTTGTTTAGGTGGGCACACAATATTATTGTGTCAAGAAACCACATGATTTTTTACGGTTATATATAAAAACGTCAATTTTGTTTAGTATGTTGTAGAGCCTCTCTGTAGCTAACTCGGCTACAGGCGATCAGCTCGGCAGGCGTGAGAGCACACTCACAGAGTACAGAGGTGAAATAGCAGCTTCTGCTGCTGTGGTTTCGTCCAGAGAATGAGAGTTTCGGTGGCGCACTCCCACCTTCATCTTCCTTTTCCTTCTCAAAACTCAGGCAACGCATTAATGACTCTTTTGTGGTTACTACTGTACGTGCACCTATTCTCTGACGGCTCGCGTGCTTGTTTGCCGTTTAGATACATAAAAAAAACGTGGTACAATTTTTATACATTTTTATATTCCTAGAAAGGGCAACATTTTTATATTCACGCATCGTACCAGCTTAGAATGACGAAACAAATAAGTTACTAGTACTATTTTCTTACCAAGCTGGCCTTACAAGTACCTACCCTACGCCGATGATATTTATACGGAGCGCCGAGCTGTCGCAACTTCGATCTAGTTATTGCCGTATATAAAAAAAAATCGTTTTGTCGTTCTGATAGAAAAGAAAAAGTGACTCTTCAGACAGTAGAATCAAATGCGGGCGCGCACCTAAAACCCACGTGAAATATACGCCAGTATATCTAAGCTCTGCGGCGGGCGCCAATAAAACGAAATGGCCAGATTTTATTGCGCCTACCGATTTCGTTCGGCGCCCGCGCTCTTTATGGCGCACGCGACTCACATACGGCCTGGATTTTTTTCTCCTACGACAAAATCGAAAATTACAAGGCTCGTTTTCGCCGCCGAGTAATACATAGGAATTCGTGATAGACTTGTGGTTTGTTTGTGTTTACTAGCCGACTTGAGAAAATCGTTCAATTTAAGAATCGGACATCTCATGTCTAAGGTCCTATACGAGAGCAAATTTACAACTACACAAGCAGGCTTACATCGAACGGAAGTCGCATAAATAGATAAGTTTGGAACGCGCAATTCAAAATCAAATCGGCCCAAATGTAATAGTTATCTTTGAAAATTGCGTACCAATCGTATGAATTCAAATTCATTTTCTCGTCGATAGGAGTAGGTTGTCACTTTTTTCCTACTGAATACAAAAACATTTGAATACCTACCTAAAAAAAATCACGTAAACAGATTTTTTCTAAGCAACCGTGGTTGACAATATTTACAAAGCGATGTTGCTGTAATTTTTTAAAAATTTTAGAATCTGATAAAGAGAAAAATACATATAGAAAGTTTACTCAAGAGGGTTTAATGCATTTTAAAGTAGACTTTATTTCTCAATTTTATTTATGGAAAGCTACCTACCTGTATTTTTGTTTTATCATTATTTCATAATGCAGCTTATAAGTTCCTGTAAAATTTTACCAAAAGCCTAAAAAGATATCGCAGCATTGTAATAATTGTAATTTTGGCTACGGTGATGCGTGTATACAGGCGCGACTACACTATAATAAGGGTTTCATTTTTCCGCTCACTACGGAACTCGAACTGAACGCAACACGAAAAAAAAGAAATATATTTAATCCATATGCGCTTACACATACCGCGTATGTTTGTCTGTCCCTGCATTGCCACCGTGCAATATTTCCGGTGCATTTTCGGAGCACTTTAAAAGCCACCATTCCTAAGTGAGCCAGTTCAGATGTTTACTCATTACTAGCACTCGCCCATAGCTCCACTCACAATTAGCCTCACATGGACGTAAAATTTATTCTTAATTACGTTATATCGGCTGATGATGCTGTATGCACCGTGATCTTGACGTGTTTGAATTTAAATGCCTCTTCCGAATAAAATTAATCACGCGTACAGCCAGCGTCGTCTATGAACAATTATCAAAAACAAACGTGACGAAAGAAATAGCAGCAAAACGGGAGAAAAACTATCGCATATGTTACTACAGGCTATAAATAATAACCATACCCAATTTCATCTAGCAGTCTCTACAGTGTTCGCGAACAAATTCACAGACAGACAGACAAAATGTATTGTTTACTTTTTCAATGTGCCCCAAAGTAGTTTTTCTTAAATATGCTCAATGTGCAAATTAGTTTCTCTAATGTTTTATTGCATGTACAGATTGTTTTACCGCATTCAATATCTCGTTTTGTACGAGGGGCTTTTCTGCCCTATCGCTATAAGAACTGTACACGTTTAAAAAGAAATAAAGCAACTAAATATTGGAAGGGATTCATCAATTTCATTAATTTCAAATACATTTTTATCATACATATTTTATATTGATGATCTCTAAAACCGGGAATAGTATTGTATATGATCACAACATACTGGCTTTGTAATAACTCATGGTACTCAGAAACCCGTAGAGATAAATTACTCGTATGCTCTGAATCAGATATAATGCACCAATTAGGCACACAAAATAAAAGGCATAAAAGTAGTAGAAACGTAAATATATTGGCAAAAACGTGTGATATAAATTTAATATATTTTCTAATATTTATAAAAATGACGAAATTTATAGTAAAGTAATGTGACGTATTTACGCCACGTTACGTAATTACATAGACATAATCGTGTTTTTCTTTTACCTTTTAATATTATCATATTTCTGTGTACAATTAAATACATTCATAAATTTTATTAAATAGATATTAAACAGTAATACGATTGTTCAACCTGTCATACATATATCGTTTCCTCAACGGAGGCTGGACTATGTCATTAACTCAACAGTGGACATAGGTTGTCTGCCGCATAAACACTGGAATAGTTCCCCTCAACTATAAATCACGCCCCACCCACTTCCGGCCGCAGCCATCTTTGAGTCCTCACTTCCGTCGCGTGCGAAAGCAAGACGGCGATATTTCGCCTCACTAGAACGAACGAGATAGCAACGATCCGGTAAGCTCCCAGTTTGACCTGTCGCGTATAGTAAATTTAGTTTAACAGTAACTTATGGGGTGGCGGGGGCCGTCTGGAACAGGTAGCGAATTGAATTATCTAAATAGATTTTTCTGTGGATTTGTCTATTTCATTTATTTGGATAGGTGTTTTTCTACTTTTTATTTAGCAATCCATGCTGTTTTAAAATGTATTCAAAAAACTTTGACAGAAATGACAAAGAAATGAAGTTTATGTTATAAAATGAATAAAATAATTATAATTATTCGAAAAAAGTGTAAAAACACATCAATATTTGACGTTCGTTAATTAGGTAGGTGATGGAGAACAAAAGGGGTGATCCTCGTCGGTGTCTGTATATGTCTGTTCCAACCCGTGTGGCCACCCATCGCGGCAGTGCTAATGGTATAATGGGGACTTTTGGTTCAGGCCAGTCCTGGGCTTACACATGTGTAATATACATTTAAATACTTTTATTTTATTCTGTTACTAGTTTTGCCCGCAGCTCCGTCTGCAAGGACTACATTATTTAGATTACTTTAGAAGCGCTTATGGAGTTTATTCATATTTATCCTACACAACCATTTTAAAACGACGACCTCTCTAATGAAAGACAGTATTAGGGACAGGTCAAGCTGTATCTCTAGCTCTACCCAACCGAATCAGATGAAACATAGCTTAGATGTTAAGTTGAACCACAAACTACAAAATTGTGAAAATTTCATCAAAATCCGTTCAGCGCTTTTTTCGTGATGCGGTAACAAACATACAGACAGACAAATATTCTAAAAACTGTTGTTTTAGCTTCTGTTGTTCTAACAGTTTTTTTTTTAATATCTATAAGTCCAGATATCGGCCTATTACAATTGTATTATATGTATAGATTAATTCATATATTTCTTTTAGTTAAGTCGTTTAGTTAACATTATTGTGTGGTGTATTTTTATTGAGTATTGATTAGGTGTTTTTTTTTCATAATATTCGTAGGTACGTAGTTTATTTTTTGTAGAAAAAAATAAAACATCGAGCTGGACTTGTAATAGTTATTCGAAGAAATTTTATTTACAGATGAAATTGTTTATCGCATAGAATATTAATTTTCAGCTTTCAAAGGGCGCGCGCGCTCACAAGTGAAGGCTTGTACGATCAGCGGTTCTATGTAGTCGGGGTTAAGCCGTGTTCGTGTGAATACAATTTACATACCGCCCGGCGTGGGCATTGTACAGTCATCGACGAAAACGAATGGAAATTCAAAAATGAGATTACGTTGATAAATGCATATTTCTATAATTTTACAAGTTGGATTAGAGGAACGGTATTATATTAAATACACATTGTACAGTATTTGTTGTACGTTGTTGTTAGTGCGGATTTTTGTACGGGTTTTAATGTAAATTAATAACATAATTATAATTGTATATTTTAAATAAACTAAATAGACGCGGGCATAAAATTCTTCGATTATGCTAAACTTCAAGACGACTGCAGAAGTAATTATAGAAGAAAAAAAAACGGGTCCAGACGTCTATACTGACAGACGGACATTTAAGTCTCACAACAAGACGAACAAGTCATTACAAAACAGTCTCTGTTTCATTGCTATGCGTATATACAAAGTGGCGATAGTCGAGTCAGGTTAGCGGGTAATTTTCAAATTATAGTGTGGGATACCGAGTCCGAACCTTGAACAGTGACGTCGTAAATGACTTCTTAAACTAAATCAAATCAAACCATTTGCTTGGTAAGTACCTAGAGAGTACACTAAGCCATCGGTCCCGGAAGTTACTTCACCATTAAAAATGAACGTTAATAAACCTGCACGAGGTTAATAAAATAACGATATATTTCAAGCAATCAAATTTCATTTTAATTTCGTTCCTGAAATACGTTGTTTTATATGGAAATTATCTATTTAAGACTATTGTAATGTGATTTGATAAATATTTTGATCATTTACCCATCGCTTTAAAGCTTTTGTCAGTTTTGTCATTTGTAAAATAGTTTTCCAGGTAAAAACTCATACGATTCTGTCTTTAAAAAATGAAGTACTTTATTATTAAATATCAATTTAGTGTTAGGTGACTGTACCTATTCCAGAGGGAGAACACAGTGCGTTTGAACGTTGCCTTACGCAGCGTTCAATGAATATAAACTCGACGGCTCTACAGTATTTCATCGTAAAGGTTATATTCAGTTATTAAGAACTAACGTTTCAACCGACATTTAAAAAGGAGAGGTTTCTTGATTCCACTTTATTTTTGACGTATCCTACGTGGCTTATTCGATATTAAATTAAATGTTCTTACTTTAATGGGATCGTTCATTCGGTCCCATATTCCATACATTTCAAAATAACCAACAAAAAATATGAATTTAGTGAATATTACTTTGTAATAAAAATGTAGCCGTCGACTGGCATTTTCATGTTCTACCATTTTTATTGTATCAGAAAAAAATATATACTTTACACGGCGAGCTCATTTTTTTTTTAATCGTTCATAATCAATCCCCAATAAAATCGGACTTCGGGATTTTACACCTGTGTTTGACTATCAGTTTTTTTTATGTATTAGAGACAAGAAAGGCTCATGTGGATCCATAGAGACATATAGAGATTTTCATGAATAATTGAAAAGAATAAGGACCAGCCCAATATTACCGAACTCAAGACTAGTGGAACTTTTTGATCTGGCCCACAAGTTCAACCGTTTATTCAGTTTTTTTTTTAGTGAAACTCGCTATGTCTGTCCTATCTGACACATTTATGTATTTGAAGAATTATTTAAGTTAATTACTTAAATGTTAATATCTAAACATTTATTTGAATGCGCGGACGTCGGTAAAATATACGTCGCGCCTTAATATTTATCAACTATTTGATAGCATTGTCAAAAACCGAATATTTGCCTGTACTGCCTACTGTTGAAGCTCCATCGCATCATCATATCAAATTCATAACATTTCAAAACATACAGTACAGTTTTCGTATGAGCAAGTATATATTTAGCTTTAGAAAATAGAATATTTCATTATTCATAGGTCAAAACATTCTTTAATAACTTAACTTTAATAACTTTTACTGTTGTGGCAATTTAATAACTATCTCTCTTATCTTGACGCATACCTATTGTTGAATGGCACTCACTATATTGTTTAGAAATTGGTAGCTAGAAATATCAATTAGGTATATATATATATATATATATATATATATATATATATATATATATATATATATATAATTATGTACTATATCTATCTAAGGTCTATGTTATATTCGGATCTAATCGCTTGTAACTAGAATGTTACAGTTAATTTTAAGTTGTCAAAAATAAAAGAAAATTATGCAATAAGGCAGTGGTAAGTTTATCCAAGTTGGCTGTCTTAATTTCGTTCAAAATCGACGTACAGCGCGCGGTGGGGGAACACGCACCCGCCATCTTATTTGAAATCGGGAGGCTCGGCCGTTTCAAAAAGCCGGCGGCCGCAAACGACACGCAGCACGGGCGCTCATAAAAGCTGTCAACGTTAAACTTGGATATTCTTCGACGGCAGCACGCCTGCGCGAGTACACGGCGCGCGCGCTCACCCATCTCACATTCGCCGTACGAATGCCCCTGCGATCGCGCGACGGCGCAGGCTTTCGGCAATCGGGAGCTTTTCTAATGATTTACGGCGTAAATGGGACTCTGCACTGAGCCTTACTCAGAATCATATTGGAAAATTATATTTCATACGATGAAGAAAATGAAAAAATATTTTCAATTCATAAAATATACATGTATACGCTTCGTTTTCATATTTACAAGATCTATATATTGGGTTGGGGAAAAAGTTTTGTTGTATTTTATGTACAAATTCAAAATATTTTTTTATAGTAGGTATTTTATTTATATTTAATTACAAACCATAAGTATTAGACATTTTGTCCAGCAACTTGTTCCTATTTTATAATTAGTGACATAATCCCATTGCTGTGGAAATTTTAGATCTTCTGATCAAAAAATTGCGACAAGCAGTTTTGGCAGTCCTCTCTTCGTGTTAAACTAATACTATCAGAAGAATTATGAAGAAGCCGAAACAGGTGAAAATCCGAGGGTCAGGGCTATATGGTGGAAGCATTAACACTTCCCAACCAAACTCTCTCGTATTTGCTGAGTGGCTAAAGATGTGTGTGGCCTGGCGTTATCAAAAGCCACACCCTTTCTAATTCAAATTTAAATTCAAAATATCTCTATTTCATAGGTTATAATACAACACTCGAAATACGTCATAACATTTAAAGAATGTACAGTTTTTTAATTATCTCCACTTTTTTTTAATTACCGTAAGGCAGTTATCCTTCAAGAAGAACGAGCAAGAAACTTGAGGATAGCTGTTTTAAAACCAATTATGTAGAAATACAATTATATATTAAACTATTACAAAAAAAAACCTGTAGGAAGTCGAACACATTATGTAAATTTATCCTCTAAATATTTAGAGTTGTATAATATCCCTTTTTGCTAAGTGTTTGCTTAATAAATACTTTAAATTGTGTAAGGATAAATTTTGTATATTCACAACAATCTCATTGAACATGCCCCCTAAATGAATTTGTGATCCCATGCGGTCGACTAACATGTAAACGCAGTTCATTTTTATTTATAATACTGAAATTATGTCTATGACTATTTTTATTAATACATTCTAATTTTTATGACTTGTATTTAATTTTGATAAATAAACTGTGATGCCATAGTTAAAATTCTAATTAGTTTAAACTTACTTCTAAAAGAAACACGAGGTCCCGGCCCGTAAATTGAGCTAATGGCTCGCTTTTGCAAATCGAAAATTCTGTGAACGGCCGCAGCATGTCCCCGAAGCAGGATGCGATATGACATCAAGTTATGGAAATAGCCAAAATAAACCAATCTGGCAGTTTTGATATCGGACAAAATTCTGTTGATCAATTCCCACCGTTTTTTCTCCACTTCCTGCTCGAGCCCCATCAGCTGTTGGCAGTAGAGATCCGAATTGATGATTTTACCCGGTGTTAAAAGCTCATAGTGAATAATGCCCTTCCGATCCCACCATACGCATACACAGAACACACTAAAAGTTCTGCACTCCGCCCATTCATAAATTTTGGGATATCGTATATTACATTTCTTAAAACATAATAAACTCATTCATTGGTTAAAATATTTTCTAGCGGGAAGTCGTGTGTCAATTGTTTTTAACACTAGTTTGAAGTTCGTCACCCGTAACAAAAATAGTATTTACGTAAAAAGATTTTAGGGCGATGATTTTTTAAGGCGACGGTATGCAGAATTTGATCGTGACCGTCTTTCACTCCATGATGAAATTCGTGAAGGTCGGCTCTCGACTGCAATCACTGAGAAAAATGTGGCTACTGTCAGGCAATTAATTGAAGAAAACCGGCTTATCACCTATGAGCAGGACATTTGGGTATCGGTATGAGCCAAACTCGAAATATCTTACATCATCATTTAAAAATTAAAAAACTTTGTTGCCGTTGGATTCCTCATGGATACCCGAACGTAAATGGACCCGAGTTATTGGTGCAAAAAATGTTGTTAAATTACGTTCAAGGACGTTCAAAAGCCGGGTATGACATTGTGACAACAGAAGAAACATGGATATATTGTAACATGCAGAAAAGAAAGCTACAGTCGTCTGTACGGGTGTTCGAAGGCGACAGCTAACCAACAAAATTGAGGCAGGCGAGAAGCGTAGACTAAAAAAATATTACGTTTTTTCTCTCCAAGACGGGTCCAGTCTCTCACGACCCCACTTGAGTAACAAAAGACAGTTAATGTTGAAAGTTAGTGGTGTAACACTACACCACCATTTCTTTGCCCAGTATTTTAAAAAAAGTTAAGGAAAAACGCCTAAGAATTCGCATCTTATTGCACCATGATAATGCATCGCCGCACACCGCGAATAACATGATGACATTTTTGACTTCTGAAAAGGTAAATCTCGAGATCCATCCCGCATTTAGTCCAGACCCAGAACCATGCGATCTCTTTATTTTACCAAAAATCAAAGATTTGATGAGAGATTTGACATTTACGGGACCAGAAGAAGCCGTGATAGCTTGAAAGCTGTCACGGCCTTTTGATGGCATGTTTTGTTTGTGCTGGTTGAAACCATCACGTGCAAAATATGCCCTCAGACCAATGGTCCTCATGCTTTCAGAAATGGTTCGAACGAATAAAAAGTGTGTAAAATGTAATACACAATACTTTGAGAAGCAGTAAACATTTTACATTACATATAAATTGTTTTGTTTATGAGTTACGAAAAACATTCAGTGTACCCCACGTAGCATTAACTTATTGCAAGTTAATTCAGATTTCTCTAGTCTGTGGAGCTTGTTTGCCTTTTTACCATGATCTTTTTACATACTCTTATCGTAGGTAATCCATTTTTAATCACCAATGATAAATCTTTTCAAAAACGGTTCGGTTTCATTACGTTTCAATAGAGAATTGCAAATGAGTACACAATTCGTTAGATTTCTTTCAGTGAGCAGCTCGTGTGGGACCAAGTATCGAGCTTTTTGTATATACAGCTTTTTTCAAATAGGTCAAAACTGTTTTTATGGTCAACCATCAGCTTTTTAACTATGTTGTAAAAATTAATATGCCGATTTTGTTCTACTTTTTCCAAAATGGCATCGACTTTATCTGTAACAGGTCCACCAGAACGAGGTTCACATTTGACATCAAAATTACCTAATTGAAAACGCTTAAATTAGTTCTGGATTATTCGTATCTATAGTGTAATAGGTCCCTAAGCGTCATATTTTTTTCGCGGCTTGTATTGCATTTTTCCCTTTTTTGTAATAAAACTACAAAATGTATCGAATTTCTACGTTAGATTCACTTATTTTGATGGACAGTAAAATGACAGGACACCGTTTTTACTTTTTATTTTACTTTTTCTAAAATGTCATCTATTTAATGTTATCGCAACTAGCCAGACACAAACTGCCCAACCAAAGAGATTTCAATGCAACTTTTTACTTATAAAATACCAGAAAACTTTGTCCCCGACCTAATATTTCTGACGAAACTTGTTTGCCATAGGTATATTTTAAATATCTACATATGAGTGAATAATGAATATGAATAAATATGTTTCTTGAAATAACTTGTCTAATGAACAATTTTATTAAATTGCATACGAAAAGGAAAACTTACTATCTGACTGATCAACACAGCAGATACTGTCTGGCCAAATCACAGGCTGATTCAAAAATTTGATGATTTGTACAATTCTTAAGTTCATAACGTAGGCAAGCAGTAAACATTATAGATTTTTTTGGGAATGTCATCTTTAAGAAAAGGAAAAGGAGGTACACATATAGGCGACATTTAAAATTTATAGAATTGACTATTTAAAAACTCTAAAATAAAAAAAAAGTTTGTTTAAAAAAATGGAACTCTTTGTCAACCTTACCATGTACATTGCATTCATCAGCCATTTGTTTTTGCAAATGAATGGCAAAAAGAAAATTGTTTGTTTAACATCAATATGAATTTAACGCGAGAGAATTTTTGTGCTATGATTTTCGTTGCCATTTAAACCAACAAGAAACTTATGACAGACTTCGGTCGACCTTCCGTGATCATGCTCCATCCCTTGCAACTGTTTATAACTGGTTTAACGATTTCAAACGTAGTTGAACGAATCTGACTGACGATCTGCTTGAGGGACGTCCTTCTACGGCGACGACCGAAGACAACATCAGTAATGTGCAGCTTATGTTAGAGACATACAAAAGAATAACCTACAGTCAGATTCAGACAAACTTAAGCATCGGTCTGAATCAAGTGCACAAAATCCTTCATGAACATTTAACGGTCAGGAAGCTTTGCACTCGATGGATACCTGATACTCTGACTGAAGCTCAAAAACTCCGTAGTATTAATTAGTACCGCGAAATGATGCAAAGATTTGCCGGTGGCGACTCAAATGTTGTATGCGACATAGTTAAAAGTGACGAAAGCTGGATTTACTGTTACAACCTGCTGGTGAGGACTCAAATGCTATATGCCACATAGTTACAATTGATGAAAGTTGGATTTCCTGTTATAATCTCGAAACCAAAATAGTCTTCTCAGTGGGTGTTTCCTTACGAGGAGTTGACTACTAAAGTCAAACGAGGTCGAAGCGTCAGATAAAAGAAGGTGTCTTCTTTCTTGGGAATGGCAAGTCATTTTGCAACAATTGTTTTGGAAGATAAGAAACAGTCACTGTGCATTAGTACACTAACAATTTTTTGCCTATTGATTTGTGAAAAGTTCGGAAAAAACGACTTAGTAGTAGAATTTTCTTTATAAAAAATTTAAATATAATTAGATCTTTTCCTCAAACAGTGGCATTGATTACTAAAAACTGCATTAAAATGATTTGTTCTAGAGATATACATAGGGCGCACTATAAGTTTCTGGAAATGGCCACTTACATAAACAATATTTAAAAAATAATTACTCTATTTGAAAATTGAACTATTTGGCTGTAGAGTACAGTTTGTTTCATCTAATTCTCAATTGTTTTTACATTGCGGCGTGAAATTTTTCATAATATGATTTTCGAAAATCTTAAGTGTAATTTGACAGCTCAGCTCGCTTGGCTTCGAACTGCTTTTGGCGCTGAAGCACCACACAAGACGACTATTTATAAGTGGTTTGCAGAATTCAAGAGTGGTCGTATCAATTTCAGTGACGGATTTCGTGATGGTCTCCCGTCCACCGCCGTGGACAATAAAAACAACGGTGCTGTGCGCCGTACGACCGAAACAGATCGGCATGTGACCTACCATGAGATTTGGGCATACTTAGGCATAGGCATCAGTGAAGGCGAAATACATAATTGGAATCGTCAATGGTATCGAAATTGAAAGTGCGACGTGAAAGAAAATGAAGAACCAGGACTAGGACGGCAATTGAGAATGGGACCGGAGCCTGAATACAGAACAAGGTTGGTATTGACAGCAAAGTCTTTCCGTACGAAAGAACGAAACTAATTCTATGTCCACGTAGGCGAAGTCGCGGACGGAAAGCTAATAACTTATAAGTAAATAGTTCCATTAAAATCGGGCTTACGAAATCGGAAAAAGTTTATTTTTTAGTTTTAGTAGAAGTTTGACTCCATTCGTTAATTAGATGTAAAGTTATATTAAACAAAGTTTTTAATTTTTCTATATAGAATTACTTTTGTGGAATTGAACAATCCATTTTATAGTCTAATTAAATTCAATTCTCAAACATCTGCGTTGAATACCATAGATTCTTTCAAAATAAATACACTAAATCGTATAACATAGCATTAGGTATACAATATAGCACTACATATATACGCGTTCAAATTCAAATATCTTAACAAAATAAAAAATATACATATATATTTACATTTATTATTGAGTTTTTAAAGCTTAAAACTCGTATATTGTTTGCAGAAATATTTTTGAATTTTCTATTATTGAAAATAGCAGGAAATATTGAGAACGGTTTACAAGATGAACCGTTTACCAGATTTTATCAGTCGGTAAGAGTTCAACACTACCCAGTAAAACCTTCTCCAAGCCTCAGGTATGTGCGGCTCTACGTTGATTTTTTTTCGATCCCTCGCAAACAAAAAAGATACATGTTCACATTCGAGATTCGAGTCCAGCTGTCGACAAGAGACGCAGCATCCATAAGAGAAAAAAATCCTGCGTCTGACGAAGGGATCGATGTATTTAAATTCTATCACTTTTGTAGATTTTCCATTAAATGAAAAATTTTTCTACCCTGGCAAAGCCAAGTCATGCTCTAGTACCGCTCCTAACAGCCCGCCATTTTGAATTGAGATCTAACAAGAAAGAGTGTGCGGGAGTGAATAAATATTTTTCAGTGGAATTCGATATAAGTTTTCGTACTGATTTAGAAGGTCGTAACACGTGATAAAGGTAAGCTGTGATTATACAATCTAGACGTTATGTTACTACAAAATGAAACTAGTGTTTTTATTTTCATTTTTGTGATGTATCTATAGGTTTAAAGAGTTTGTCGTTGTATTTGTTTATTTCAAAAGTTCCCGGTTCGTTAAATCATACCTTCCACAGTTCGTTAAATTGTATCAGTACAATTGAGCTGACTAGCGTACACATACAATAATTATATATATATATATATATATATATATATATATATATATATATATATATATATATATATATATATTTGACTAGATACAGAAAAAGCAAATGGAGAACCTAACACGACCATGGCACTGGTTGACTTTTATAGTCTTCTTATTTTGATACTTTTAATACTATTGTATAACTTGTTGTGTAAAAATACAACATGTCTTGTTGTATTTTTCACACACGAGGGAAGCGGACAATAAAAGGAAGTAATATCAGCATAATACAGAAAAAGTTGGAACGAGCACTTTACGTCTTAAAAAAAAAGAGATGAGTGTGAACAAAATCTTAGCAACTTAATCAACTCTAAAGCCTATAATTCTACATGTAAATATAAAAAAAAAGATTGCAGTTGATGCTAAAATTGAGAAAGGAAGACCAACTGTGTTCAATGAAGAGATAGAAAATGAATTAGTCTAACACAATTCTGAATTGAAGAAATATGCGTTTGATTAAACGATAAACGATATTAGGTGGCTCTTGTTTAAAATTACTGAACTTCACAATATACTTAACAATATCAGTAAAGAAAAACGCATGGCTAACAAGGGATGATTTTACCAATTCATGACAAAACTTCCTGAAATGAGTGTTAAACAATCCGAAAATACATCAATGAAGAGAATAAAGAGGTTTAACGGGAAAAATTTCTACAATTTTGTTGATTTGTAACACAATAACAGGTAAGACAATAGAAATCAGATGCTTATGAATAAAACAACAGATTGACAATATCGTAAATGGATTCAAAGCAACTGTCATTGGCCCGTAAACAGACATGGTTTTCCTAATAATTTGTTTATAGGAGATAACAGTCTACTGAATTCTAACTATAAAAGTATATTAGCGACGCAAAATTACACAGACACGAAGAAAAAAACGATCCTAAAAAGAAAAATAAATATAGAAAATAAAGGGATAGAAGCAAAGAAAATAAATTATTGCTGTAGTTCATATTCAAGCTACTTTGAAAACGAATACTCGACGGACGCCACATATATGGCTAAAACAATGACGATTTGGGCACCGTTGTCGAAAAACACCCACAATAAAAAAGGAAAATACTATAAAAAAAGTAGTGAAAATCACATGACTAAGAATAAGTCAACAAAACGGAAGTAAAAGAAAAAATTTAAACCTAAGAAACTTCAAAGAGCTACAAAGATAATAAGATTAGTATTTTAGGTAAAGCAATGGGAAACGTTGCAAAAGGAAAGAATCTGATGATGACATTATGGACAATATTTATCCAAAATGTAATCGTTCTTACTGTAATGAGAATGGCTCAAATATGAAATGGATTCAATGTATTCCTTGTCAAAGACGCCTGTATGAAGCATGCACTTGTAATCCAAATGTTTGCGAAGGCTGTCCCAATTGAGATAACAATAACTAATTTACTACTTAAATCTCTAATTAATGTATTTATGTTCGATTATAAATATGTTTGATAATAAATAATCATTAAGTACTTCTTGTTCTTATTTTCATCACAATATCCGAAACGTTTATTTGAAACTTTATTTTTTATTTTATCTTTTTCTTGTCTGGCACAATTCAAATACCAGAATTACAATTTAAGCAACCCGTCGGCTAAATTGTGGTAATGACAGGCTTCCGTAAAAACAACGTTTTTACAAACATAGAAGTACAAACCTGATTTCTATATCTAGATTCTAGATACTATTGTTTAATAGTAGTCAAAATAAATAACTTTCTTTTGTATAGTACCTAACTATCTTTTGATGTTTTTAAGTCCTATTACAAACTAAATGTCCAATAAGTCAAAAGTGGTACGATTTAATCCATTTTCCTTAGAGGTGAAATGAGGAAAGTGCTGTGACATTTAATTCACAACGAAATCATTTGCTGTACCTACTTAGGCCCTCAGAACTGTCAAGGTGGTCAAAAAGTAAAGGTATTGTATTCGTAAAAAATTGAAGGACATCTATGTACAGAAAGCCAATCAACCAAAGTTCATATAAGATGAGTGTGCACAACTGTATCAAAAAACTATTTTTCAGGCGTTGCATCCAAACTTCGATTACTCCGAAGCACTATGATGGAAGTTTTACGGAGCACGTTGAATTGTAATAAACAGAAATTCGAGAACAAAATCGTAAAACGAACCTGAGAAACGAGGAAAAGACGGCCCGGCGAGAATGGCCGACCGGAAAAAAACTCGCAATTTTCACAAATGGACATAAAATAAAGAGAGAACCATCGAGAACAAAACACAAGAGGGATCCGCCATAATTGAAAAATAAAATCAAGAAGATCAGGTGCGCGCCTCATCTGCGCGATTACTGCGCCGCCGAGAGGGAGACACGACAAGCGCGGTCGTCTCGCTCGCGCGCGCCGCTTCGACGCACAAAAATCGTCGCTCTTTCGAGCGATTCCCGTCAAACCGACTCGGATTAATGGATATAATTTCTATAGAGATCAACATCCGAGTTTGGACCCTAGCGTTGGGAGTTAAAGCTCACATAGCTTGGCTTGATACACTCTATGGAAAATCATACCATTCGAATAACGACTTTACGTTTCTTGTTTTTTGGAACCAAATTTCTCTTATTCGAATCATTCGCACTACAGAAAAATTTATAGCTTAATTTTTTCCAAGCGCTTCAAAAGTTTTACAACAATATATTTTTTAAATTCATATAAATACAGGCGATATTCGTCCCAACACGTTCTACCTCTTACGACGTTCCGTGTCGCGGCAGTCACTAATACGGGGTTGGATTCAAGGGTTCTATACGGGGATTAAAAACGCATTAATCAGTGTCTGTTAGTCCTGCCTTAACTCGGTATAAACAGTTAAGTGTTAGGGTACGCGACGTCGAAATTACGTACAATCACATGCATAAGTGAAAAAAAAAAAAAACCTGTCGAATTTGACATATATTTGATTATTAATTGCAATTGAACCACAATTCATCATACTTTATAAGAAGTATTCAGATACTTATTTACAAATTTACTTCTTATGAAATAACTATAACTATATAACTAGCAGCTGATAAGAACTATTAAGAATTACCACTAATATTAGAAATCTAAGATAGATTTAAAAATTACCGAAATCCCAAATTAATCAATGGTACAGTTCTAAGAATTCATTTAAATTTGGTGTCGGATGTTTTTCACGCAATTAATATAAATACTATTTAAATATTTTCTTTTGCGTATTATGTACTATACAAAGACAAGTGTACTCAATTTAATCCAGTTTTCCCAAGGACATGGAAAGGAAATATATATTATTTATACAGCACCAGAACTATTGGTGTGAGTTTCAAAATAACAATATTTCAGGTGACGACTCCAACTAGGGCAACATCTTTATTGTAATTACTGGTAATAAGATTAATTTTTCTTATTTACATTTTACTACGTAATATTAATAAGTTAAATTATTTGTTGAAGTACAACAGTATTCTGTCATATAAAAAAAAATGGAAATGGACTGATAATTAACTATAATATATGATCTGAAGAATTGCCAAATGTAGAGAATGAAGTTTCACATTTATCATGTAAGGTGACGCTGGACTTTGATGTCGAATTTGGTAATACCTCCATTCGTCGAATGGGCAATTAAAAACGTTCTTATCTGGATAAAAAACTAATGGTCATTTTAATAAAACATACAGTTCCTTCTCAGAGTTTTTTAAACAAAAGGACTTAAATTGACACAAAATAAAAACAGCGTGTCCGTATCCCTGTTGTAAGTTCTGTCCTCGACTGTACATTTCTGGGTTGGGATTAGACGGGTACGGAGTAGTACAACCGGGATTAAAACTCAAAATCGTCCATTAGCATTTAATTTTTCAAACGAATCTTTAATTTGGTTGTTATTATAAGTGACCTATTTATCACGTAGTTATAGATTCCCTCAAATTAACACAAAAGTTTTGATTCTAAACACCAGGCTTAAAAGTAGAAAAAAAGGGAATTACAATCGAAGGATTAAAATAAAATTACTTATAAACTCGCATTTTAAGACCTTTTGTACTTGTAGTGTCAGTACCAAAATATTATGTTAGGAACATTTTTATATCGACTGCCAGTCACACTCCAAACATCTCACATAAAAGTCACAAAAAATCAAATTTTTAAAGTTTTTCTCACACTTTTGAACATATAATCGAACCTCTTTAAGTCCAACTTCTTTAATTCATACCTCTATAATTCGAACCTGGATACCTCGAAAAGCTCCAAAACACAAAAAGTATTTGTTCTCTTCCCTTCAAACCCCAAAACGTCCATTACTCAAAATTTTAAAGGTCTATTATTCGAAAATTTCGAATTATTCGAAATAATGAGTAAGTCTCTACAAGCCATTTTGATGCATATTTTCTCTCTAAAAAAGTTTTGGCCGTCACGGAACGCCCGAAACATTTCAATTCATATTAGAATTAATAATTAATAAATACCAATAAAATAAAGATGTAGTAAAATAATGGAAAATAATATAGTTTATTGATAAAATCAATATACAATAAATGGGATTACCAATTCTAAGTAATGGTAAAGAAATTTGTGACTGACGTAACACGTGCATGCTTGTTTGGTATAAGATGTTTCATATTAGGTATTTATTATTATTATTGATTTCGTTTGAACTTTAGTGAAGTAAGCCATTTGTGGCCGATTGAAAATTCTTGAAAATGGTTTGGTTTTACCGCCAACCGAGACTAGTGATTTAGACGGCATATAAGACTCGAATAATTTAACATGCGCTACATCGGTTTCTATCAAAAAAAGCAAGAATCGCATTGAATACTTTATTTAATTTTATAGAGCAAATCAGCACGCGGAAAATCAAGAATTTTCTATTCTTTATACATTAGACAATACTATAGATAGAGAACAACCGAATTATCTAAAACAAAAAAAAAACTGAGTTTTTTTAACATGCATGTTTTTTAACTATAGGACATTTTGAAATAATGTTGATTTATAATAAATATGCATGAATAAATATGTTTATTACCTCTGTAAACTATCTCTCGAACGAATCAACCGATTTTTATTCCATTCGCAGTATTTAATGCAATTTTCCAAGTGAAAATGTGTCACAATTCCGTTAATCAATCCGAATACTTTGTTATTCAAAAAAATAATTTTTAGAATTTTTTTCAACAACGATTTCTTTTAAGTAAATCAGTTGATTTTGATTACATTTAGACCATTCGATGCAATTTCCCAGGCATGAAAAGTATGATACGATTTCAAAAGTCAATTCGATTACTTAAAAAATATTAAAATATTAAAATTTATTAAAAAATATTTTTTGACAACAATATTTATTCAAAAATCCACCAATTTTGATATTTTTTTTTAATAATATTGTAAACACAGTTATTTAAGGAACAGAACCGATTAGAATTTTGACACCGATCGGCATAAAGTAGTTCAATAAAGTTTTTTCAAAATTTTTGAGTTTACTCAAAGTCTATTGGACTGAACCGGTCATTTTTAGAAAGTCATTAAAAAATATTTTAGAAAGTAGTTTAAAAACTGAGTGAAATTTTCGAATGCTACATACTATATCTGATCGGTCGATTCGTTCAAAAGTTATGAGAGACTTATATATACATTTTCTCACACACACACACACACACACACACACACACACACACACATACACACACATACACACACACACACACACACATACACACAGCGTCGGACTGGTCATATATTCGAGGTGGCGTTTGCCGGCCGGGCCCAGCCTGCATGAGCCCCTATCACACTTACACTCAGGCTTACGACCTATATGTAAAATAGTTCTTTTATACTTAGAGAGAAATGAAATTTTTCTATAATTTTCTTGTATATTTTTGAGATCAAAAATTGTAATAGCGCTTTTTTTTGTTTTTCAACAACAGTATCGATTAATTAAATTGTGGAAATCAATACCGTTTGTTAGTACAAAAACGATGTCCTTTCAAGAGTATTCATCAAAAAATTTGAAAGTCATTTTAAATAGGCGAATGAAATAGCCGATTTAGATCTATTTTGCGGACGAAAAACTATAGTTTTTCGTTGTATGAAATGATGAACATAGATATTAAAATCGACATGTCAAAAAATTGGAAAGTTAGTTTGAAAAATTACGTTTTTGGAAATTTTTGGACCTCTGCAACTTTTGAACGAATCAATCGATTTTGATTTGCTTTGAGACATTCAATATACGTTTTTAAGCATTAAAATTGTGTGTTCCATTCACTTTTATTGAAGGCTTCTGGAAAGCCCTTAAATTCATAATACTACCTGGGCCCTTCAAACTCAGTCCGACCCTGCACACACACATACGTATACGCTAAATAGTCAGAAAAACTAGAAGTTTAAAATGTCGACATTTTATGTAAACTAAATTTTGAAAAGTTGGATAATAACTTAAACATTTCGAATTTTCTTATCGGGAAAATGAAAATAGAAAAAAAAAACTAAATTGAGACAGTATTGAAATCTCAATGCTTGAATAATACTCAATGTTTATAAATATTATAGTGGAATGTCGGTGTGGTTGTGCAACTTCCGAAGTACTTGATCGATTGTATTCTTATTTATGTAATGACATATTTATTTTGTCGAGACATTGGCATATAACTACTTTAGGATCCGATAGGTGTCGCTATAGCCACGTTGATGACAAAGTCTGGACTCGATACGTGGCGTCATTGTCCATAAATTTTATAAGCCGAGGTAATTCGTATTTACAGAATATGTTCGCGAGGTCGACAAAACAATATGCAAAAAAAGTACGTCAAATTCTACAACCACCGCCACCTACCGGAAAATGCAGAACAACGTCCGCCTTGTAGTTATAAGTGTATAAAATATTAGACACAAAGTGCACGTCGCTCATTAACCGTGCGGTTATACCGAGCCACGATTAATTAACTCAATTAGCGAATCATAGTCGCGCCCGCGCCGGCTGAGGCTTTTGACGAGGCGCCCCCCTGCGGGAGGGGGCGCGGTAATCAGATTGTCGACTCGAGTTGTGGCGACATCTCAAAGTGTAACCGAATTACGCTTTCCTTTCCACTGTGACGCACCGGAAGATAAATAATACAAAGCTAAAGCGATAAAGGAGCGGGCGTGCCCCGGGGCGCGCTTTTGTGCCCTCAACTTTACCTCATTACGGCAAGTGCTTCTTTTTGACGCGTCGCTCCGTTCCGTTTTTTTTTTCCTCCGCGTTAAATTGAATCAGCCCATTCGCCGAGAGTTATGCTAATTCCTGTCTCGATTTACTTTCGAAGTCCAAAGTTTGATTGCGCCGCCCCCTCTGCTCTTCGGAGCGTCGAAGTTGACTGGGATTTTAGAGTTTCTTCGGAGAAATGTCAGGGGAAAACCTTCGATTACAATTATCGTTACGCGTTTAATTTCAAATGTACAAAAATTTAAATTAAGTCCATTAAGGGAGAGAATAAATAGGATTAACGTTATTCCATACTATTTGTGATGATAAATATTGCGTACCTTAGAAATACTTTTGTCTTTTTAGCTTATTATTTGGACACCCCTATCCCAGTCCTTAGATGCAGGTATGTTGTCGAAATAGATATTAGTACACATTAAAATCGTCTTAGTATACGGTCGTATGCGGCTTCACCTACGAAAATTTTATATAAATTGCTTTTTTTCTATTATAACCTCAAATTATTAGTCACCTAACACACATTATAGAAGAATTATTGTAATAATAAAAAACACAAAATTACAAAATACCTTGTAATTCATTCACGTCCACATTGCTGTACAGGTTGGGATGAATTTAAACAAACATCTATTTTGTAACTTGCAATAAAATATAAAGTGCTTTCATCTTAATGAAATACAATTTTGAAAGATTACACAAAATTTCCAGCTATGGAATACACAAAACCGGAATTTATTAAATACCAATGTGACTGTACTAAATTCCTGAATCTATGTGGACACATCTGAATCATTTCATTAAAAAAATATTATAATTTTATTTTGGCGTGATCCATAAATATCATCGATAGTAAAACTAGAACCAAGATTGGGATTGGTATTTGTAAATTACTTTAAAAAATGTTACTCTGATTAAAAATAATGAATAGGTAGAATCGTGTCATATTCAACTCTTTGAATAGTTCTTTTAACTCTATCATATATTTAAAAACTTTAACACGCCAAAATAAATATCGTGATAGATATCGATAGCACGTATAATCATTAAAGCTGTCGCAGCGCATTTGACAATTTCGGCCGTTTGGCGCGGGGCGGCGCGGGCGCAGGAACGTCTCACGTCCGAATAATTCGATTGCGGTTAAACATCCCGCGGCATCGTAACGAGGGGCCCCGTTTGAATCCGTAACGAGCCGGCCGCCTCGGGCGCGGGCTTTGTAGTTTTTGCGTAATTATCGATACACGCCGCTCATTAGGGCGCCGGGCGGGGCCGCCGCGGTTTAGCCCATTGTCAATTTTACGGAAGGCCGACAATCGTGCTCTCACGCCGCGGCGACCGCATTTGCATGTCGGTTAATCTTCGAAATGATCATTTTATTTTAACCGTTCATTTCAACCGTCTAACGCCCGCCGCTGGACATGGCCTTCCCCCTAGATTTTTACGACACATTAAATTAATCCACCTGTATTATTATTACATATTTATTGCTTTTGTCAAAACTTTGTATAGTATTTAAGTTCGTATCGCCTCGATTAACTTCTTTAAAAATTTTCTTCTCTAACTTAGCACACCATAATAATCGTGTTATTTATAAAATAACATAGACACATAAAAAATATTTTATGAAAATTCAGATATTTTCTCCTATTTAATAGATATTATCTATTAAATATACATGTAAATTGTGAACATAATATGACACGAGCAAATGTAACAAAGTAGTCAAAAGCCTCCGTACGAAACGGTGTCGGATCAAGACGAACAATTTGATCAATAAGTTTTTAACTAAATACTACCTCAATGTTTAAGTTAAATTAAAGCATTTAAATTAGACATGAGCTGTACGTAAGTCCCGTACGTGGTAAAGGCGTAATAACAACGTGGAATGCATTTTGTTCATTCTATCAATCTCGAATGATTGACCTATCCTGGCTAAATAAATAAATGCTTTTAATTTATTCATTTAACGCTTTATATCAAGTTGTGAATATATACAAAATTACAGGCATAATGATATTGTTCAGTTATTGTAGTTAAGCGACTAAATCATCTCAAAAGTGTGACCCTTAAAATATGATAATGTCTAACCCTTCGGCGGGCAAAGCGCATAGTGCGCTAACAAGTAGTTAGGCCGGGTCACAGCTCCGGGCGCGCGATAGGGCGTCGGCGGCGCACAATGGGCACGCGCACTTCACTATTAACTACGATAATTCCTGAATAATACATTTACACGAGTTCCGACTAGGTACGTACGGAGAAACAAATGAAATAAAAGACTAGCATAAGCTAGGTAGAATTCACTTAGCCACGGATGTATCTTATTTCGACAAAAATGACAAAGTGTCAATCAAGATATTAATTTTAAAATCGAGCGAAATTACGGTTTACTATTTATTAATTTCTTATAATTATTTACAATGTACAGTACCTATTATTAAATTATTGTATTAAACGAGCTAAGACTTTGTAGAGAAATCGAAGGGAAATGATTACTATTATTTTAACACATTTTCAATATTTTGTAAAAAAAAATATGTATTACTGATACAACAAACTTAGCTATATGCCTCCTTAATTTCTGGAAGACGTTTTTTTCACAGGCATAGAAATATAAAATACAATCGCAACAAGACATCGTATAAAGCCGAACAATTCACTCGCACCCGTCTGGCCGCGACGTAACAAAACAATAACACACGAGAGATAGCGATCGCGAAATCTGGTCATAAAACACGCAAAAAATAAATAAACATACATACTCCAAACGTTTAGGCCGTCACGCGCATGCGGCAAACAGTTCAATTAAGCGGCAACGTATTAAGATGGACGTGTAAAAAATATCCTTCGCAGCGGGCCACGTGGCGGCACGTGGCGAGGCGCGGCGGGACGCGGCGGGCCGCGCGGAATATACAAATTATGGCTTAGCCGGCCCCGGAACGTTTCGCGGGTTAATTTTTAAGGTTAAGTCTCGCATACGCGCCGGCCGCGTGCACCGGGCGCCGCGCGCGCCCGAGCGGGCACCGGCGGGCGCACGCGAGTGCCGCCCCTTCGGTGCTCGAGATGAAAAGCGCTGTCTTTGTGGCTGCCGTGTGCAGCGAAACGCACTCGACCGAGATTTCTTGTTGTTTACGTCTGTAGATCGAGTAAGTAAATAATAACTCATCATTACGTATGCGAACGTGTCGAAAAGTAATACTTTTTTGACTTATAAAAACTGATCGTTCTATTTAGAACTAGATCATAATAAAGTGTCTCATTTAAAGTTAACATTTTTTATAGTAGATTAAGATGCAAACGAGACTGCGAGTCACCAGAGAGTAGGCCATCACCGCCGTCCATGCACCGTCGCAACTCGATTAAAATCCATTAGGCTGGCTTCGTGACCTCGACACTATCGCATCGACAAAGTCGAGCAAGGGCCGATCTCTTAGTTTTAAGATTGGTACAGCTCACGCGTCTGTCACAAGAGTCGCGCGCAACCGAGACTTGCACGCGTCTCGACAAAGTCGCGGGGCTGGTTTCGTTAGGCGTTTATATGAAACTAGCTATTTTGCGTTCACGCCCGCTTCAGTGTAGCACGGCAGTGTCGAACGCACAGGGAGCGCGGCGAGTAACACTCTTTGCGAAAATGCTTGATAACGATTTATTTATTTCTGTCTGTGCTTTTACGACTTTATCGTGACGCTAACACTACAAAATATTCGCGACTGCTGCCCGACTTCGACGACGCGACAACGTCGAGGCCGCGGAGCCGGCCCTAGGCTGTCGCTAGCTTTCTGGGAAGCAATAAGATATCGGTGGGAGGAAAAGTGACCACCGGAATTTTCGCTTATTGAGCCAAACGCACCAACCGAAGCTAGTGCATCACGTCTGTATTCTGCAAGAGTGCGATATCGCACCGACCGAGCCCACCCATTTTCGTGCTGTGGTTAGTAAGCCAGAGCATAACTCCAGCGCATTTAAATAATACAGTCTGTTTAGATACACTCGGCCTTTACTACACCTCTCTATTGAAACTTATATACATGCTATACATTATGTCACATGACTAGGTATCCTCACCCTGGTTTTTAAAGAGTACAAATATAAAATGTCAGTAAACTGCTAATTATTTTACAATTATATCGCAAATATCTTTTTTAATTCATAGTCCAGATTTCTCTCTTTATTATAATTTCTACTTGAATAGGATGCAAGTAGAAAATATAATAAAGTGTTTATAATAATTTATAAATAAAGTATAATAATTCACAAAATTATTAAATATCTATACAATACACATTATAGGTATCCTTTATTTAAAAAAATTTGGGCAACCTTTAACCTTGCTGGCCAGTTTCAAAGCTTCCCGCATTGTTTTAAACAATAATGTCTTTTAGTTAAAAATTCCAACATTCTTTTTTTTTGAAAACCTTTCAATAACAATATTTTTTATTCAATTTAATCAATTTCAGCGAGACTTGCAACTTTGACGTTGTTTAATCGTAAATTTAAAAAATCGATCTTTTCAAAATCTAAATATTATCAGGAAAAAATACGTCTTTTAAAATTTTTGTTCGCGATGTCTCTCCAAAAATGAACCCCTTTCAATCAAATCTATAGGAATCAACGCATTTTCATTAAAAATATGATTGGTGAGATTTTGAAATGCATTCATTTAAAAATTTAAAAATTACTTGATAACATGTTTCTACGAAACAATTTTTTAGAATTCTCAAAATCTATATCACCGATTGATGTCGAATTTTCAAGAAACCTCAATTCGGAAAAATTCCCTACGACGTCAAAACGTTCCCATAAAATCTCATTTTTCGAAAATTGAATTAAAAATAATAACTCCCTGACTTTACTCAAATTTTTCAATTTTTTAGCGAGGATTTAATTTTTAAGCTAAGAATAAAAATGTTAAGATGTAAAGATACTTCGGGAATAATTTTATGATACGAAGAAAAATTAAGAAATATACGGTGAGTTGAGCAAAAGACAAAAACGAATATAATAAATATTAAACGCATAGGTATTTTGTCAAATTTTTCGGATTGCCTGGACGAATCGCTCCACTTCTTTTAATGCAATCCGCTGCTAGTGTACGAAAAAACTATTTTGTATGAATACTATATCACGTTGATATATATTTTTCGATATTAATGCAATGATAAAGAGAATTTAAAGATAAGCTTTCGGGATTAGGTGTAAAATCAAAAATTAGGAAAATGCAAAAGTGCAGGCCTTATAATGCTCATTCAAAAACAACAAAAAAAAACTGTTTTAATTTCATTTTTAAATTTCGCAGCATTTCCGATTTTAACTATAGGCATACGTCGCCTATATACACAGCAGGCTGTATTACAAATCAGCAGACTAATGGCGCCCATCCACTGCCTAAAGCTAAACTTTATTTATTCATAGATATAGATGTCCAAAATGCGAGTCAGTTTTTGTTTTTTATTAATATCAATCAAACGACATTAAATCAAACTACCATTTTTAATACAAAATCAAGAGAAGCAAATCTAAAGTGAATAAAACATTATTTTGCCATTGGATTATTCCAGACGTTATAGTGACTACACACGGACGTCCATAAAAATTTTTTCAATTAGTTTTTTTTATGTATTATACCCAAAAAATGTTGATTTGTTATAACAGTTGTGTTAGTTGTAGTTAATGTAATTTAGTGTAAAGGATAGTATTTCTACATATCAATGTACATACTCATATTAAAATATAAGTGCGATATGCATAAATAAAAGGCAAGCAAAGTTCAAGAGAGCACTTGTTTTTTACAAGTTGAGAGCGATAGGAGCGTGCGCGCGCACACTTGTTGTTGTCATTTATAATTTGACACTGTCAGAAGAATAAGAAAAAAAATGTAGTTAAAGCGATGTCATATAAGGTTGAGTACATGACTGAAGTATGGCATTTACAGCTTATATGGTCGTTCCTTTCAGCTATTGAACGTCTATCGCTGGAGGTAGGCCTCCCCTAGGTTTCAGCGACGTACTAGGTTTCACTTCGCGGTCGCTACTCCAGGACTTTTCTTCGCCAGCTATCATCTGTCCTACGAGCAATGCGGCCTGCACATCGCCACTTCGACTTGGTGATTCAGTGAGCTGTGTCGGTTACAGTCGAATTCTTCTACGGATTATCTCGTTTCAGGATTATATCTCGCAAAAGAACACTGAACGCTCCATTGTACCTTGATTTACGGACGGTGAAGGAACGCGTTTGGCATAGGTTTTTGGACTTGTATGTTACACGCCTAATATTGTTAGTAATACATATATATATATATATATATATATATATATATATATATATATATATATATATATATTATATATGATCAAAGGAGATTCGAACTCAATAGAAAATTGTAAAGGTGTAGTCATATCTGCACAAAGCTTATTGTGCCTAATACTTTTTTAACATAAAAATGTACCTAAACGTAACATGTATATTTGAACAAATATTGTAATTTATAAGTAATAAATACAATTACTTTTTTTTTATTTATATTCACTTATTTATTCTTCAAATTATATAGTCTAAATGTATTTAACGGTTTTATGGCAAGCCAGTTACAAAACGTTACCCACTAATAGTGCTGATAAAATACATTAAGTACTAAAACGTAGCCACGACGGTGTTAATTTTCTTTAATTGAAATTGTTAACATCAATCGTCAAACTGAAAACAGTGGCCTCGATCGAGGTAGGTTCCACAACTCACCGTCCTTGTTCATCCCCATGGCGAGGCACTTCTTGAGCCGGCAGGCCTGGCACTGGTTGCGGTGCGCCTTGTCCACGACGCAACGCCCGGTGCCCGCCTGGCATCTGCGGGCCAAAAATGCAATGCATGAGCCTTGAGGATTATGTGATAGAACTGGTCGAGTGCGAGTCGGACTCGCGCATTGAGGATTCCGCACCGCTATATAATATATTTGTGTTATGAATTGGCAAAAAAATGTGTGTTAGCTTTCATTCATATCGGAAACTCTACAGCGAGATCTAGACTTAGGCTATTTTATTATCTGTTGTTTAATTTTGAAGTATGCAACATAATCACACCAAGTTTGATTCTTGTGTGTAATATTATATTCATGATTCAACAAGAAAACCATTATAAATACACGTTTTTTTATGGGAATAGTCTTCAATTACTTTCTTTTTTTTTATTGTTAAAATCCCATAGAATAATAAATATTCTTTAAAAACTTAAATTGGCTCTCTGTGACTGTTTGAACGATACATACAACCGCTTATAAAAGAAGATAGACAGACTACATAGGCTAATAGAGTTCCGTTGGCACTCCTTTGACTTTTAATTTTTCCTAACTCAGTCTTGGAAATTTTATACGAACATAGTTAAAATATTCTCGATATTTGGTTAATGCTTTGACAAACCATTTAATCATGCCTATATAGCTCCGTGTAAAGTATGGTTTGATTCCTATCAATGGCCCATTCAGAATATTAGCTTTGTCGGAGGTTGACGATTTACCCACAATACGGAACTCGGCTAACGCAAAAGTAAACACAGCAAGGACATTTTGTGTAACTTAATTAGCTGACATATAAACTTGATCATTTCTAAATTTACACAGACGGACCGTACACATCCGTCACGAACAATTTTCATCAAAACTGATACAAAATTCTTATGTTTTTCTTTAAGTTTTGTCGAATAAGTGATCAGGATAAACGCATATTGGTTTTTATTACGCATTAAAACGCGTTTTAAACTTAATCTAAAAATTGTAAGAAGCATTTAAAATACGCTATTCGCATCATGATTTTAAATGCGATAACGTCTTTTAAAATAATGATGAACCTTATCCCCAGTAGTCATGTTTCAAATGATTTATCACGTGCACCGTGCTACGTTAAAACAACTTAAAATTGCAGAAATGTCGACTTAACGACGTTTATATTCTGAGAGTTGGAGATATGACAGTTATATTCATTTAAAAACAATTTATTTATTATTTTTTCATGTCACGTGTATTAAAAATACAAGTTTCCATGGCTGTTTGACGACTGCACTAGTCGATTTCAGATCAATGCGACTGTAACTGGGCAGAAAGTGCTCATTTTCTGCCCGCTAAATGAAGTTGCAGCTTTATTTTCTATCCTGTCACAGTATCTTTTCTTTATTTGTTGCCTTTATAATTGTTATTCTGACAGATAACTGTACAGACATATTATAACCATAAAAAACAAAATCAAAGTATTTAAATGTTTACGAAAAAATTTTTGCTTGGAAAGAATCTGAAGGAGATACATCATCTTTGGAAGAAGTTTTATTAAGATATTTCGTAGATCAAGCTGAAAAATATGGACTGTCGACTTAATGGTATTTTAGCCATTTGTCTGAAATTCTTTAGTCCCGGTTGGCTCCAGATAATAAAACTAGCATTTTTAATACGGGTTATATGAAAAAATATAACGGGATGAAACACGATGTCAGACCGGGTGATATCAGCCCTCGGGCAGCCAACTTCACCCTGGTCTGAAATCGCTTTGTTTCATCCCTGGTCACACAATATACTATTTCATGCCCGCTACGACGTGATCTTTACTGACTACGTAATAGATATATACATAGATTGAAGATTTCAATCTATTATGAAGATTTATTAAATGACACTCCGAGATATAAAAATATTTAAACAATTTCCTTGTAATAGCCTACATTTTCTTAAAGGGATATTAAAATATAAAAACTATAAGTACCCATATTTTTTAGACATTGCCCATTCGTACGACCATAGAAGGAAGCGAATTCAGCGAGCCTCTTAACGCCCCTAAGAAATATATCCCTAGGACTAACATTGTCGCACCAATGCGAAGAGTGAAAGAGATAGTCATATAATGAGACTAGTCTAGGTCGTCGTGCTAGGCCCACAGACAATGTAGCTAGTTTACTACGAAACTTAAAACTTTGCGAGGTTCGGTGCTAACGACACCCAACTAAATCTAACTTGCCCAGTTTGAAGTCTATAGAGAAGTCGAGCGCTTTTTGATTGATTTCGGATTCTGAAGAAAACTTGACGCACCTTCAGGTACCAATTCTTATCGAACTGTGCGACGAGAACTTTTAGGTCCTGATTTGTCGCAGAGCCCATTCGTGACGCTCAGCGTGCTGGGCCGAGGGAAAATATTCGTTACAGCTTAATAATGTAATAATTACTTGTAAACCGAATTTCATCCGAGATTCCAATCCAAAGTTCCACGATTTCAAACTATTTTTCGCAATCCTAATCTGGTTCTGATTCTAGTCCCGATCGTGACCCGAATTTGATTCCCGGACCCGATTTCAATATCGACGTGCATTTCGTTTTAATGTGTCCCGGAAAAAAAATTAAAAATTCCTTATAATTTTACAATTCTAAGCTTACATGTCTAATATACGTCGTTCATAATATAAAAATTAAATTAAAAAAATTATCACTTTTTAAAAAAACAAAAATGAAAGATTTGAATACGATTTATCCGTTACTTCACCCCCTTAAGGGAAAATAACACAGGCCGAGTGGTTGACGTATTGCTTTCGGATCGTATGGTAACCGTTCGATGCCCGACAACAGCTACTGGGCGGCTAGGGGAGTGTTCGTATTGTAAGCCTCTTAGTCCGAAACAAGAATGAGGTAGGGTGTGGCCTGCGCTAGGGTAGAAGGAGCGCCAGAAAGAAGGGAATGCTGTCTTGGCGGGAGGGTAAAATTGTACAGGAAACCTATACCCTCGAAAAGCTTCGAATTTGAAGGCTTTTTATATGCCGTTGAGATTTCGAGTCGGCGATCGCTTTTGAAATAAAAATATGCCGGTTCTTGTTTTTAGCATTTTATGCGTGGAGTCCTCAGCAACGCGTCTGTCTTGTCTATGTACTTGTGCGATACACATAAATAGACGACAGAGATTAATGGCGATAAGCACTGAAATGCGACAAGGCGACCGACATGCGTTATTACGGGGGCGGTGCGGGGTGGAGCGGGCCAACCTAATACAGATATAATTATTTTTTAACAACTTATTTATCAGTGTTTAACCGAAAAAAATATATACGGAAAACCAAACTCTACCGTTATTTATTATCGGCGTAATATCCTTACGCTGCATAATGAACTTAAGTCTCTGCGACGTCAGTATATCTGTCTGTGAAAGCTAATCTCAGAAAATGTTGTAGAGATTTTGATACACTTTAGCTTAATATCTAGATTGATTCATGAAAAAGGCTTGCGTGTATAACTTATAGTTATTTAATGCAAATCGGCTGAGTATAGGTGATATTTGTGGACTAAGTCGGGAAAAATTTCGTCTTTTAAAAGCTTTCCTGACGTACGTTTTTACATCGCCTCTGTGATAGCGATGATAAGAGTGACGGTTAATTTTTTTAAACGAAGTTTCTTAACGCAGTTCGGCGTAGAAGTGAACTGATGCAAATCGTAACATAACGATAAATCGTTATGCCTTTCCACGCGACTTTCCTCTCTCTTGAAATTTATTATTTAGTGATTTTTTAATACAATTAAAAAAACATTATTTATTATATAGTACTTAATTCACTAATTTATATTTACTTATCAACAAATGAATATCTGTCCTAAAATATATAATTTAAAAAAAAACTTAGTCCCTGACGGGTATCCCACGACCGCGAATTTGGTTTTTGTCATTCGAATAGGTCTAAGCAAAAATACCCAACACTATCTGCCTGCCTATTAAAATAAATTCGCTCTGATAAATATAATACTCGAAATGCGAATATTTATCAAATAAAATATGATAGTAGTTTTCTATTTTTGATCAGTACGAAATATTAAAAATAGTTCAGTTTTTAATTGATTTCGAACCTAAATTGGGGTTACCTACGATCGGCGGCGTGATCCGTAGATATGGCAAATGAAAGAATTCATTTCATAACCACGCGGGCGGTGCCGCGGGAGAAGGCTTGTATACACTTATTACATACAGTTTACACTACCAAAATATATTCAGTGTAATATGTGCCTAAAGTGAAGACAGTTTTTGAGGCAGAGAGATAAAAATTCGTTAAATCAATCTTTCATTAATATTATCAGTACTATAGTACCGATTTTAGTGCAATTTCCCGAAACTAAATCAAAGTTCTGCACAGAAAAAAATAATGAGTATTCAAATCATTAAGAAGATTTGGGACTTTTTCCAACGCCGCATGTATATTTTAATTTAAAGTGGTCTATGTATATTCTAATTAAAAAACAACTGCATGTCTATTATAAGAATTAGTATTTATTTGATACTAATTTGTCTTCAACTACGATATTTTGATAGGGTAAATTATGTACTCTTTGAAAGTGTGATGAGAAATTCAGTCAGAAATCCAGTCGTCTCCCACAAGGTAGGCGAACCATTTAACGCGCTGTCAGGTCAATAAAAATAAGAAGACGGTCCGAACCCCTCGCGTTTCGCAAACGCCGAAATAAATAAGTCCATAAAGCTCCAAACCGGAACAACTTCTATAACCTCCTGCGCTAAAGGAAAAAAAATCTCCGATCAAAGGAGAAACCGCAAAGCTGGCCGCTGAATGGGCCGGGATAGCGCACACAGAAACTAATAAAGATTAAAGATATTTCATTACGGGTAATCCCCCGATAATGGGCTCAGGCCGCGAGGTGACATTTGTGGTGATCGCCGCCACAGACCTACGAAGCTACCGGACCTTTTGGCGTTAGTAATTTTTTTTTTTCCTTTAATTTGACGATTCTATCGGCCACACCCTCCTGCAATCATTTCATTTCGGGTTGACAGGATTGATAATAAGCTGTTCTCCTCGTTTATATATATATGACATGCAAATCCTGGCTAAAGGATGATGCAACTCAAGGTTGGCTTTGTAATCAGGTCATGAAAACGGTTTTTAAAAGTTTTGATAACGCGAAACTTTAAAGGTAACAGGAAGGATGGTCACCGTCGCCTATTGACATCCGCATCTCCATAGCAGTCACCGGTGCATTTCCAACTGGTAACACACTGGTGACTCCTAAGGAACTCCTTAGGAGAGAATACAGTATATCTAATTATGAGGATTCGACGCGATGTAGGGTAGGGGGGAGCGAGCCACTGATTCTTCTACTCACTTGACAAAACGCAACAACGGAAGTTGCTACTTCACGTCCGTACCCTGTGAGAGTGTCGTATTTCACCTCCTAAACTGCTCTATTTTAGTGTTGCAGTCAAGTTAGCCCCAGTGCACGAGTATGTCCCTGCCACAATAAAGCCATTTATATGTAATTAACAATTTTATGTAAAAATATTACATCTGCGATAATAGGATAACTTTTAAACTTGTAATTTTGAAGAGTTACCTTTCTGCTTTGCGTATGGACGCATTGTTTACATCTGCCAGCAATATTAACCCAGAAATTTTTGATTCGAAAACAACATGCCGACCACTCGGCCACTGGTCTCAACTGATGCTAAGTTGTTGTCGTGACTTTGTCTACAGAACGGAGCTGATAGCGACATTACGGAAACCGCACTGTAAGTCTTTTCAGAATCCTTGACAAATGTGTGTACGAAAATTGAGATTTAAATGTTGTACATGGGACGGAAAACAAGACTGACGCTATACGCGCGACACTTTGAATACGGTTTTAAGTTTTCTTAAAAAAAAGTATCATGGGGAGCTTTTTGGTAAAGCGCTGAAACATTTTCTGTCCTTGTTGAAATTTAAAATAAACTTCTAGTGGAGAACGATTATTATAATATATTTAAGTTTTTAAAGGCTTAAAAAATTGTGCGGTGAATAAAATGAAAAAGAATACTCAGCAAAAACATAAATTGTACGAATATGCTTGCAAAGCGAACTTTCCACCGTAAAATGCCGTGATATCTCATGTAAAACCAAGTCATTTATTTCAGCAAGTATCTACTGAAGGACTTATTGAACAATTTGTCATGAATTTATTGTTAGTTAGTTGCCTACCAACGTTCACGGTGACCATATTAATATTAGATGTCTTTATTTTTATAATAAATAAAACTGATAATAACTTGACAATCGCACTGCAATATATAGCGACATAAAAATAATCTACTATTAAAAATACTTCTAATTGAATATAGCGCTAGCAGGACTAATTTATGCAATTATAAACAAGTACAAATAAGGTATAAACAGATATTACTAAGACGTTGCCGTGCGATTATCAGGTCATTGTATTTATAATAGAAACCAACGAACACCGCAGGTGTGACGAAAACGTTTCGCTAGACCGATCCCAGAAACTCTTTACAGGCCAAAGACAAAATAAAAACTCTACTATAAATGAGCTCAGACCAAAGACAAAAGAAAGACCCGAGCACAAAATCGGCGAGGCATAGACACCCGACGCCTAAACCTTCGTCGTTTACTCGTCACTTATTTCAGTCGACACACTTGACTCGGAATGCCACCGCCGTAAATTTTCGCCCACAGCTTCGTCCTGCGAAGAAAATGAACAATCCCGATCTATCACAGCGACGCCGCGATGACGGGGACGCCTTGAAATTGCCCCCGACGTACACACATCGCGGTTTGACATCTTGTTGATGAGATAGACGCTTAGAATTCTACATTCTAGAGGGGTTGGTATGGAAAACACCTCTAAACGCGAAAGCTCGTCTTTAAGTCTTTAAATCAATGTGAGTAAGCTGTAAACTTTCGACATTGAATACAAAACGTGTGAATACAAAACATATAAAATGTAAAATGTCAGATAAGTATTTTCCTTTAACTTAATTTCCTAAGGTATTTTATGATTCGTAATGCTGAATTTATATATGATTATCGGGATCAAAAGTTGATAAAAGTCTAACAAAAAATTTTAAAACAATCTTTTAGATATGAAGGAATTGTTCTTAAGTATCTGACTTTACATGGAGAGAAATAGAAATAAAACTAACAACATTGCATTATTAGCATGTATTATGTGCAGTTTTAGTCGAGTACTAAGCCAAATTAATTTGTGTTTAAATCGTGTTTTATTGAGAAAGCACACAGCTTTTTCCTTAAGATATGGAAACTAAAAAAACAATACATATGTATTGTTCTGCTGTAATTTTGTAAGCCAATTATCGTTTTGAACAAAACGCTAAATATAACAAAGTGACTGGTGAGTCACTTTGTTATATTTAATATATATGTCTACAAGAGTAGACACGAGACACGAGTCTATCCTCGACGCTTGTCGAAGATACACAATGCCTTTTCATGGTCACGAAATTTCTTGATAATGGCCCCTAAGTCTCTTCACTTGAAGGAAACCATCGCTGGGAGTTCTATGAGAAGACGGCAGCCAGAAGACGTGCGTCTACGAAATTGAGCGGTCAACGTTGGTCATGATAATTAAGACTGACGCTAGAACTTATTTAGCCTATGCTATAGATTGTGAATGTTTTATTTGTATGCACTGAATTCCCTCCATTAGTTTATATAAATAAAATATTCATAATAAAATTAAAGAATCATCAATTAAACAATGCATATCTTTTGCATATTTTCTGCATATCATTGACAAAAGCGCGTTTTAATAGCACCATATTTTATATGTATCGCTGAGATTGGTCGCTGATGGTACGATTTGTACCAAAACGCCATTTTGTCCGGCGCAGATGAGGGCGCTGCGCGCGACCGGATTAATTATATTTTAAGTGTACTCGGCGCGGGGCTTCGAGGCGATGCCAAATGTTAAACTGTGTTGAACTGTAGGCGGTGGGAATTTATGGTTTTCGAAAGTATTAAAAATTACGAGAAAAACCTAACAAAACAATGTAAATAATGTAATGATACAGCTACTGTGTTTAAGTAAAAAAAAAATATTTACACTAATTGCTTTTTTTCATGAAATAGATTTAATTTTCATTGACATTTTGTAACAACATAAATAATGATATAGCCAGGGAGGAAATTATAATTTGATATCATAATTGTTTTTCACATGGGATAAATGTTATCCATATTTGAGGAAAAAACTGCTACATTGTATCCAGGCACACGCCTTGATGAATAGTCCCTTTTTTAGTTTCCGACATCATTCTCGCTATCAGATTCTTGTCACGACAAAATTGCGCGGGCGGGGATGTTCCATAAAGGACGGATAGCGGATTTTCCATCAAGGTGTAACAAAAAAAAATGTTTTTGTCAAAGGAATTTTAACTGAAATTACTGAAATACTCAGTAGCATGTACCGATGTAAAATAAGACCGTTCACTCAGACACACCTAATACAGTTCTGTCTGTGTAAACCTAACAAATGGATGGGCACATAAAGAATGTGATATTCACACTTGTTTGTACCTTACTATTTATTCTGAAAAAATAAACTAAATAATCAATATAAAAGAAAAAATTGGTTGCCTGTAAAGTCGGTATACGGGCGAAAGTTTTACGTGACAACGACTTTGAGTGGTAAAATCATTTTAATGTGAATATTCATTCGTATAGTAGGAAGAAGGATGAAATAATAGTAACAATTTAAAACATTTATTTATACAAAGAATTATATTTAAAACATTAATTTATACAAAGAATCTCGCACTGAATTTCATATTAACAAAATTTTATTTTTACCTTTACACATACATACGTATTTATATACAAATATACATACAATAACTTGCAATACATTTGCGTACAAAATTTGTTTTTGTTGAATTTACTTTTTGTTTCAAGAATTTTTAAAAAATAAAAGTAGTTTTAAAAAGTTACTAATATAAATAATTAATTTGAAATTTCACAAAATTTGTGTATGTTAAATTCATTTTTTATTTCAAATTTTTGCATAAATTGAACTTTGTTGAAACAGTTATTAATATAAATAAAAATTCAAGAATTCACAAAATTGGTTTATGTTAAATCAATCAGTTGTTATAAGTTATTAATACGTCTCTCTCTCGCTCTTAGGCGGGCTAACTGTGCTCGAGTGGAAGGGACGCGTGCCTTTCACTTTTATGTCTGTCTCTCGCTCTTAGGCGGGCTAACCATGCCCGAGTGGAAGGGACGCGTTCTCACTCGCTCTCATTGTGAGCGCATAACGTGAGCGGAGCGTAACGCAGTTTCTTGAAGTGTCACCCGGCAAACCAATTTATAAGACGTTGTCACGTCAAAACATAGATGTCTCCGTCATTAGTCTACATTGATATTGAATATCGCGTTGGAAAAGACAGTATTGAATGTATATACACGTCTATACACCCCAAAAGTATTGGTGTGACTATTATAATGTGATTTTCACTACCGGAGTTACAATTTGATAGAAACTGTATTGTATTGTTTATTACATGTTTTTATATTTTATTACACTTTATATTTATATGACATGTTGTTATACTAAAACAAAAATATTCGTGATGTATATGTGAGAAAAGTTTATGAAGATTCGTATTCAATTTGAAATGGTCAAATGGAATTTTTATGATGCAATACGTAAATCTGTAAATTTTAATAATTCTTGTTATTTGAAGAAACAATATCACATTATATTTTTTTTAAATAAATCTAAAAATACGCTACTAAGAATCAGAAACATTTTAAAATTTAAACGACGGTTGCTAAAGTTAAAAACCATCGTATGAAAGTATTTGTAAAGGTTAAAATTTTCGTATGATGATGATAATAGCCTGGCGGGTAAGGACTTTCTTTTCATTCTATAAGTCTCGCGTTCGAACCCCAACAAGACTCTTAGCATTTTGTCAGGGCTTAGAAACAGTTTTAATTTACGTGAATAATTACATATCTCAATATTCAGAACTATTGATGAAGTATTATTGGAAACATATATCGTTATATTGACGTGACTGCCTCAGCTTTTATTAGGAATGTAGCGTGCAAGCTTCATTAAGTAACCGACTACAATGAGAAACCGCACGTTTGAGGAACCAATCCTAGACAAATACGAATAGAGGACTCTTTTCACTCGGACAGCGCCTAGGAAATCTTGGAACATTTTATATCTTTAACTTTCGCCAGTAACTCCGCCCAAATGGACGTATAATGAATTCCTGTATCTTGGACTATCGATTGATACATCAGTTACAGCTGCAGCTGTACCCAGCATGATTTGGATATCGGAATAGCTATTGTCTCAATCTTTAAATGTGCGATGATAATAGAGTAGGACGTAATTCAAAAGCCTATAGACACGAATTTATAAAAATAAAATCTTATATTTAAGATAAAATATACCTATTTCTTAAATTAAGCCTTCAGCAATAAACCTGCGAAAACCAAATTCATTTTAGTGAACTAACAAACAACCCGACAGACACACAGACTTTTAAAATGTTTATTTCGGATTCTATCGCACTTAAATACCTCTTATATTGTATTACACTTTATATTGTATTAAACTTTATATTGTATTATACTTTATATTGTATTACACGAATATTTACAAAGTACAGGCATCGCTCAGTTACAGTTTCGTTACATGTGTAGACCATGTGTTGTGCATGTGTGTCTGAACTGTTTAGCTCCAACTCGGGGTGGATAGTTATACGGACGTACGGAACCTCCCAACGAGCGGTCGGCGTCGCACTCGCCCGCCCGCGCCCGTACCCGCACCCGCACCCGCACCCGCACCCACTTAATGGCACACGTTAGGAGAGCAACGGCGCGTATCCGTTTAATATTGTGACAAGTGTTCTCTCGGCCTACTTTACGAATGCATAGAACTCGAAGACGTACGCTGTTCGGTTGTAGACGTTCTAGGAATGTTTTGGGTCCCGTTTCTGTTTGATCCGGCCTTCCTAGACTTCTCAAGTGCCGGGATTCGCTTTTGAAATTTTCGTCCGCTCGATATTTAACTTGAACGAGTATCGAGATAAATACGGAAGCTTTTCTTAGAGTTCGCTGGCAAGCAGTTTAGTTTCGAAAAAGTTTCCGTCTGCACTCGAAGTAGGTATTTGCATCGAGTGAATGGCACTAGGGTCACTAACCGTAATGTGTCGCGAGTTTGGACACTGAAAGCCTATACCGGAATTCTCTTGAACGTCGTTACTAGTGCGGAAACTACCGAACCGCACCTGTCTTCAGTATTCAGGTCAATTGACACGTTACCCTTTTATAGTTGCAGCAGCGACGGTTTGATTTTAAAACTTATGTTCAACGCCATAAAGACTACCTAAACCATTCTACTGCCTATATTCACAGTCTTAAAACTGTATACATATCTCGATGCGTAATGCGTTACAACAGAAATTGCCGAACGAAATGTCCCGGAACAGTGCGTAAACATGTCGCTTTCTATTTATATTTCGCGCACGTAGTCGCAGTACAATCCGGTCTTGATCATTGATTGTCTATAACTCATATGTGGGCAACCACCGGCCCGCGGACCGCATCCGGCCCGTGAAACATTTTGAAAAATTTAATGTCTGATATCTATCGCTAAAAATTATGAACACTGCTTTAAAATGTACTACTTTTGAACGCGGCCCGCGAACGTATTTGCACACTAAAGTTTGACCCACAACATGGTTGCCTATACCTGGTCTATATCATAAAGATGTAGATTTCTACTACCGTAAATTCCATGCTATATATTTTAATTCCGAAAAAGAAACTGTCCATATTTTTGGTGAGATTTTCCGGCTAACCCACTGCACCGATTACGATGAAAACTGGTGGATGAGAATTAGTTTCATACTGGAGCATAAACTCATACAATATTTTTTAATACTTTAAAAAACGATTATTCGACTAGTAGATCTAACTAATGATGATGTCACGGTACATTTTTGTAAGTTAAATATCTGTAAAATTTATATTACAGCAGCAATGTGCAACTGCCGATGTTTGTAGATAGGTATGAGAAATGTATGAGAAATAGGTATGAGAATACATCGAGAGCGAGAACGAAATCGAAGCTGGGAGCGGATGAGGGGATTTATTTAACACTGACGTAGACCAATGATTGCAAGGCTACACTTTAAAACAATTTATCGCAATTATATACGCGGTGTGAGGTTAATTTGTTTCTTTTATTAAGTGCATAAGTCTGGAATTTTCTGACATATGCACGTGTGCCTTTATTGTAAATACCTACTTATATTAAGTAAATATAATTTAGCCTGAAATGTCAATGCGGTTTGTTTCTCGATGATGTTTGCTCTACGTCCTAACTGCGCAACACGTTTTGAATGCCAAAACAGTGAATCATTAAATTTCTGACGACGTGCATGGTCTGTTGTTGGTTAAAGTATAACAATCATCGGGTACGTCGAAATCGGTCAAGTGCTAGTGATATCAGCGAAGCCGGCGTTCCGTACTTAGATTCTATTTTCCATAGTCAGCAAAGTCGCAAAGATTAGCATACATATTCGTGTGTGCATAAGTTACAAGGTAGACGGGACACGAGCGATGGTGGTTCACTGGTCAACAAGGTTTCCTCCAAACTAGAAGACGTCCGGCCCAATTCTAACGGATAGACCGAAGAATGCTCGATTGTGCTAATTTAAGACAATGGAGTCTGTATCGTCTTGAAGTCGAAATCGCGCGGTCTAAAGCGCCATACTGACGTAACGTTAACAACGCAAGCTCGATCGTTTTGAGTTGACGCAACCGGCCGGCGGTACAGTGGCGACGACCGTTGACAGTCTGTAACTCGCATTAGAGCCTTAGAGAAAACCATGTAACCGAGCCACTCCGCATGCAGCGAAAAGGTTGTAGCGGGCCGATCGAATCCGAACGACACAACATAGACACATCGATATACCTATGTTCTTCCAGTTTTAATGATAAGATTCATCTTTTATGTAATTTATTATACATATAATATAGTAATGTATATTAAAAATATTTAATAATTATAATATTAAAGACACTTATGATTGTCATGTTCGTCCTCTTTTAGAGGGTGTCATATCATTTAAACCAAATCGAGGTTGGGATAGTTTTGAACTGAAGTTATTTAGAAATCTACCAATATCGTGTATTTAAAAGACTGGCGAAATTAAATGTGTTTTAATTAATTCAATATTATGTATATCAGCTAATAATAATAATTATTATTAAAATGTATCGATACATAGTTACCATTATTAAAATAAAACTCTCAATTATGTTGTACGTAATTATCTTTTAGAACTACAAACATATTACGTCATTGTATTAAATATATATATTAACGTGTACATTAAAGTAAATATATTCGTTAATGCTTTTTGCTGTTTCTCTGAAAAGTGATGCTTGTTAATTTGACGATTCCTAAAAGCAAATAATGCCAGAGAATAAAAGGACCACATTAAAATCTCATAAGAGTTTTTTTTTAGGTAGGAACACCGATCACGCGAATAAGGTTCGTTCTAAGGATTTATCATTTAGGAAATAGATTTATTAATATTCTGAGATAAAAAATATCTATTACATTATACAACAACCATCAAACAAAATGTTATCCCCATTAAATCCGTTTAATCCCGTACAATATTTGGAGCGCAGATGCACCGCACCAAAAATGACAATGCAATAGCAAGTGCCGCGGAATTGAGGACACTTCATCCCCCTCTGCGTGGGTATGAGTAGGTACTTATTTTTTTTTTGCTACTCCTGATTTTGTTATAGAAAGAGATATGAAGAGTTTTTTTTTCCTTTAAAATCACCCATAAGTTTGGCAGACAAGTAGAAAAAAATGGTTATAGACTATTTCTTAACTTTGTTGACTAATTTATTTGTTTAAATATACAATGACAAATCAAAACTGTTTGATAAAGTTTAATGTATGCCAATGAGAAATAGAAACATTGTGTTCTTTAAAAAATTAACGCACAATTCTGTTAACAACATACGCAAGTAATATGTCACTCATTTCGTTAGACAAACAAAAAAAATTTGGTTGCCTGTAAAGTCGGTATACGGGCGAAAGTTTTACGTGACAACGACTTTGAATGGTAAAATCATTTTAATGTGAATATTCATTCGTATAGTAGGAAGAAGGATGAAATAATAGTAACAATTTAAAACATTTATTTATACAAAGAATTATATTTAAAACATTAATTTATACAAAGAATCTCGCACTGAATTTCATATTAACAAAATTTTATTTTACCTTTACACATACATACGTATTTATATACAAATATACATACAATAACTTGCAATACATTTGCAAGCTATGCACTAATTCTCTAGTGCTGCGCGCGCGGCAGACCGATCATAGTTGAGTGGGAGAGAGACGCAAGGCATTCGGCGGGCCTCTCTCTCGTTCGGTGACTCATCGTTACGTTACCGAGCGTTACACTTTTTCATAAGTGACTCCCAGCCGCAACCTAATTTAAGACGTTGTCACGTCAAAACGGCACACAAGTTATTTTGTGATGGAAATCATCTGTAATTTTGTGTAGTTTGAAATAACTAAATATCCAAATAATTACAAGCTCTTAAAAATCTATCATTACTAAAGTCAATTTAATTAAAAAGTAAATAAATAAATAAGAAGTAAACAGTATTTATAACGTTTATATACGTATATCATATCGGAATAAAATGAAGGTTCGATGGACAGAAACCCACAACGACTTTCTGACGCATGACCAACCCGATACGTGATTATGGCGAGCCCTTTGCGTTTCGTCCAAACACATTTTTAATTCTGTCCAACTGCGGCCCCGGGGTGATATTTAAATTGAAAACCGTGATTTATATCGGTTCTGTGGCGGCTGCTTTTTGCACCAATTGTCCTAATGCAATTCTCATTTTTATAGCACAAAATTGTGCTTGCGTGAAGAAATGGCGTATACACTTCTGATATCGTATACATAATGAATAAAAAAGGAAATATATAGATGAAGATAAATATATGATAGATCGAAAAGAGATGAAGCACTGGCAATTTCTAGAAACGTAAACAATTCGACACAGAAAAATTCCATAAAACATGAATCGCCGCTGTGGAGGCGTGCGCGCAGGCATTTCGCCTGCGGTCCGCTGTTTGCGCAGATGTATTACGGCGGATGACACGGCCGAGCCGGGTGACCTCATCTGAACTATGGATTTACGTTTTTGGACTCGTAGAAATGATGATGCGCGATCCCTCACGTAGAAAATAAGGTTCGGTAGGAGCTCTCGGTAGAAAACGATACATATCGTATTTTGGAACTGGTGTATGCTAAGCGAGGATCTAAACTTCTTTTAGGTCAATGGAAGCAAACGAACAGCAATGGTTCGGTGGTAAAGAACGTCGCCTTCGAAGGTGCGGAGGTACCGGCTTCGATTCAGACCACGGACGTATTGAGTACATGTGCTATTGTTATGTACATTATCATCAGGTCTGTGAAGATAGTTAGCAGTTCCCAATCCTCACCACATAATCTACCAGCGTAGAGGGCTCATCACCTACCCTCCTCCATCTGAAATAAATAGATTGTGAGAAGACATGCCTTAGCAGTGTCGGGATTCAACCCTGCATGCACCAACGATGGAAACCAGGTCGACTTACTGTCGGCTGTGGGGTGAGGTACCGCAGGACATAAAATAGCTGCAGGTTTTATGGCAAATACTCGGCACGAGGTAACGTGTGTCCAAAACAAAACAATGTTCGTGCGTCGAATTATAAGTTAATAATTAGAGTATCCTTTTTCCTATTAACAATTCAGATAGAAACTTTTAAGTCCATGTGACGGTGATAAAGTGATTCAATAAAAGAATCGATTGAAATATTCGAGATTCTCTGTTTTCAAAGGCGTCGTTTTGTGAAGATTTGTCAATCGAGAAGTGCCCCTGCCGTGTACATCTCTTTTAGAATGCTGGGTTATGCCTTAGAAAGCTAATTTTTTGGGTGACGCAATCATAACCAATTAATGTGACGCGGCGTGACGCGCTGCATATTAAAAAACTCGGTTGCGTTTCCTTATTTTTAAATGTCGTATGCGTCAAAACAGTTTTTTCGTTTAAAATAAAAATTAGAAACACGTTTCAAAGAAATTCAACTAACGTTTTGAAGAGTTTCTATATATTGCATATACGTAGAAAATTTAGAGCCTTAAATCAATCCCATTTGCATGTAAAATGTAAATCTCCGTTTTAAAAGAGGTATCTTTGATGTTTTTCTCTGTTACAAAAGTTGATAAGTCGAGTAACTGCCACGGAAAAATTACGGTCAACACCATAAAAAACCAGGTCACAAGAGATCGCTATCACATGTTCAATATTTTCTGAGGGAAATCGAGATCCCTACCACCAAAATTTCCGATTCGTCACCTTAGAATAAACAGCTGTGTACCCAATATTTTATACTGTCGATAAATGCTGTTATTCTGAGTCTAAGTTTTAATTTAAAACGAAAAACACAGTCGTTGACCTATCGAGGCACTATAGATCAGGCAAAATTCTACATGCAATTTTTCCTTATGAAAATATGCATTTTTACATCTGATGTATTATTATAATTTTTTAATAGAAAAGTTATATAGGCACATTGAGCGATTTTCGGATGGACAAAATCGTACGAGTTCGTGTCACCGACTGGTAATGTTAACAGTAGGTATATTGTAAACTTTATTGTACTTGTGCAAATTATATTCCTAAATTTAATTCATTCACGACATTATTGTTGCTTTGTTTAAGTTAAAAGGCTTATATTTTGTAATTCAAACTTTAATATCCATATTGTTTTTTATTTCAAATTTACTGAATTTTAGCATTATATTATATGATTTAATATATAAATAAGTCATATAAATATATATATATATATATATATATATATATATATATATATATAATTATGTTATTACTCGGAAAACCGAAAAACGTGAACGCCAGACTAATGTTAATGATTTCTATTTACAAATTATAGTATTTTAGTTTTATTTGTATTTATGATTTTACAATTAATTTAAAAGTTCCCAAAAAACACTATTATCAGTTTCAAGTATTCACTTCTGTCGGTAGTCCCAATGACTGCCTATTGTTTTCTTTTAATGTACCTTCAAAATAATTATTAAAATCACAGCGACGTTATTTACGAATTCATAGTTTTATAATTATCTCCTGTTACTTACACTCGACAAGTTGTACCATAAGGGTTCAAAACACCATAAGTATATCAACTTAAAGCTTTTTCTGAACATACATTGATTGTTAAAAATAAATTTCTTTAAATTTGGCACATTTCTCTTCGATTTCTGATCAGTAAATATTTTTTAAATCCTGCAAAAACAATAAATTATTTTCAGAATACCATAAATTTTCCGAAAAGTTCAACAAGGTTCTGTACCAAAGCAAACCCATCGCTCCAAGTAGAGTTGACGCCCGTCCGAAAGCAAAGAAATGCTTTTACCTCATTTTTCGGTTGACAAAAACAATAGCCGACTCACTTCTCCCTTAATACGTAATCTGATTCACTAAATCCACAGACATATAATATAAATCTTTTTCTTTAGTAATTTTGGATCACGAAGTTTATTACTCACTACTTACTATAATTAAGAGAGAGATAAATGTTCTTTGGTTGTCTTAAGTAGTCTCCAAAATAAAATTCCAACTGAATTTGGGGCTGGCCTAATTCTAGAACATCGATGGAGGTAAACGAACTCACGGAAAATCATTATGATAAATGATTAACAATAAAGAAAATCGTCTTAAAGCAGACGCAGGAAATACCTGCATCGGCGATAGGTAAAATTCCTAAGACTAATAGTCACATATAGAAAGGTCTAAATTCCAAATGCGACCGCCTGTCCAGAGCGGGTATCCGTATGACCAGAGGCTAATGATGATGAGAAATACAGGCGAGATCTAAACTCAACATGAAGAATAAAGAACTTTTTACATTATTATAATACAGAATACGATGCTCGTCGTCTCTCTTCCGATTGACAGCCGAAGACGCTCCTTGCATTTCGACCGCATAATACTCAGCCCCATTCCTCGCCATATACCAGTACCAGGTACGAGCTTCCACCCGAGCTGATCTACGACGATCAGCTCGGGCCGATGACGGACGAACGCGGCGCACCGTCAACGGTACCCGTTCAGGTGTCCGTGATGACACATTAATATTTTCGCACGACAAAACAATTAATCATTATTTCCCAATAATACACCTGTTCACACACACACAGACGCGACAGCAAAAGTCGATACTCCCGCGCCGCGGCCCGCATCTAGGTTGCGCCGGGCCAGGAGGATGTTTGCGCAGTTGGCCGCGGCGCGGCGCCGTCGGCGTCGCGTGAAACCGTGTTCCCCGATTTCGCCACGAGGTGTGCTCAGGTGTTCGGTATATTCAGTGCGTTACTCAACATTCGCCTTTTCAACGTACGCGGGGAAAAATATTTATGCAGTTCTTAGAATAAACACTTGCTTCATAAACTTAGGTATATTGATGTTATATAGCCGAGATGTGTGTCGGTTTAATTCTGTAAATAGGGTTCCGTATGTACAGTCTCAATTGTATATATGTATTTCAGTTGGTATACCCTGAGGTTCTACACAAGTGTTATTTTAGCAGAAACAATATTCAGCTAATTTTTAGATATTTTACACATTTTTGCTATTATTGAATCTTTATTTTAATATACTACATTTCGATAAATTGAGCATCAGCTTAAAAATGAAAATTCATTAGATCTAAAACACCCCTATTTCTGTTTCATCAGGGACCCACAGATCTACAATCGAATGGCTTCCTCCATCTTAATTGCTAAGACATGTTACGTCACTTTGAATATCCTATCGCATAGATTGGTGGTACATTCTCAGAATTTGTCCTGTTGAGCACCATATTTTACAAGCTTTTACTTAACTTGCAATGTAGTATGTATGTAACTACGTTCGTGTGGAATCTTGCAACTCAATTTTGAATCTTCAACCGATTGAGCTAAAATTGTCTATACCCGTTTAGTTTGATTGACAATGCATGGTTATCTGTGTGACGTCATTCTAAATCCAACATGGCGAAACACCCTAGATGGCGGACTAGTTATTTTTAATACACTCCTACAATATTGGTATCAAATGAAAGCGCTTGCTGAGAGTAACTCAAAAAATTAAAAGACGTCACTCTAAATCCAATTTGGCAGACTTCTAAAGATGGCGGTCTAAGATTTTTATGCTTTCCTTCAATAAGGGTATCAAATTAAAGGATTTGCAGAGTATAGAAACGAGAATCAAACTCCGTTGCTCCAAGACGTCTGAAATTTTGGTGTACTGGGGTTTTTTGAGTCCTCGATTATGATATTGAGGTCGAATTGTTCGAGTCTGTAACATAGGTTGGTTAACTTTGACTTGTGTAATTCGGCAAAATGGGCGTCAACAGCATTAGTTTGCAATCTATGTAAGAGAAGGATAACTCCAAAAATAAATACGGAAATGCGTTACGTAAGACACAAGTAAGCCTTTATCTGAAATAAATGGCGCATTCCTCCAAACATAAATTAAAAGAAAAAACTTTTTAAAAAACAATCTTTTATTTATATGCGTTGAAAAGAATAAAATGAACTTTTTCTTTAAAATTTTACTATCAACACTTGCAACGTTATTACACAATTTATGTAATATATAAACTTGTCGTGAAATTTACCTGTATAGATAATAAAGGAAATCAAATAACTTTATCTCATTAATTTTAGTTTTTAAAATTTTAGAACTAAGTAAATACGAGTACTAAATGTCGCGACAGGCTTTTATGTCATATAAATTGTGTAATGACGTTATAAGTTGACAGTAAAAGTCTTAAAGGAAAAGTTTATTTTATTGTTTTTGGTGCATGTAAATAAAAGATTGTATAATAATTTTTTTTCTTTTAATTTTTTTACTACCATATCACGTACATTTAAATTCGTTTTTATTGGCGAATATATTAAAAATCAGTTGTACCTATACCAATACGTTATACGTCTTTCCACTGCGCTCATATACCATAAAGAACTAACTTCCATTAACTGTGTTTCTGAGTAAGTACGACTTTGAGTCTTTAAAGGAAAAGCGCATGAGACTGTTTTAAAAGTGGACGAATACTGTTCGCGTTTGCGCACATTCACGTATGCGTTTAGCCCTTCTAGTACACAATTGATCCACTTAGACTTTAATAACAAACCCTTGAAATCACGTTTACAAAAATAATGTACTTCTCTCCGCGGCATCGAACTCTAAACATCTCGCAACCGAAGCGAATATCTTAACGCTAAACCACGGAACTTAGACATTTGTATAGGAATTTGCTGATTTTACTCAGTTGTCAAATGTCTGAGATCACCAACTTTTTCAATCCCATAAAAATTATTGTTAGTCAATTATTAATGTTTAGTTGCATCATATGCACCTATTATGTCGTCATATATAATGGATATCGACTTGCCTGTATATAAGTTTTCTTCGCACTGACCGCTTGAAGAATCCGCTGCAGCCGTTGCAGGCCAGAATTCCGTAATGTTTGCCCGAACTTGTGTCCCCACAAACCACGCAGATGAGGCCTGGAAAATTAGTTGTATTATTTACGTATAATTTCAATCGATATCAGTATCTCGAGCTTAAATCTGATCAAACGCTTTTCAATTTTATTTCAAAGAATTTTCCGTACTTAAAAACTACAAAATATAAGCTCGATTTGTTCTATTTAAATATTTTGTTCCTATTTGGGAATCATAAAGTGACATTAAAAGCGACATTAAAAATAGACATTAAAAAGCGTCATTAAAAAAGCGACATCAGTTAAATGTATAAGCTAGACTAAACTAATTAACATATTTCATTTACCAATCTTCAAAATTTTATAAGAGACAACGATGTGACTTTTACGAAATGCTTTTGGAGACATTATATCTAACATTGATCTGCAGTTAACAGAACCTATGGCGGTACATGTTTAGAGTCTTACCCAGGTGATTATTTTTCTTCGGTGGCGGATCTGGTAGCCAGGGTCTCAGCGTCGGTGGCGCCAAAGCGGCTGCAACTAGAGCTGACCCAGCTGGTGACCAGCCCAACGGGGAAGAAGGTTCTTCGCCTGTATAAAAATATATTCTTAGGTACTTTTATCGGCCCTGTAGCTATATTTCGGTGTTAAATAAGTAATCGGGTTTTTACTCTGTTTATAATGTATTACAAAAACCCGACCTAAAAAACTTTGAATTATATCGGCTCATAAAAATAATAAAATTTGTTTACTGTAAAATTTATAATCTCATAAATAAGTCAAATTTAAGCAATAAAAGTATTTAATAACTCAAATATTGAGAAAGTTTTCACTTTGAAAGAGAATATAAATTTTTCTTTAAAGTGATTACTTCTTGAATATTTGGAATTTTAAAAACCATTTACGTTTGCTAAATTATTTTGTATGTATAGCTACTTATACAAAATAATACAGCACGTCTAAGTAGTTTTTTAAACGGTTTTATCTTTACTCGGTTACTATCTTTATTTTAAATTTTTCAACTACTTTAAGTCAATCGATTCTTATAAAACTATCTTATGAAGAACGTACACAGACTAGCCGTAACGATATAGTATTATGATGATTTATACTTAGCAATGAGGATCTAATAGTGGAGTCAGGAGGTGGACAATGGATCTCTTCGACAATGATTATTGGTAACCCCTTCCGGCTTGAGTTCATTTTAATGGTTTTGACGAGTTCTGTGGGTACATTATGCTTGGTGAAGAGAATCCGATGATGGAGTCCAGTGGCGCAGTGACACTTAATTAAAAAAATAATAGTTCCCGTATTTCGCAATAATGATGTTTTTATTTGTTTATACAAAATCAAAGGCCAGGATTATTTGGTAGATGCCACAGAAAACGTGAACAATAATAAATATAAGCGACGTCTAATATGTACCAGCACAGGTTGACAAGACAGGTGGTTTTTAACAAGAACAAATATTCTTAGGAACCAAAATTGTGTTACGTGCTAACGGTGAAGTGACAAGATGGTTGGTGAACAATGCTATCGGTCACATCAAAAAAATCGTATGGCCTCGGTTTCAACTAAAGCAAATGTACGAAACAGACACACCATCTATCAAAATTGATTTTAAAAGGGACGGCGTAAGTCTTGTACATTCTAAAGCCGTACAATATCCGGCAAAATTTCATTATGGAACGACCAAGAGAATAACGTCACTATTATCATTATTTTTCGGTCATGGGCTTCCGCTGTCCATTAAATGCAGAGCAGTACTGTTGATCAAACTGTGGTCGATTCGAGCTTCAGACTGTTTGAAGATGGTTAAGGGTACATTAAGTCGCGTTAGGTCTTTGAAAGGGGAGAAATTGACGGGAACGAAACCATGTAACAAAGACACAACGGAAATGTTGGAAAGGATGGAGATTTTGTGAAGTGATACGAGCCAAAACTCAAACTAAAAACTAGAAAATAATCGGTATGCAAACCTGAACTTCTTAAAATTTTGATATATGGAAAGATATCGTGCAATACTAGTACAGATATCCTCCTAAGTCGGATGCCAAGGAGCACTTCCGTATCGCTGCGTTAGCGGGAATAAGTACTAATCTGAGACTTTTTAACTAAAATAAAGAGCTAGGGCACATAAAAACCTGTATAACGTCTATATATGTTTCCAAGCCCACCAAAAGAAATATTTCAAATGTATCCCACATTTCATTTTAGTCCCTTAAAAGCACAACTCTAACTACGGGATAAACTACTACGTAAAATTATGGATTATTTTGAAACTCTGCATTTAAATGATTCAGCTATCCCTTTGTGTACATGGATTTCAAACGTAGATCGCTTATAGATCAAATTGATTTGAATACAACTGAAATTGAATATGATAACAGTTGCTTCCGAGTACATTGCATTGTATTGCCGTATCGGTGGTAAACAAACAAACTCATTTTAACTTTCAAACAAAATGTGTAAATACCATATGTTGAATAAAAAGTATTTCCTTTCCTTTTTTTTTGAAGTATACGGATATAGTTGTTTCTAATTAAAAGTTAAACATAAAAACGTACTGTCAAAATAATATTTCTTCATTTAATCTTGAAATTTGCGTATTTTTTACAGAACTTTGAATATTTAAAGAGAATTAATACTACAGAAATTTGGCAACTAAATCGTTCCAGTGATTTTGATGCATTCTTTTTTAGGGTTCCATACCTCAAAAGGAAAAAAACGGAACCCTTTTTTTATAAGCTTACGTCTACTTCCATAAAGTTTAGGAAGAAGCTATAGATTTCCACGTGGCAAGATCTTTGCATATGTCTCTTGCTTCGCTGATACTCATCAATATTTTCATACAAGCTCGCCGATTATAAGCATGCATAAAAATTTGGACGTTCTTTAGTATGGCACAAATTTGATTGTTTAAAATTTTCTAGGGCCGCCTTTGCCGACCGTTCTATAAGACACTATCAGCCTATAAATTTATTTTGTCAGTCTACTTTCATATTTCTTTGTCTTATTCAACTTCCACTAACAGTCATAAATATGATAAGGTCTACAACTTCATTATGGATAGCCAAACGCGCTTGTTGTGAGGCCCTTTACTATTCATAGCAACAAGCAAAACCCCATTCACTTTATTTCCCGTATTTACTCTCCTTGAATTCGGTATCTTTATCGTACTTACGTAATTTTCAGTGAACTACCCAAATACACAAATTTTCACTCGTTCAACGATCTCACCTCTTATGTGTATATCGCTTTCAGTCATACTTTTACTTTTGTTAAACATCTTTGTTTTGCTGACATTACACAATCTAATTACGAACTTTGATAATTTAGAGAACATTATATATATAACATTATTGAGGGGCAAAAGAGCATGCAAACCACTAGAGTATAGGTGGAAGTCACCGGTACGTTGCCGGCCCTTTGGGTAGGAATAGGATATCTGAAGGAGAAAGAGGTGGCTGATGGGGCGGGGAGGGGGCTGATGGAGAAAGGTTGTGGGGTGATGGAGGTGTAGTGACCGGAACTCTCGCTCTCTGGACGAAAGGCCACAGTGGGAATTGTTACTTCGTGCCTGTATTCGACTCGGGTGCGGTATCGCGGCAGTCCAGCCTGCCCGTTTATGGGCTACAACCGCATTGACCACAGCGTAGCTCTACCACAAATTCCTTTATTTTTTCTGCTATTCATCGTTACTTTTACCGACTTCACCGTACAAAAATTATTTATAATGTGGAGCGTAGCTCTGGAGGTAACCCCTCGGGACCTTTGATGATGTCCAGGACTTCAATTATTCAATAAAACACAAGGGGAACCCAGTTATGTTTATTTTCTCGGTTCTTCAATATCACCTTTTACGAATTTGGTGTATTTCACATCCACTTTCTATGACTATCGGAACTTGTGTCCCCTTGGCCATGAGCCATTGTCAACTCTTTTCTATGTCTCACTACCTAATGATTTGCGGTCACGGCTTCTTCTATTCTATTCTAATTTCATAAATTTTGAATCGAACACGAACCTACATTAGCGAAACTAAGCACGGGGGCCGGATGCCTCACATGCCACCTACACCTAGCTCAGCTACTACAACAGTCTTGCACTTTTATCCATCGTAAACACCATCGACACTTGTGCGGTCCTGTAACAGAGGAATGGCGTACCACAAACCAAAAGCGAGTATTAAGGCTCCTGCTTACAAGTGGGTCGACTTACATGGGCTGCTTCATCTGTGTACCGCGTGTCAGGGGTTCGTGCATTTTTTTTTCATCAGTGATGTAAAATTATTTAATATTCTATAAAATGTTAAATAAATGTTAGATGTCATCTAAATAATTCTCCATTACAAAAGGATAGGTGGGCGTGGATTATTCATGTATGCGTCAAGGTTTTAGGGTGCATATTTTAAAAAGCGGTGACAAAATCTAACGCATTTAAGTCGTACGTTGGTACGTCTGTACATATTGTTATAAGTCGGAAATACGATTAAGAAAGTGATGACATTTTGATAACGTTTATTTTGAAAATTGTTGACATTTATTTATAAAATAATGTGTCCTTTGAAAACCAATTACATGCTGTATTGTATTTAAAGTGAATAATCACCGGATCCCACCATTAGACAACCGCTAAGAGCTCAAAGTCCGAATTTGAATACATACAAGTAATGAAACAAGAAAAAAAAAACTCATTCAACATAAAGTTGACATTGAAAGTCAAAACAGTTATATTTGTCTACCGCCGATTCGAAAACAGTGCGACAATTAATTAATATTACAATTGTAATTGAGTAATTAAACAAAGATACCAATAAACTTCTATTTTACAGGTTACACGTGGCACTAGGGGTAAATGCATGGTACAAACTAAATGCTACAAAATCCAAGTATACAGAATTACGTATTATTTTACATATAAATTCATTTCACAGAATCGTCTAAGTAAAATCGATGCAAACGCTTCGCACCCCAAACTACGAAGGACCGCTAACCGGCCTGGGCGACGCCGGGTCGATTATGTAGTAAGGCATAAAACCCAAAATTCCATTAACCCCAGAACCCATCTGGCCGGCGTTGACCAAATCGCTACAATAAAATGATATTAAATCACGCACGGGCGACTCCCAACACTAGCGCCCCCCCGACTAATGTGCAAATCAATTAAGTAATTGATTGCGATGGGGTCTTTTAAACCGAGACCCGCTGCGGGGCGGTTAAGTCTTCACCTATAAGGGTTAACGTGTATGAAATTTTATGGGTGCAGAAAATGTTACTAATAGAACGGCAATTTCATTTTTATTAGTTCTAGAATTGAAGTACAATGTTTAAGGGTGAAGCTTTCAACAATTTTTTTCAACCTATATCTGCTTATATCTCGTGTCAAAAGGTATAAAATTTTGAATAAACACGAACTACCAGTTTATGAGTTAGATTATAGTAATAGCAAAAACAGATTTATATTTTTTGTTTTTGTTACGTTTTTGTTTCATCTATTTTTTGCCACATAACCGCATGCCGGAGCACTTCGCCGTTGCTGGCCCGAATGTCTCCAACATTGGCCCAATGTGAGTTAGGATTGCTAATGGCCTTTCACTGATGCACAAACATCTTCCACGACTGATGGCTTAACGTAATTTAAATTGAAAACTTCTTAGTTAATGAGTCCATCATGGTCATCAAGTGTGTCGCTTTAAAAGTAATACTCTTAAACACACTGCCACTTGCCAGTATTTCTAAATATTTATATATAAACAGAAATTGAGTAATTATAGAAGTGATAAAAAATAAAATTGAAAGACTGCATAAATTAATGCTTCCCTAACTTATAAATACATTGAAATATCAACTTACTACAGAGTGATAACCTCTTTTTGGAAAAATTATTTAATAGTACAGCGAGAGAAAAAACAGATTTGTTTTGGTCTTTTACACAATGCACTTATAAATAATACAATTTTACATACAAAAATTTTGCAAATATGCATATAATGTTCGTCTTAAAACATTCAATTTGCCTTTGCTCTGATTTTGCTCACTCTTTCCGAAGTGTAAGTTAAGCATAAACGTATATAGAAAATAATCATTAGAGGAGAACATCGTTTAAAAAAAATAGAGAAAAGTAACCGAAGAGTATATTATGTCTCAAACTTACTAGATAGTTTTCACTGCATTCAACAAACAAAGCTCTTAAGAACCGTCGTCTATGGTTGTACAACTGACAATTAATCGTTATTGTAATACGTATACCATTGTGCGCCGACGCACGCCAACGTCGCTCGCCATACCAACGGCGTACGCAAAGTGCACGCCGTAATTGGGAGCAGGGCGTTGATTTTATTGTGTTTATTTGTCTGCGCGGATGTCACTCGCAGTCGCAATGTATGTAGATAGAGAAATCTAATAGACACGCTTTGCATTTTGTGGACTTCGAACCGGATTCTTCCCGTATAGACCTCCAAAGTCTTTCAAATCCTTTCTAAAAAGGTTTTTATTAGATTTATGTTTGGTATCGGTCGACTTTCTTTGCCTAAAAGACTGAGTTAAATGCCGCACAGCAGATCAAGTTTGAATAACGTGATAGTTATCGTAGTTCGATACTTAAGAAAATAGAGTTTTTTTAATAAATCCATTTGTTTGAACTCAAAAGCTGAAAACGTATTAAAATTATATTTTTGAACTTTAAAAAGCATACAAATATAAATGATACTGACCGAAATACACAAAAGGTAAATCCTTCGAAACGCATTTAAATATTTGTTACATACATACCAAAAATAACATTTGTAAATCACGTTTAATATGACTGTACATTTTGTTTTTTAAACTGAATTTTTAGTTAGATTTTTAAACAATGATTTCGTTTATTATTTCTTTATTATAAATACATTTTAGAGCGTGAAGTTTCCGTTGATTTTTTAAGAATACAAACATTTCTTAGATTTTGTAGTTTATTTAGGTATTATGGAAGGGTAAACAAAATAATTTGGTATCTTACAAAATTCTCTAGTTCTATTTTGTTTGCTTGGTCGGCTAATTTAAACACTATACTGCTGTAATAATCTTTGTTTTCAGGCATTTTAAAAAGGTTTTGTTTTACCAAAAACATGAGATATATTTTAAATTAACATTAGAACCTCTAAAATTGAAAGCGTTTCCTAAAGCAGAATCATAACGTTTAAGCGAATGGTATGGGCGTCTATTCTAAGTGTCTTCAACTCTATGGATTAGCGTACACCGTAACAACATTTTCCTTAACCTATTCGGATTGCAATTAACGCCCCATTTCGATTTGTGCCGCACGTACAACTTTTAAAAATTGCATTATCGAGGCACTCTAAGGTTAAAAAATAAGTGGAGAACTAGGATAGGTATGACACGCTAAAAAAATATATAAACACAGGTTACTATTTTTATCGTAGTTTTTTTAAAAAAGAGCACTCTATCGGCGATTATACAAAGGTTAATAAGTCTAAGCCAGTTTTCAAATACATTTTACAGTTCATTCGAGAACTTTCCAACCGCCCTCTCACATGCAGCCAGCGCAGCTTCCAGTGATGAAAACTGATTCTCCTTAGGTTAATTGTTTTATTTTGAGTAGACAACATAAAAGTCGCAGGGTGCCAAATCGGAACTGGAAGGAGGATGAACCTACACAGTGATTTAAGGAGGATGTTCCATAAGTTTGACCGGTGTGCTTCCCATAAAGCCGTTTTGAACACTGTTCGTGTTGCCGTGCTGAAGCCAATGGAAACCGGCGTTCGTTCTCTTGCAACACGCAGCAGTAAAAACTTCTGTGGCGACATAACTCTTAATCCCTCACATTGGTGCTATTTTGGCCTTACAAGGGTACCGACACCAAATAATTCGTCAAAGAAAAAAAAAATTTGCCATCTAAATTCTATCTTTTTTCCCGCTCGCTTCGTAAAACTTGCCATCAAAATTCTGCCTTTTGTCGCTCGCTTCGTTTAGACAGACATTGGTTCATTAGGAAACAGCCACCGGCTGACTAACGCTTCATACCACCACATCGACACCATTCTACCTGCATCTATTTCTGAGCCCCGCGTACGGTTCTGCGGTACCCAATATTAAACTGCCCTCCTCACGAGAAGTTGTTCTCATAAAAGTTCACACAGACTTCTCAATCCAAACCGCGTTATATACTTAAGCCCTTTATAAGCAATTCGCCTATTTCGTTGAATTAAGTTTCTACACTGTCAGCATGTTTTCTTCTATAACAGTTATCAAAGGACGGATAATTCTACCTTCGTCCGCTAAAGATACTCAACCGTGCTTTAATTCATTAAACTAGCGGCCAGAGGTCGCTTCGTAAGACCTTCAATTGTCTTTGAACGTCATCCGAAGTTTTACGAATGGCTCTTCGGGCTTCTTCTTCTATATTTGCAGAGGGTCGCGCCAAAACATTTTACGCTTGAAGTATTCCGCCTACTTTTGTTTACACTGTTATGTTATATTTTACGTGCACTTTCACCAGAAATACAAATTGAGTTACACCAACTTCATAAATACCAAAGCCATTGTCAATGGCGGATCTTTGTCTCACTATTGTAAATAAATTAGAGCCAGTCTTCACTAAACCTCGTACCTTTGTCTGATCCCCGTACTAAAAGTAAATGTAAACAATAACAAAAATATTCGATATATCACCATTTATATTAATTTTACGTTCAATTGCACGACTCATAATGCGAAGCATTAAGAAGTGCTCTACGAACGAATAATTTTTTTTCCTCAATTTCGTAATTTTTTTCATCAATAACACGATTAATAATTCATGTAATTTTATTAACCTGTGCACTATTTGATAGATAATTTAATGAAGATTAATTCTATCACTGGTTCAAATCGATTTAACATAATACAATTAGAAAAAACTATCAAAATAGTCAAAAGCCTGTCAATCAACACTTTTTCGTTCCGGACACGATAGCGAGCGTAAAATTCACTAATTTGATCCATTTTTTTTTTAATAGCTTGAGATCCACTGTCCGGAGATTGGTATTGAAAATGGTTAACTTGATTTGTGTCGTTTAATAGTTATTAACAAAAAACGAATGAACATTATGAGTCGTGCACTTTTGGATTTTCCAAATATTTTACGTTTACTTACACTTTGCCGAAAATTGTGTTGGTGCAACCAACTGTTGAAATCTTACAAAATCGTCATGCTAAAATGTTTTCATTATAAATTTATTTTTCAATGAGAGGGAATATTTTAATTTTACCGTAAAAAAAAGGACTTTTAAATTTCAAAGGTAGATACATATTTTTTTTGAATGTTCATCTTTATAACTGAGAATAAATCGACCAAGTATGTTTTTATTAAAAACTGTTTTTTTTAGCAAAATGTTTTGTGTGGTCTAGTATCTAACGAGAAACACTTAAGAGCTATTTGGTTTTTCATTATTATTTTTTCCTTTTATCATTCTTTTATATCTGTTCTTATATTTTCTTTAATAATTTAACGAAATATTTTTTTTATGAATGCAATAAAGTAACGTCAATTAGTACTTTAGAAATAAAGATTAAATACACAAAAAAATGGACAATTATGAACAAGGTTCATGATTAATAATTTTATTCATTTTAATAAAGTGGGATCCTTATTTTTTTTCTAAATTTTTCATTTGAAATATTATCCTTTATCTACCTATATCATTACCCAATTGAATAACCTATTTGCCTTATAACAAGGCATACAGGTTATTTAATTTTGGTTACAAAACCAAAACATGGGATATTTTTTTAGAAAATTAAATTAAACGAAAACGTATTTCTTAATAAGACAAAATTAGTTACAAGTGTTGCTCTGTCTTTTTCTGTATAAGAGGCGTGTAGGTTATATTTTTTTATTACCGTTTTGCACAAATTTTCAAAATCTTCTATAATTTATCGTTGACCACGCGAACATATTGTACGAAAATAAATTATCTCGCTTTAGTAATACATTTTTAGGGTTCCGAGACAAAATCGCAAAAACGGAACCCTTATAGTTTCGTCATTTCCGTCCGTCCGTCCGTATGTCACAGACATCTTATTTTTTTATAATTTGATTGCAGTGCCACCTGTATTCCAGCATAACTATGAACCATCGTCTCGCCAAATATTGGTTAAAATGACCTGAATTAGTGAAATTCTTCAAAATTTACGATAGCTAACAGAAACGCCAACAACTATAGCTAACACATGGAGTACCAACAAACACCGCTCAAAAAATGTTAAAATGCAGCATTTATGTTCTCACATATATAATGTTTTTTCTAAAAAAATGTAGTACGAAACGACCGCGCGACTGTTGAGACAAAATTGTTTTTTGTCTAAAAATCTGATTTCTAAACAAAAAAGCAATAATTTATGTGCATACTAAAGAGGAATAAAATTATAAAATATTTTTGTACACTAAAAATATGCTTGTACATATCGCCAGTAATTTTTATTATCATTTTAATTATTTAAATGTCGTATTACTCGATTTCTACAATTTTTCTGTTTGTTTTAATTATATACTTTGAAGTTGTTTACACTAATGCGCTAGCGCACGCAACACATATGAATTTAGTAAAGATCGAATAAAAGTACAACATCTGACTACAATAAATGAACACATGTATATACATACAAACATCAATGAACTTAAAGTGTCTATTTGTGATTTTAGTTTAAAAAGAATTAAGCACAATTAAGCGCCTATTCTTTTACCAAATTTAACACAATGCAAATCAAATATTTATTAAAAATGTCTTTACGTTAGCCTGACTCTACAAAATAAGTAAATAAATAAATACATACTTATGGTATTCTCTCTAAAATTGAATTAGTAGAATTTTTACTAATTGAAGTAGTAATAGTAGAAACTACATCAAAATTAGTAATTTTTAGTTGAATCTACTACAGATTTACTAAGTTTGTAGGCGTTACTTTTCAATTAGTAATTTTTCACTAATTGAAAAAGTAATATGGCCCAACTTCACTACTGAATTAGTAGTTCTGAATTAGTAGTCACTTGACAATTAGTAAAATAATCACTTTTATAATAGTAGAATTATACTTTTTAATTAGTAGAAAATTTACAATTTTAATTTGTAATCATTTCTACTAATTGAAAGAGTGGATAACCACTTATTGCTGGTCGTATACTTTGGACATCTTAAAATAGTAGCTATTGACTATTAATTAGTGGTTTTCCACTTATTCAGTTTTAGAGAGTTGACTTGGAATTCGCTTTGAAATGAATAAATAAAATACAGATTTTGGAAACAACTTAATGTATTGTATTTATTGTAGTGAAACGAGAGAGATATGCAGAGATCATATCATTTGGAAATTTGTGCTTACCCTTTTGGAAAATAGGTGTGAGTTGAATTATCGAGCTGAATTAAGGCCAGCTAGTAGGTTCTATTCATGATTTGAGTATCCGATATGAAATTATTTTTGAAAATTCATCCCTTAAGAGGGAAAAATAAAAAAATAAAGTTTGTCCGAAATCGCCTCCATTTTTGTAGTTAGAAAGATCAAAATTAATTTTTCAAAGTTTGGTTTTTTGTTGCAAGTTGTTATAACATAAGTTAGGAAAATTTAAAAGCTGTAAGGACGGAATGTTTCATCGTGTTTGAAAAATAAGCTTTTACGCATAAAATTAGGTTTCAAATATCTTTTGAAAATTCTATCATTTACAAATGTAGAAAAATCGTAATAGATATATTTAAGCCACAAATTGAATTTTTAAAAAGCCAGTTTTTGATGAAAGAACAAACACAAAATATCAAGTTGAACAAAATTATTTATGAGAATTTTGAAATATTTGAAATTGTAGATTTGAAAAGTTGTACACATAATTATATTCAATTTGGCATTGCAATGCAGCGTCTTTGTCAAACAGATATAGAAATAGATCATCATGAAGAAAATAACACAAGGGGCGTGAATTTTTCTCGAGAGCTCATCTCTTCCAGCTCGGGAAAGCATCGAGATGCTTATTATACAGCATCCAAAATAATTGAGATGACCATGTTCAGTTCACGTAGTCAGTGTAATTAGCGCTGGTGCACCGCTAGTGACAAGCCATCCGTTGTAATTGTCACTCTTGTCTCTGTGTTGCAATCCCGGTTACGATACCGTTCTGTGCAGTTAGATATCGCAACAATGTGAATGAATACAGTAAAATTGAGAGAATCGTTTTTCATATACAATTATATCTGTAGTCCAAAATTATTTATACGATTAAAATTATTTGCCACGTTATTTTACGTATATGAAGAACTACGGCTAGTTCCTTTGTAACAGCTCAAAATGAACATCGATGTTTACTAAGAAATTTAAATATCCCTCTTATAATGATTATTTGATAACAGCTTCTAAACGGGATATCGTAGTGTTACAAGGATGGTTTCATAATTCGTTTTCATTTAAAGTAAAACAACTTTTTTGCGTTTATATCTCGATTCAGTCGATGGATAATGAAAAGGAAAAAAATTAATGCATCTATTTTAAGTAATTGTCAATGTCGTTCAATCTTTCATTAGATTGAACTGTCATCCGCCATTTGTATCAATCACATCAAAGATCATTTTTTTAAATACAAAAGTTTTTGGATATTCTTTTTCTGATAAGCATCAGGACAAGCATTATGGAGACCGATTCCTCTCAAGGAAATGCAATAACCAGAGAATCTACGCATGTCTAATGTTAATTTTCTATCTAAGGGATCTTCCTTAAGCAACAGAATCCTTTTTTCACCCTTACAAGAATGGATGACTGATGTTTTAATGCTCAAATGGCGGTTAAGAAGTGCACAGGGCTCTATTTCTATATCAACCTATCTCGTAACGTTTTGCTTAAAACACATCTGCCTGCACTGCCTACTGAGGATCCATTACATCAGACTATTCCAAGCATAAATAGAGGTGGGAAGTGAACCCAGTTAAATGTTCGAAATGAGATAGATACCTTAATCTTTTTACACAACAGTGATCACCTTTATCAGCTCTTTACATAAAGAAGCTGTGTCAGATTTATCTGAACATTTAATTGTGAATATCATCAAGTTTGATTATTAATCAACCTATTGTAAAATTTAGATAAACACTTTTCCTTTCATATATCTTTTCTCGGCACTTTTTGTCGAGTGGTGCCCATTACATTATCATTGTAAGTATAATATTTATCATAATTTATAATTGACATGGCAGTGACGTATTTTAGGTTTAAGAAAACCCCTATGATACGTCAGAAGTCACATAAAAGGAATCATACGCCCTGAATCTCATGTCTCTTAATATGATTAATTATTTTATATTATATTTGTATGCCTTTTATTTCTTCTTGTCTTTTAATTCGCTTTTGAAAAATACCACGTTACAACTTGCAAAAAAAATATGTGAATTATTATGTAGAAAATTAAAACACACCGCATAGACCCTTCTAATAGAAGATATCAATCCTGTTATTCTAGAAATAGAAGACAACTAGCCTTCTATTCCCCAATCGACGACAATCAATTAATAAATTGGACGAAAGAAATAAATCGATTTTGTACTGAAAAAGCACGAAGCATGCTACAATGATTAATAATATGATATTTTTAAAGTTTATTTATTAGTGTCATTTTAAGTGTACACAGTACTGAGTCAAATTGCTGTTTACGTTTTACATTTTATAACATGACGCTGCAAAATCTCATACTTGATAGTATAATAGTAAGTATGTATCTCCAAGTGTGTATTAGTGTCAATATTAAAATTTGTAGTGCATTTGGTATGGTTGTTCATTAAAAATATATCCATGAAATTTACCATCAAAAGCACTGAGGGCTAAAAAAGGATAACTCCTCTGATGAAAATACAAACTATGAAATACAAAGAGGACAGCGACTTCGGGCTCGATTCGAGGTGCATGTCGTTGAGAAACTCAGTTCTCGAAGGACAGGCTTATAAACTCTATATAAATCCTGTTTAAAGTTTATAAGCCTCGTTCGAAATAAATAATTTTAATTGTAATACACAAATGTTTTTTTTTTGGAATGTCCACACTCTAAGGCGCGCGAAGGGAATTTCCGGTGAAGATTTAATTTTGTATAAAAATATGGTAAAATAGACGACCTGGGAATAAATCAAATACATACACCAACATCGCAAATGGTGTTGATCTGTAATACGTATCGGTGACCACGCCAATCATCGGCAGCCTCCAGCCTGCACTGAAGACAAGAAATTGTGGGAGTTGTGAAGCAATAAAAAGCACACTGAAAAGAAAATTGGTAATTCCAACCATAAGTTTGAATAACATAATGAATTTGCATTGTTGATTTTGAGCGATTCAATATTTTGGTTGTCTTAACCAACCTATATATTGGTCCGATTGATCCGATTGATTAAATCACACATATTATTTGTTAATACAACGAATTATTCAGTTATTACAACAAAATATATTTAACCAAGCCAAATTCGAACTTGGTTAGAAATTTTTTTTTCAGTGCAGGCAGGACATAAAATCGCAATAACATTTTGGTTTAATGCACATATACAAATATGTGAAAAACTAGCCCTAAGTATGACGCGAACGACGGTTCTCCGACAACTCATGAAATCGAAGTTCCGTACCAGACAAGTTGAGCGCACGACGTCAGTAGAAGAGAGAGAGAGGTAGAAACGAAAGAAGGAGAAACAATAAATAATCTCACAAAGAAAACGTATAAAATGAGGAGTGATCAGAACTTCGCCGAGCGTCCGCGAGCGGGTGTACGAAATGGGAAGTCAGAAAAATTCCATCCCGTCCCAAATCCCGGTATCAAGATAAATCAATGTTTGTCCTCGTGCGACGCCGCCACTTAGCCGCGCCGCGAGAGCCGTGGAGCGGCCCCGCGCACTTAAATACTGACACTTTTGCTGACAAAGACCAATTGCATTTCTCCGTTATGTAAAAAGGATGTTTAATTACGGATTCGGGATAAATTATTTTTTGTCATGGACAAAGTGCATAACGTAAGAATAGAATTGTGCACAAGAACGGAAAGTAAAAGGATGCATTACACGTATTTACACTTAATTTAAATATGCTTAGCGAAAATGATCAGTTTAAAACTTTCTAACCATAATACTGTGTAAACGCATTTATGTTTTTTATTAAAATTTTAATACAGGTAACGATCGTTTTTCTAAAATATTTTATATTCTAAAATATATGCATTTTACGCTGCATTAAATCACAAGTTTTTATGGATTTTATAAAAAATATGTGGACAAGAATTATCGCATTCGAAACCAATATTACAAAATTAAAATGTACATAATAACAATGTTTACAACTATTATTTTCACGTCGTACCATTTTATTAGCTATGACAAAATCTCCAAAAAAAAATTATGTGACTTAGGACAAACTAACAATTTACACACTCAACTTGTTATTAAATTTTACCATCGTAAACAACCAAAATAGTTCATGAAGAGCTGTTTTCGTATACATACAAACGTTTTCGACTAGAAATATAAATAAATTATGTTTATCTTTTAATTGGTGATTCCTCCTTTTAAAAAAAAGAATTTAAAAAGAATGTCGACAGCACGTCCACGCCGCCCCTGTTCCGGTTACGTACAGAAACTTTGTCGCTTGCCGTTGCCGTTTTATTTCCCTTTCTTTTGACGCGCGAGCCCCTTGAGCCGCTCTGATTAATTTCGAAAAACCCAACCCCCCTTCGGATCCTCCCGCGCCTCCCCCTGCTCCCCGCCTCCCCGCAGTCAGCGCACCCCACTGTCGTTTTGTCTTTAACTTTATTTAGTTTCGTGCACACCTGTACGCTGCAGTTGTAAAACGTATATAAATGGGGTTACAATATATGTAAAGGCGATATCACAAACGGTTAATTACTGAGATCCGGGAAAATTTCAATTTCACTATGTAACTATAACCGTGACTAAATGAGGATAGAAAAATAATAACCTACATATTTGTGTATAAATGAATTATAAATATTATAATACCTAATTAAAAAAAACTGCATTAAATACTACTTACGAGATGACGTATGGGGATTATCGTATCATTGCATCATATTATATAAAAATTTATTCTATTGAATAAATATATCGAGTACGTAACAGCGAAAAAATGTCAAACCAAATTGCATTATAATCAACAAAATAAAATATCTCTTCATTTTAAATGCCTATTATTCTAGATTTTTTAACATCTTTTAAACTGTTTTACTTTTTTTGTACTAAAGAATAGAAACCTGGTGGTTTCTATTCATTGACTGGCGGATTGGTAATCACGACAGTAACGAACCACAAAAAAAATAGAGTTTATCAATATAAATAAAATGAAAAGCTCTTTGTTGGTAAACGCATCACTTGAGAACGGTTGGGCCGATTTGGCTAATTTACGTGTTTAATTAGGCGTAATAGTTCAAATAAGATTATCGGATTAAAAAAATTGGAAAACCTTCCCGAAAAATCATAAAAATGGGAAATCAGGAAAAATTGGAAGCGATTTTTGCTAAGCGCTTTTTGTTTGAACTCAAACGTAACCCACGATTCGAAACATGGATATACTTTTTGACGTAATAACGTCTTATAAGTCGATGAAAGGGCGGCTGCACGCAAGAAAAAGCATAAATGATTGTCGCGTTCCGCCTGAGCCGCGCGTACGAGCGAGAGCGCGGAAGAGCGATCTCACTTCCACTCCATCGGCCGATGCGTCCGAGTAGAAGAGAGACAGCGGCCGCACACAACCTACACGTGAACTGTTTATAAAGTGAAGTGAAAAGTTAATGTGGTTTCCAATGTTTATTACAGCAACAATTGCGGCAAGTGATAATAATTCAATTCATAAAAACATGCAAGTTTTCATTACTGTTTTCTTATTACTAATTATCGCTCGTAAACCGACTTTACAGACAACCAATTTTTTTTTTCTAATAATTCATTCTCTGTTCGGGATCAAAAGCCAGACTGAGATTGAGAATGATATTGATGGATACAAAAATCTATCATTTGTAGCCAGTTTTATCCGCGTATTTGTATTGATAAACCGAACTACTCAGCCGATTCTAAGAATTCTTTTAATAATAAATAGTGGCATTATTACTGTGTAAATTAGGCTGTCAAAATTTACCTCCGGCTTCATCAAAGACATTATATTCCTAAGACGATAAGAGAGTATTATTAATCTCAGAGAAAATTACACTGTCCTCCGAGTACCTAACGTGGCATATATTTTATTTTGAGACTAGTATTTGCTTCCGGCTTCGTTCAAATCCAAACTGTGACTGATAACAGAATCGCAATTGATAGCGGGATGCATCAAATAGTTATATCGAAGTAAATAATATTCGATTCGTTGCGTGACAAGATATATAACCCTTTATAAATCCTTCAATTTTCCATTTAAATAGATATTATAATTAAAATTATTTTACGCGCGCTACGCATAGCATTCAAAAAAAAATTGGTTACTTCTAACAAAATTGTGATTCAAGTGATCAAGTATCTTAATTCTATACGAGCCTAACAAGATCTTAGACATTTCAAATAACACGATTTTGATTGATTGTCATTATTCAATGAACTAGTAAACTATATTGTTCATATTATTCTTAGTTAACTAATTTAGAACTTATTCAGTATGAATGTGAAAAATGCCTATACCGACTAACTTAATTCAGAACTTGTTACATTTGAAGTATATACCTAATGTTTATTATGATCAAATTCATTTACTTGAATCTACTATGAAACTTGTTTAATAGTTTGGTAATTGGTAACATTGTAATGACAACTAAGTGTATTCTTGTTTTACTCCACTAAGGGTATTTTCCACCATCTCATTTTGAAATGACTTTTAACAAAAAGTCACTTTTAAAATTAGCTTTACGTTTCACGTTCTCCTTTTAACCGTTCTTATAGCTGAAAAGCCGTTAGAAGAAGGACGTGGAACGCAAAACTAATTTTAAAAGTGGCTTTTTGTTCAAAGTCATTTTAGAACGAGAAGGTGAAAGAGACCCTAAGTAACATTTTGTTTAATTGACTAAGCTCCGTATTAATAAATCGCACTCAAACCTGCAAATATGACGGGTTCATTAAGGTCACTCTTAATCACCAGCAACGCGTGATTGATAATTGATATGCTCCACATTTAAGAGTGAACTGAAGTACGGCATATTAATTAGGACAGCACCTCCAGTGCTAACTCAAACGTGTTCTCAAAGTTGAGTACGATTTATCAATACAGGTCTAAGATATTATAATCACTTTGAAAATTAGTGCCAGTATGACATTCTACTCCACCCGTAACCGGCCTCGTAGTTAGCACGACCGTGTGCTGTGCTATATTTTATCTATCAGCAATTATAGAAAACCAAAGTTGATGTTAATACTATAAGAAGAAACATGAAATAGAACCTATTTACGTTCAAATTATCACAGGTTACAAATAATTCATAAGACATATCATTTAAAAAATCTAATTTCTTATTAAAAATTGAATCCTAAAAATAAATCTCTTTATTTGTTGTAATCGACATATGTGACAAGTTTTAGATAATATAAAACAAAAATAAATTGTAAGAAAATTCTTATTTATAAATTTATAAACAGTGCAGTCCGTTACATATTTTTTGCTATTGTTAAAATATTTATACTACAAGGTATCGGCGATATTAATGAATTGTAGAAACTAACAACCTTCTGTGCCGTTTGGTTCGTTCTTTAATTCCTTATCTTTTGGTACATATACACTCGGTCTTCAACGTGAACACCAACCAACAATACCACAACTATCTCATTCCCTGATGCAACTACGTCTGACTTTTCTCAAGTAATACAAATAGGTACTATATGAATAAACAAAGAAGTCATGAACGAAATAAACCGATTTTAACTCAAGCAGCACACGAACAACTATTCGTGCAATTATTGACTAACGATATGCGCTAGATTTGTTCAGTCGGCTTCGCCTCCTGCCCCCGCGCCGCCCTTTGAGGTGAGGTGGAAAGGCACTTATTTCAATTGATAAATTGATTATTTATCTCAACTAATATGGAAATCGTTTTAAACATTTATTCTCAGTAGAATTTAACATTTGATTTATAGTTAATTCAATAGTATTAAGTATATAAGGTGATCATTTTATCTTTTTTGTTTTAAAAATGATGAGTATTAGAGTAGTTGATGTAATTAACAAGTATTAGGTAAATCAACTTCATTCATTTAACGATGAAAAGATTTAAAACAACTAATTTGTTTAATTATTTCAATGAATTTATTCTGAATTGATTTAACCTATATATGTGTATAAGTTAACTATATAAAACTGATCAAGCTATGCAAGAAATCAAGTAATGATAGAAACAATATATATATTTGTTAGAATAATATAGTACCTACATTGTTAGTTCAATCACAAATGAAGCAGTTGTTATAACGTATCAGTTTTCGTTGACATATACAATTTCTCAGTTATTTTGATTAATTTAATGCCAACTAAAACAAAATCTCTCTTAGTTAGCTTTCATTTTTTAGAGAGGAGCCTTTATAAAAAGTGAAAGATCCTTATGAAAATCGATACGACTTTTCCTCGAATAATTTCACAGGCACTGGAAAACTTGCACTGTTTGATATGCAGGATGGGCTGCGCCCGGGTGAATTCGCGGATCACGGGGATCCGCCGGCATCAGGCCGATAGACCGGGAGTCGGCGCACGCGGCGCGCATACTGATCGCGTGACCGGCGCGGCGGCACCGCCGTAAATAATGCTATCCACTAAATCTATTTTATTATGTAAAATAGCGTTGATTGACAAATTGCTTTTTATTTGTAGATAATAATCATAAAATGTATTATTTTCCCTGTTATAATTTTATTTGTCATCATTATTAGGCTGATATAGTGATTAAGATAAAAAAAAACAATGATTTATATGCATATTTTTCAATACATTCAATGATGTAGTATAATTTAATTGAAGTAATTTTTTAATTTTGTGCAATACGCGGCCACTTATTCTGTTAAATATTGGAATATTAAAAAGCTCGTCACGAAAGCACTTACTGTTCCACTAAATATATTACATCACACTAATTTCGGATACGTAGGCAAATAAAACACCTCTTTAGAAATTCTGATCGAGCCTAACAGCAAGGAAATTGCTAGCGTCAATAGAAACAGCATTTATAGTGAAAAATAAATTTTAAAAACAAGCCTTTATTCTTAATGTACTAAACCATATGTGGGCAACCACCGGCCCACGACACATTTTGAAAAAACTTAATGTCTGATATCTATCGCTAAAAATTATGAACACTAGTTTAAAATGCACTACTTTTGAACGCGGCCCGCGAACGTATTTGCACACTAAAGTTTGACCCACAACATGTCAAAGGTTGTCCATACCTGTATTAAACTAACGGAGAAAAAATGATATTTCGTATTTTAGGAAGTTAAATAGTAAATCTGCTAACAATAAATAATACTAATACTTGAAAAATAACATACGCATATGCCTCATGCTCCTAAAAATGATTTAAAATTAAATTATAAAAAATTATAAGTGTGTACTGCACTGTGTGCGCCTGTATGTATTTAATGAGACGGGGTTTTCACGAATTTGTTCTTTTACTATATAACTTTATAAACTATTATATACTATATTTAATTTTTTACTTTATCATACGAGGACAAATGTTATCTACATCAGTATGACAAATTTTAGCTTATTCGTATGCCAGCAAGTGTTGAAAAAATAGATAAGACATTTTAAACTTACCTGACAGACGTACGGGCGAAGAGCGTTAAAGCTCGAAGATAACTGTTGTAAAAATGAAAAACGAAACGCCTTCAACTGGGAACCGTCTCCAAACACAACTAATGGTTTAAATAGGTTTTTTTTTAATAAATTTTATGACAGCGGTTGTTTTTAATTTAATAAAGTTATTTTATTTCATTTTTTTTTAATTATCGAGTAATTATAACTTTATAATTACTTTAACTACTTTGCATAGTTAATATAATTGGCCAGGCATCTCCTTTACTTTTGAAATTATTATCCACTGATAATAATTCCAGGGCCTTTACATTCTTAGTTGGAGTGCAACTATCAAATTATTATTACACAAACTAATTCCTTCTTTATAGTATAAAAGTTCTACAATTTATACAGATTACATTTTATCATTCATTTTCGCATTAAATTAATTCACTCTGTTAAGAACTCCGATCTGTTCCTGCTACAATTGTCACGTTGGAATTATATTGATTAATGGATATATAAATAGATAGATAAATAAATAATTAATTTAAAGTCTGCGTATACCAGGTTTTATAATATCCATTGAAGAGTAGTTTTTCTACGCGACAAATCATTGTATTATCGCTAAACTCCTAACCGTTAAGGAGTGCTGTGGCTTTCATCAACAGCTCAGCAGCATGATATGGTGACTATCATACACAGAAACTTGAATAACTAAAAAAAGAGCTTAAACATAATATACGTGCCTATAATATGCGAGGGTATCCCTCGATACCCCTGGGATCCCATCATCATGGATCCTGACTTGGTGACTATTGAACCAGCTCAGGAGTACCCTTTCAAACAAAGAAAAAAATCTAATTCGGTCAGTAATTCACGAAATTATTGCTGAACGTACATAAAAAAATACATACGTACGAATATAAAACCTCCCCTTTTTGAAAGCGGTTAAAAATAAACACAATTGAGGTGGCGTATACAGAAAAAATCCTGTAAAGAGATCATACTTATAAGATTGCTCGTTTTTAAGGTTCCGAGTCAAAATGGCAAATACGCAATCTTTATAGTTTCGTCATGTCAGTCCGTCCGTCCGTCCGTGTGTCACAGGTATTTTATTGAAAAACTACAAGACTTATATATATGAAATTTATAGTGTAAGTGTCTTGTATGAGCCGATACGTAATTTGGTGGCTAAATATTGAAAATAAATATTTCTTCGGAGGGCACTCCATACATGTAACAGAAGCTGAAATATTTTTTTTCAGCATACATCAACGAGTGGCAAATATTTCAACAGTTCTTTTAAAAACATTTAATGGATTTTTAGCAATTTTTCAGCTTACATGAGTAATTTCGGAAATAATCGTCCCGAAAGTAGAGGAAATCCCCGCCTTTATTTTCTAAACCGTGTGTCCAAAAAAATATGAAAAAATAACAAAGGTGACGCTTAAAAAATACTTTCAAGGAAAACCATTTTGAACATGATCGAATATACTGTTTTTGAATTATAACGAAAACTGCGCTTTTCAACAAAAGGATGTAAGTACCATGATGATACGCTCTTTTTCTGATGTACTTTAGTTCACACTTTTTTAATAGTAATAGTCGATATACCTACTTGTTTTTCTAGTTATAGGCCACTAAATACTTATAACCTTTCTGTGCAGGAAACATGGAGAAAGTGTAACAACGTACTTTTTACATCTGTTGTGCATTTCTTTGTAATAACGGCTTCGAAAACCTATAATGAGCATGGCCCGACATGCTCTTGGCCAGTTTTTATTGTTAACGTCACATTAAACTTTAAGCAGACTTACGGATGATGTTGAGGATGTCAAAATTTTATATTTTCACAATTTTACATGACACATGAACCTATATTTACTTCCTGTTTTATACAAACAACAACATGCATCTAAGAAATTTTTAAAATGAAACTATATGAATTTTGTTTTTTACTTCACCAGTCATACATTTTACGAGTTGATCGACTATCGCCCGTTAACTTGTTAAGCCTCCTCAACAGTGATAGTTTCACAGTAGTCACTATGGGATAGACGAAAAAAATTCATCCTACTTACGTGGAGGGGATTTGCCCAAATTTTTTTTCATTTCATTTTACCATTTTGTTGACGTGATTAATATGTATACTCGGCCAATAACAGATTTTTAATATTTGCTACGAGTCCATGAGCTACGCGACGATCAGACAGACGGAGGGACGCACGTCGCGAAAATATAAGGGTTCGTTATTTGTTATACGGAACTCTAAAAAGATTTGATTTTGAAATTAATTACCATATGTACTCCATCGACGCAACATTGAAATAAAACGTTTTCTTGTATCAATAAAAACGTGAATAATTTCGACATATGATTTATAATAGGGTTGATTTCGCTGTCTTCTTCTTCATTCTTAGGGTTTCGTAACCAAGAGGTAAAGACCAGATTCCATACTAAGCCTACACTGTCTGTCTCTCCGTCCGTCTGTATATGTTTGTCTATTTCACCTTTAAAGGGCTATATCGTTTAAGCCGTAATAAGTAGAATAGTTAACATATTCATTTCATCAGAATATGTTTTGTTATGGCACATCTCTTAACACATAATGAAAGAAACAAGAAAAATTGATAAATTAAAGATGGGACAAACGTATTTGTATAATGCTTTTTTTTGGTTTTGTTGTATCGAAGTATGTTAATAAACACAAGCGTCGGACATTGGTGTGATTATGACGCGTATTCTAAAGTAAAACAATAAATAACGAAAATGGGCCAAGTGCGAGTTAAATTCGTAACTATTAAAAATCGTTTTCAGGAACCTTTTCAGGAAATCATAACACAATTATATATTGCGGCGGTGAGGAACCCTCGTGCACGAGTACGACTTGCACTTGGCTGGATTTTATTATTTATGTGGTTTTTCTTCCATTAGATTAATTTAAATTTCGCTTTTTACAGATTAGATAAAATTAATGCGTTACTAGTTGGTTAAGCAGCTATCAATACAAGTAAGACTATAGATTGTTATTATGATTTTTTTTTTCATATATGGTTATCCAAAACTCCAGCGCAGTGGTGTGTTTAAACCCAGATTTCTAGACATGATGGCTATTCTGTCACTGAAGTGCTGGTTGAAATAGTGATAAAAAACACTTTTCTTAAAAAATTTTCAATAACAATATCTCTTGAATGAACTAACAAATTTTGATCTTATTTAAAGTAATTGACGACTTTTTTTTAAAGAGTTGACTAAATTTTGACATAACACTGTCTTTTGACTTTTGAATACCACAAACCGCATACCGATCAATCAATCCATTCAAAAGTACAGGCTTACTTTAGGTAGGGTTGCCAGCTTTCTTTGTAAAAAATAATTTGTTTATGATTTGTGAGAGGTTACATAAAGAGTATTGATTTATAAAAAAAAAAGAGAATAATTATTTTATTTTTTTAAGTAGTATTTTCGTAGAATTTTTAGTTTGTTTTGTATTCCCTTTGTCACAAAACTGTATTAGACGCTAAAGGGAATAAATTAATATTTATTTATTTTTGATGATGCATCAAACATGAAAGAGTATTTTCATCTTTTAAATCAATAATTATATTTTTGAGGACATAAAATGAATTTCCAATGAAATTTATGCCAAAAGAATTGAGCATAGGTTAATAGAGTATTTTAGCGTTAGTATTCTACTCGTGTTATAGATTATAGAAATAGATATACATGAAATAAAGCACAATACTCTATTTTAGAGCAGGTACAGTTGGTAACCCTAGTTTACACAGCGCACACATGGACAGACACGCGCGCGCGCGCCGCGTGCACGCGCTCGCACGCACGCACGCACTAAAACACATACGCAGAAACATGCATTCATACAAATCATACATACATAAATGCCCATATACTACTAAATACTGCATACATCATCGTAAAAATTGCCAAAATCTCATCCTAGGACCTCAAAAGGTCGAGATCTAATAAAGACTTGATTTACGAAATACTCACTAAAAACAATTCGTTACTTTCCTAATTTTTTTTTATATTCTTAACGAGAAATTATTAATTTGAAACTCAGATCGACGCCGTTCATGTCAAGTTCTGCCCAGGTAGATAAATCTTTTAGTATCTTTTAATAAAAATTTCTTCTGTGCTTCAAGCAAAATATTTAAGTAGCTAATGAGCTAATTATAAGTACCAACGCAAATCGCTAAAACTGTAATCTGCAATATATTGCGTACTTTGAGATTTAAACGGTAAAAACTATACCCTTATAACAATTTTATTTTGCTAAATATTCTGCAATTGTAAATTAATTTTTTAAACTTGCAAATACATATAACTAACTAACATGTTTTAATAAATTTATTTACAGTTACTGTTATTGTCTTTATAAATAGATGTACACTTGTTTAAACTTTTTCATACTTCCCTGCTATTTTATCGTCTGTTTTTACTGTTTCCTTGCATACCCAAAATAGTTTGTATTGTTTGTACTTAGGTATATTTTTTAGGATTATCTAGGTATAGAATCCAGGACACAGTAAGTTTTGTGTTTATACTTGTCGTAAAAGAATTTTAATAACTTTGAGGCATACGCTTTCGCAATTTTTTATTTCATATTGTTAATATTATTAGTGGTTTGGATATTACAAACCCTTCACGACAAATGGAAGCTGCTAATATTTCTGTGAAACTAGAAAAGTAAAATTAATAGAATCATTAAGATTCTTGCTAAAAATTTAGTGCTCATCTAGACTGATTTAGTACCAAAAACTGAAATTTATTTCTCCAAAAGATAAGCGAAAAATTGGAACACATACAGGAAAATGATTGCTAATTTTTATATTGTACATGACCGGCACTAATTTAAAACTAAAGAATTACTCCCTATCTTCAAACAAAATATATCCAAGGAGACAACTATTTTCCGACCCATAGCTTGCTATGGCTGTCATAGTAGCACTGTTTGGTATGGAAAAATAAGACTATTTTACTAAAGTTTCTCTCATAGCGCTTATTGAGTACTAAATTACTAGTACCTAAACTTTGTGCTATATATTATGATCCTCATGTAGTTTGAGGTAGTACAATGCTACTAGCTTATAAAGTTATAGCGGTGTTTCAATTTTCCGTTTATCTTTTGCAGCAATAAATTTTCGTCTTCGCTACTGGATTAGCACTAAACGAGCAGTGAATTTCTATCAAGAGTTTTAGTAGTTGTACTCATTTGGCTTTTCTGGCTTCACATTTGCTAAACCTTCATGGTCAACACGGCGACGACTTCGCGCTCTCCGAGGCAGTAACTAGTGGTCACGTGGTATTAAACGATAAATGAGTTTTCAGCTTCGTCCACTGAGTCAAAAACGCATTGATCATTCCCTGGCGAGGAACTGAACCCGATATATTCCGACTGGAAATCAACGCTTTTAACCATTGCGCCATACTACCGTCCTTCCAATTACAATGAATTGCAATATTGATTGCAGCTTTTTGGACTTTAAATGAATTGCTTTATTTGCATGTCAAAAACATAAGTTTTTTTTTTAATTGGTATATCTTAATTTAAATACTCGTTAGTTTAAATAAATATCTGGGTATGTATCGACACGACTAATTAGTTTGCATATACACTTACCTGATAGTTTAAAATGGGAAGATTATATGCATATCGCTTAATGTTAGAAACTCATAATATATACTCGCCTGGTGCAATCTTTCCCTCTTGGTGGTCCTGCGTGTGCGGCGCTTGAGCGATTTCCATTTTGTATTGATTTGTTGATAATTGTTGGGACCGATTATGTTATTCGTTCACTGTCTTTAGCCTACTTTATTGTTCTATTTACAATTACTGATCAAATAACAATAGCGCTGTATACATTTGTTCGAACTAGGCGAAGAATTATGAATAGAAAAAAAAGAAGTAAAGAATTTAAATATTCTATAAGCTGATAGCAGTCACCATTGTCTAACTTCTACGACCTCATCCGCATTGTCTATGCCACGGGAATCGGTGATACGTCTAGAGCTTCGAGTGCGGTATGAAAAAACAAAGAGCCGCTGCCACTGGGACGCGTCGGGCGGGCGGCCGTGCGCTGCGGTCGCCGTCGGCGGCACCTTTGACGCGGCGGGCGGCGGCGTGGCGGGGCTGGCGGCGTCACGGGCCACGCCCCGCTCGCGTTTCCTCTCTGACTGGCGGCGGCGCGGGGAGGTGTGGAGCGAAATGGCGGGAAACGTCGGTTCGATTTTGGGTCGGCCGTTAAGCGGGCGTTTTAAGCTTTAATTTGTGGCATTGCGTGTTCGATACGGTAAAGGTTTTGTTTTTTTTTTAATTTCCCGTTTATTTACGAGGAACTTTTTTTTTTATATTACAATCGCAATATTTCCTCGTTCACGCGAGTGTGCCTACGTTGTGGGCGAAACGACAAAAAATTATAGAACATCTATAAATCCTATATTTTCAATTGTACAAATATTGTAGCCCTATTTTTTTTTTATAAAGATTAAAATACAGACTCCGTGAACATCGTGAGAATATAAAAAATGTAACAACCTATTAATAACCCATTAGTAAAAACAGGTACTGTAATTTACCTTCTTTTTTTGTTACACAGATACCTAAGCACTAATTACCGAGTTGAAACATGAAGTAGGTCGTCCAAGCGATGTCGGGTAAATTAAAAAATCGAGAATTTTAGCGAATAAAAAAAATTAGCACAACTTTTCCTTACTCCTTATACCAATTGTCGTATGGAATTCTCTATTTACGTACATTATAGGGACACATATACATACATGTTCATGAACAATGCATCAAAATTGTCGTATCTATATTACATTAATTCTTTTTGAGGGAAGTTTGCTAACATAATATTGTTTAATTAAACTTCATTTGAAAGTATCCAATACTACAATACCTATGTCAATAAAAACAAGTGAAATTATAAAATCTTAAGTATTTGCAACTTGTATATTAAATATGCAAGGATTGTAGGAAATAAAGTATGTTGTCGAAAATAAATTAACCAATTTAATATGTGATAATGTCTGATGCATTGTGTACATAATATGAAATGCATGCACCTATGGTTCTATAAGTTATAGGTATTATATAACTTATAGAAGCATAAGTATGTATGCTTCTATAGGCTATACCCATTATATCAGCCACGTAGCTATAATGCCTAAATTTAAAGTTCAGAGTTTTTAATCAGATTAAATTACCGGCCTTAAATATCAATCTGATTTATCTTGTATTGATTTTACTTTGTTTAATGAAATGATTTCATTCCCTCATTTTTCCTTTAACAAAATTACCAATTAAACTTTTATTTACTAACACAGGCGCCGAAGAAAAAAATTACCATGTAGGTAAATAGCACCACCATCATTTTATGTGACATATAGCCTACTCATCGCTAGAGGGCGTGTATTCCTCGGGAGGAAATCGCAGAGGCAGGGCGTCAAAGAGGAAAAGTCATATAACGCCGCGGTCCCATTGGACGTTCACGACTTTTGCCGGGACAAATGAGAGGGTACCTCGTCACGAAGAGGTATAGGTACATAGGTACACCACAAAATTATATATAATTACCTCCATATGCCTCCCTCGCTGTCTCCCTTTTGCTTGAGATGATTCTATTTACATATTATGTATACCTGTTATATATACCAAATTATTAAATTTACCTTATATAATAATCAGACAAAAGCACAGATTCAACACTTTCAATCGGCATTATAAAATTATTATACTCAAGACATACCTATACCCACTTAGGTGAGATAGGAGTCCAATGTTTTTTGGTATTCTATCTGGAAATTAGAATTTATCAAGAACGGAATGATTCTTATATATATTACTCATCTAAAACTGGCGATTACCCAAATACAACTGGAAGGTGAAATTATCTTTCAAAGGTTCAGCAAATCAATGGTACAATGAATATACATCAATTTGTGTCGAGGAGTACTTAAATAGTGCAAGATTCCTACAAACTCAGTGTTATACATTTTGTTGTGACGTATTCAATATTCAGGTTTGTTGTACAAAAACTCTTGAATTAACACTGAGGATTCATGTTAGACGCTTGCCTGCGCTGTGCAGTAACACGCGTGGACCATGCAGTTTAAATTGCATTGAAATTATAACTAATCGGCTGGCGGTTAAAATAAATAGAAAATTAACACTTGCTTAGGTGTTTGATATCTGTCAATCCTCTAGAATCAAATGCGTTTGCGCGAAATAACACCGTATACATTAGAATACTTATTCATGACATGTATCTACTATTATTATGCAATATTATTAGTCAGCAGCTATAGATTTAGTATTTTGAATTTGAAAATCATATTTTTTAACTATATTTTAGGCGATATACATATAAAATAGTAGCAGATACAGGAGAGAATCTTTGTTCTACTATTGTAATCAAATTAAAGCCAGTCTTGACTGAACCTCGTACGTGTGACCTCCCGGACTCGAAGGCTGCATCCGCTATTAATTTGGAATTGCCTATAATCTATAAACACTTACTGCCTACACATGTAGCCATTGCGTGGCTAGTCGTCGAGTGCATTCGATTTAGCTGCCTCTGACTATAATACCTATAGTGATCAATCTGAAAGAATAATCCATTGATTACTGAATTAAGAGTCAACTGGTCTCGCATGTCACTCTAAGAATATTCAAATATACTGAATATTGTACAAAAGACGAGGAAGTAGGTACATGAATTTTTGCTAATAGCTAGTTAATCATTTATTGGGATAAAATTAATGGAATATATTTAATGGGATAAGAATTTTTTTTAATGTTTTTCAAATTTTTTAGGAACATTAAATTAAAGAACATTTAATTTAAAAATATCTAAACCTTCAGATAATTTTATCCAGTTTGTCCTACTGTCCTGTGTTGATCCTACATCTATATCACTTTTGATTTCTCATTTTCAATTTCTGCAGAAAAATTAACAATTTCTTGCTTAACAATAGAATTTTAACAATAGAAAATTAATTATAGTAAATAGATAAGCACAATAATTTTGACAGAACACAAATTCATTAAAAATCATACAGTCTATCACGAATTCACTAAAAGAGTCGATACCCACTTAGTAAGCATTTATGTGCTGATTTACAATTCGATTTATGACTGATATAGATATATCAGAATTAAATATTAAAAAAAAACATATAATTATATGCATTTTGAGAACATTGCATTTATTCCACTTAATAACTATTACTTCCAGAAAGGAGTATTTAAATTAATTTAAATATATTCGCAAAATATATCTATTTATTGTTAATATTTATCTGTGACGCCTATAAATGTTTGATAGAACTAAGCCTCTTGTTTTCCCAGAAATGTTTTGGTGTTAATTATGTCACACTAAAATTAAATAACTGCAAGTTTATTTTATGGCAATCGAAATTAAATTTCCGGGCACTCACTCTAAATTACTCCAAAAATTTCAAAAATACTTGCCCTTCTTCAAATACGAACTATGCGGGTACCTGATTACGATAAAGCTGATTTGGCCAATTTTTACGTGACAGCTTTTTCTAGTCTCCCATTACACAAACAAAGGCTGTTGCAATAAACAAGCTTTTTTTTTTCTATAAACCAGCGGCGATAGACAAGAAATATCTAAAAATAAAAAGAGAAAATCCTAGCAAAAACCTCCAGGTAGGTGGGACCTACGTCTTTTTCCGACGACGAAAATATCTCGAGCTTTCCATCCCGGGGGACCCAACCGTTCAACCCGACGAGTCAATCGCCAAACCCCATCCAGCGAAACCTTTTACCCCCCACCGCGGCCGCCTCCACATCCACCTCCACCCTCGCCCTACCCTCGGCGGCCAACAATTCAGCGAAATTACTGCTCACCCCTTAACTGCTATCTTCAGTGACATTTCAATAACGCCCCGGCGACCAATCGCGGCAAACGTCGCTCGGTATAAGCCAATGGGATTAACGATATCGACATCCTTTTCTAACACACTTTCGACCGCATATACTTGTCTCTCTTTATCGCACGGTCCATAGATTTTTGATCTGTCTGGATTTTCCCGCGAATCCCTCTTATCTTAATTTTGTTTTTTTTTTTTATCACCGTATCGCAAAACGTTATTTTATTTTTAAACGGTCTTTCAATAGTTGTAACTTAGAGAACTTTTATAAACTTTCCTGAATTGTGATTATTGTATTAGGTCGAGGAAAAAGTTCTTTTCGTATTTTATAAGTAAAAATGGTTGCAGTAAAATCTCTTTGGTTGTGTCATTTGTATTTGGCTAGTTTTGATACCATTAAACACGTGATATTTTTAAAAAGAACAATAAAAAGCAAATACGCAGTCCCGCTATTTTGCTATCGCTTTTTTGTCCAACAAAATGAGTGAATCTATTATAGAAATTCGATACGTACATTTCGAAGGTATTTTAGAAAAATAACACAAGCCGCGGAAAAAATTGTGACGTTTCTGGACATATTACAGTGTCGGTAGTATCACAGAACTGGTTCAAGCGTTTTCAGTCCGGGAACTTTGATGTATAAGAAGTTCTAATAAAATACAATTTCAAGGAATAGAGTTCCCTACTTCCATAGTACACTACAAATTTAATGTAATCAAAATTTAATGTAGTTTAATCAATATCACCAATATTATGTTTCCATATTTCTTATATTCTTAAAGAAATAAATTTAACATTATTTTAACTTACCTTAGTTTAAGACATAAGTAGACATAAGACATAAGTCGTGCGTGATAACAAGAAAATGTGCTTTTCACTCGGAAGTAGTCGGTAAGTATTTGTCACAATGAAAAAAATATTTTTACCGACTTTGACAACGAAATTATTAAATTAATATGCCTTAACAAGTTACCACTTAGGTATATTCCGGTATGATGAAATCATACAAGGTTTACAAGATATTTGATACAGACAGTACTTACTTAAACACAAAACATTTAGACAGTTAACTATTACATTTTGCCGTTGACAGCAGGCTGTTTGTCTGCGGTGACAGTTTTTAGGATTTCGTAGCCAAAACAGCGACCACGGAACCCTTATAGTGTCGTCATGTCCGCCCGTATATCACAGGTATTTTACTCAAAAACTACAATATGTATATTGATGAAATTTGAAGTGTAGGTGCCTTGTATTAACTGCTACTGGTTTTGGTAGGTCAATAACAAAAAAAATATAAGGAAGGGGCGTTCCATACACATAACAAAAGTAGAAACATTTTTTTTTTTCAGCATATCAATGTTTAGCACATATTTAGACAATTCTTTTAAGAACACTTCAAGGTTTCCATGCGAATTTAGTGAATATTTTCGGAACTAATTGCTCCGAAAACAGCATAAATTGTGTTCTTCCCTTTATCTTTAGGCCGCATATTAAAATATATGCAAAAAATTACAAAATTAAGGCTTAATAAATACTTTCATCGAAATTTATTTTCAACATGATCAAATATACCATTTTTGAGTTATTGCTGAAAATTGCTTTTCTCAACAAAAGGACGTAAGTACCATGAAGATATATCCTTTTGCTGAAGCATTTTTTCAGATCATATTTATAGATTTTGAGACTGTAATAAATGTTTTAATTATGTTTAAATGCACTTAAAATTTAACATCTTCATAATTATCTATTTAGCTATAATACATGAATAGCAATATTTTTTCGTTTTTCTTTCTCATGTATCCCTTCCTTTAATGTGGAATATTGTTACGATAGGTTTTAAAAAGTATTTCAGAGTTGTAGGGACAATTTTTCTATGAAACTATCCGTACAACTTTTAAGTGTAATTTTTCGTTAGAGGTGAGTGCCTTACTTCTTGTTTTGAAAAATGTGAAAAAATAAAATGGTAGTATATATAACTGATTTAAAAGTAAAACTATCGAAGATTAATCAGCACTGCTAATTTAAGAGAAGGTAATTAAAGTAGAGAGAAAGTAAATATGTCGACTACATACCTACTTGTTTATCTAGTTATAGGCGACTAAAGTGGTTATACCTACTCTGTGCGGGAAACATGAAAAAAAGTGTAACAACGTTGGTTTTTTTTTCTAAATTTTCAGGTAATCTTCAGATTGGCCTAGCGGGTGATCCTGTGAAGTTTGGTAGCGATTGGATCAATAGATTTTTTTGTATTATTTTTTAATGTACGATCCGCTATTGTTTTCATACACTCATTAAGTTGACGTGTGCGTCGTGTATCTTCATTCGATTAATCTTTATATATAAAAATCCAGTGACATTATGTTTGTCCATAATAAATTCTAAAACAACTCAACCGTTCTTCATGAAACTTGACATTTATGTGTAATTTGGTCCAACTTAGAGATAGGACAGTTTTTATTCTGTTAGGTGGCGTAGTTGTCAAGTAATTTTTAATTTTTTTCACGATTTTATTTTCATCATTTTTTCAGATTTCTCATGCAACAATACACACAAACACAAATTTTCATTTGCCTGGACCCTCGCCCCTCAATTGGCATAAGACGGATTAACAAAAATATCCCTTAACAATTCGTATCACATTAAATTTCAAATCATTAGGTACTTACTATATTTGAAGACTTGCACCAGTGGGGAACAGAATCCAGAGCCGGACCGGGTCTGAAATTCAAAACAAAACCGGGATCAAAATTGATTATGGGATCGGTATGAGAATCGTATCGGGATCGAAATACAATAGGTAAAGGAATTATTTGCCCTCGGCTTCGCCCAAAACTGTGATTGGTAGAGGAATCAGAATTGAAAGCGGGATTGAAATTGAGAACGGACTGGGATGAATACGAGCGTAGGATCAGAATCAAAAGCGAAACGGGCCTTGATTGGCATCGATCGATACAAAAATGAAAAATTATTTCTATGTCCATGCTGACGGTTTGCGGACATTAACTATATGGGAAGCCCCCACAAGAAAGGATAAAACAATGTTTATCGGGCCAATTAGTTTTCATATTGACCGACATTTCTGTGAATCCCACAAACGTGTTCCTGTCTTCAATTCCGGTTTCGGTTTCTCGAGCCCATCCTCAATTCCGATCCCGATTCCGGCTGTTGATTCTGCTTTCCGTCTCGCTTTCCATTTCGATACTGCTACCGGGCACGGTTTCGATTAGTATGAAATCGGGGCATGGAGCCATTTATCGTGCCCAAGGAACCACAAAGCAGAATTTGTGTAATTTTTAAACCTCCTGCCCCACATCAGCAAAAGTAAGCAAATCTTTACCCCCTTTCCTACATGCTTACGTAAACATTGTTTTTTTTTCTTCTTATTCATGTGAAACAGTTATCAAACATCGAAATAAAAGAATTCAGAGACTGTAAAGGAATTTAATGTTTAATCAAGCAAATTATTATTTCATTATTGTATTCTCAACATAACCATTTCAAGAATGGTCATATAGATTAATTGTAAAACAACATAGAGATACAAAAACGAAGATGCACAGTTGCTTACTATTGTAACACAGAAAATCGGCTCAAAGTTTATACATCTGTTTCACATTTTATAATGCCATTTTACACTAGATACCTATACCAAAGAAAAACAAGGGAAGAAACATTATTTATTATCTGAAGCGATTATTCAGTTACTGAAACACAGTAAAACATATTTTTTTACAATTCGCATGTGCTGTTCTAAAATAAGACATCAGTGGAACAAATTAACATTACCTATTTTAAATATTTGTTATTGTTTTCTGTTTGCATGTACGGACAGAATCATGAATATTTCTCTGCAGAATAAAACTTAATGTGGTATTATATGAAACTATAGTTAATATAAAATTTTGATATTGTAATATCGACTGAAATAGGATGGAATAGATCATGCATCCTTTCGCAAATATTGCCTTGTTTGTTTAGGAGTGAGTGGGAACACATGTAGAAAATCAGAGGCTAATTTGATAATACCGTCGACGACCTTTACATCACTGACGACATCAGGTGTAACTTATAGCTAAGTGACTAGATAAATTCTTTCAAAAATCATACATCGCGGAGCCCGAGCGCGGGGCAAAATTCAAGTTCATCGCGTAGCGCCGCGAGCCGACGACCATTGCTGTTTTTTAATGATATATTTTTGTTACATTTACTTTGGCAAAGTTATTCTAAAAAAGGAGATAATGAATATTTGCAAAAAGATACATGATCGATTCCATACGGTATACATTAAAATTATTTGACGATTGCCAAGGTGTATAAAGTACATTAATAAAAATGTTTCTTACTATTTATACCATAAAACAAAGCGACGATATATTAAACATTAAAATATTTTTTAACGAAAAGCAATTTATTATATAATGTATGTAATCTTTAAAAAAAATAGAAATATAAATCATTACAATTTCCTTGGATTAGTTTATTATACTGTACAATTTAGATGTAATTTTAAAACTGTATTTTTTTGCGACTTTATTAGTATAAGAACAGAGCATATTTATTGGTAGGCGAACGAATATTGTAACAACACAAACTTTATGACAAAAGTAGAGTAAACAACATCGGTGTTTAGGTATATTTATGTTAAGTCGGTTCGTAATTCAACCTTTGACAGTTCTTTAAAAAAAATACTATATCTATCAAATTCTCTTTATAATACGTGGTTGATCACGTATCATAATCATAAATAAACTGAATTTTACTTATCGAAAATAATATATAATTTTTTTTTCAAATCTTTTAACGTGTATGCATTTTTTGAGAGAACATTTTAACATCATAACGGAAAGGCGGAGGAAACTTCACTAAAAGCAGTGAGTGCTAAACGGTCTGTTTTAGCAGTCGTTTACCTTCTGTGATCGTTTTGAACTCAGGACTGTGTATATTTTCTTTTTTATACCTCAATGTAAGAACAACCATTAATGAATAAACACGTCAAATTCAATAAACCGGACTAATATGAAATCGAATAAATTCAGAGAAATGGATATTGCGCGTGGTGATTCCCCTTAACTTCTATTCTTTCTAATTTAACCATAAACCACCGGCTGAGAGCAAGTAAGCCATTAGGAGAATGTCTGAACATGCTTTTCGCTTTCGTTTAAAATTGCTTTGAAATCAGATTATACCAAATTTACAGAAAAATCAGATACTTAAAGTAATTAAATATTGCTGACATAATCACTATCAGATCACCCGTCCCCGTGACATTAAAATGAGCAAGGTGCTTACGTCACACTTGAATGTCCCCCAAATTTAATATTACAATAAATATAGACTGTATTACTAGGAGACAGTCTAGCTTTCTATTAGTTAAAGAATTTTTAGTGTCATCGGACGAAGTCATGGTTAATGCTAGTAGATACAATAAAAGCACGCAAGTATTAGAATTAGAAGCGTTGTGTCAAAATTTCAAAGCAATTGACCTTTTCCAGGATTAGAATAATATTATTCCAACAAAATGCGAACAGGTGTTATTTTGCGTGCCCATGCAAGAGAAGTCGGGGACATTTCGTTCCTCAGAATTGGCGAGAATCATATACAATTTTTTCACACGTAGTAAAAAATGACAAAATACACAGACAGACCTGCCGGACAACTTCCCCCGTGCGCAATCTATTTGTAGCGGCAATTTATGTAATCCGACAATTAATCAAACAACAAGTCGGTCTGTATCAGCTTAAATGAACGCAGAAGCGCGAGGGGCGCGCCATTTGAGGGCCGTCCGCCGCAGACGCGACGCCAGCGCCACGCGGCGCCCCGCCGCGGCACTCCGTCGGGACTGCGACTTTGCTGTTTTAGTTTCTTAACGGTAAAGTCGTTTCTCTGACAATAGATATTTTAATTGTTATTGCGGAAATTTTATACGAAAAGCGAACACCGTGTTGAGGGTTGACGGGCGTATTGAGGATACGTTTCTGATATTCATTTCGATTTTTATTTCACCTCCAATTAGGTAGAGAATTCAACTGAAAAGGAGTAGAAGGACAGAGCCACTAACTGACATCTTTCCCGTTACAAATTAAAGGAGAATTTAAATGAAAATACATACATTTAAATTGGTTTTCTAGAATAATCTGTATTTTCTTTTAAAAATTAAAAATCTTAAGTTTTTTTTTTATATTAGACTACACTCCCCGTAATATAAAAGTGCACTCAATAAGAATTAGATACACGGCATTACATACGACAGGCTCCACAGCATGTACGTACAACAAGCTTTTGGTTGATCGTGTCGAATTGTCCTTTATCATTCTTCATATGGGTTTAATTTATATTTTATGCACATATTTTTTCCATAAGCACCTAATAACTTTTTAAATACAACAATTTTATTAATACCTACTATAAATTTCAAGGTTTATGAGGATGGCTGGACGTTTATTATTTTTCACGAAAAAAATGCCTAAGCGGATTTTGATGAAATTTTGCAATAATATGACTTATATACATTAAAATTAATATAGGCATTTTTTTATAGAGATCTAGCTTTTCCCGAGGCTTCGCTTGCTTGAATGTAAAAAGAATTCCATACTTTTTTATAAATATTGTGTACTGATATCATGATTGTCAACGAGAGGATCAATATCAACACCGGCCAGGGATTGGAATCACGAGGCAGGACCGAGCGCAACGGAAATAGGAATACCTAAATCAGGATCAACATCGAGACCGGAATCAGGTTCATAAGCAAAGGTGTGATCGATCGATAAAAAAAATGTGAAATTTATTAAACATCCGTGCAGGCGAAGTCGCGGTCGGAAGCTAGAACTACATGTTACAGTACGTACAACGTACAACATTTTACCACTGTGAAGTTCGTCACGAAAGCGTCGCAATGACGTAAAATAGGAACGCGTCGGAGAAGGACGAACGGTCGGGGAGCATAAGACCTGTGTAGTACAACATTCGCAGCCATTTCAGAGCGGCAAAGTTTCGTGCGTTGTGCTGTAGGTACGCAATCGATACTAAGCTACACCCACCACGGCTTAATTTATTTTTCAGCGATTAATTTAATACTTACTGTCTTAATAACGCCATATTAACACATTTTCATGGCATTTTATGTGATGGAGTGACTTAAATATTTTATTATCGCACACGGCGGGGGGTGCGTGAATACTGCAATTATGTATCTAGTTATATTTAATTAAACTGCGTATGCGGTCAAAATACGGGTAAACTTAACATGTCAATTCAGATAATTCGAAACTATCCTGTAGCATAATGCGGGAGATCGTCCCAAGGAATGAATTGCACTTTTTATAGTTCTAGCCGTGGAGTAGAACAGTGCATCAGCTCCTTCGAGATCTGCACCAGCAATTTGTGTGTGCGTGGGTATACATTTAATAATGTAAGGGTCGAGTTATGTCCAGTTGGCTAATAACGTTCGAGTGGTGCAAAGCAGAAAGAAGAGACGAACTGAAGGTATATGTGGAAAGGAACGGGCTATGGAAAATTTAATTATATGAAAAAGACGAACAAAACGGCGACGTGACGCATACGCATATGAATTATTACGATCTGACGCAAAAAGTTCAAATGGAACTTTATTTTTATGGGTATATCTTTCGTCCATTTGTCGCGCCCTTTTACCTACAAAACGAATCGATATTGTACTTCAATTTATTGCGTACCTAATCATTGGTGTAAATTCTACAATCGTATACACAATTTTAAAACGTCTCGCTTAGTCATTTGGAGATAGATATTATATAAAAATAATTATAATTACCGATGTCACTAAGTCAGACGGATCCACGATGCAATCGTCACCGGCAGAGCGTAATAAACGTTGCTGGATGGGCACGTCGTTGCAAATGCACAAAGGTGCATAGATGCATGTAATGCTTTGCGTGTACGTAGGCGCAGAAATGTTCCAATTCAGTGATTATGGTTCGCTACACTTTGTAAACGTACTTTGCTTATAGTCGTTAATTATTCTGTTTTATTGTTGTGTATAGGTATTTAATGTTTGTCGAGATGTATATACTTATACTAGCTTTTGCCCGCGGCTCCGCCCACATAGATATAGAATGACTTTGAAAATATAGAATGAAACATTCCTGTTCAATAGTACAATATGTCACCCATTTCACAGTAATCGGAAGGCCGAAACACGCAAACACGCACACAAAATACACACTCATTGAAGATAGTTTATGCGAATAGAAAATTTGATTACAATTCATTTAACATTTTCGGAAATTACTTCGGACGAATAAACAAACAAACACTTAACCAGTAGTCAGAGTAAAAACGAGGAAATGATAACTACATATTAGATGCGTCATGAAATATATATTTAAAACAAAATTTTATAAGGTATGAACTATACATAAATAAATATAAAGTATTCTGTTTGTTATGTTAGAAGATAAATCTACCCACTCGTATTCACAATTCGATAAAAATTTGTTGTCTTTTCGAAAATTAGCCCAGACAAATAAACAAATAAACCCTTTATCGAAATCATATACATCATTGTGCAACTGTTTGTTCTTATTGCATCTACACCGATTTTCATCAAAATCGGTGAAGCAATTCTTAAATTATAAAAAGTCATGCAGACAGACAGCAGGTAAATCCTTCATAAACTTTAAATCACTGAGTCGATATCGATATGACATCAAAATGACGTAAGCTGTGGGCGCACTGCGCTCATATCTTCTCGCTCTGACGTAATTTTGACGTCATAACAATATCGAATAAGTGGTTTTATTTATACTTAACGAATGGGTATGTCAGGTCGGGGTAAACGTTTTTTCATATTAAAATGCTCATAAATAAGTAAAGAGTTGCAATAAAATCTCTTTGCTTGTACTATTTGTATCTCGATAGTTTTGATACCATGAAATAGGTGACATTAAAAAAAATAGGAAGCAAAAATGGTGTTTCGTCATTTTCTATTGTTTTTGTCCACTAAATTGAAATTGGGTATATTTTGAAGATTTATTACAAAAAAAGGAAAAATGCAATCCAAGCCGGAAAAAAAATTGTGACGTTTTATGTACCTATTGCAGTCGGTGAGAGTAGCACAAAATGGTTCAAGTGTTTTCAGTCCGGTAATTTTAGTGTCAAAGATGAACCTCGCTCTGGTCGACCTGTTACGGATAAAGTCGATGCCATTTTGAAAAAGTAGAACAAGATCGGCATATGCCGAATAGGACTATATAGTTCTTAGGACATAGCTGAAGAAATGATAGACCACAGTTTTGACCCATTTGAAAAAGCTGATTATACAAAAAGCTCGATACTTGGTCCCACGAGCTCACTGAAAGAAATCTAATGAATCGTGTACTCATTTGCTATTCTCTATTGAAACGTAATGAAACCGAACCATTTTTAAAAGATTGATCCCTGGTGATGAAAAATGAATTACCTACGACAAGAACGTGCAAAACAGATCATGGTCAAAAGGCAAGCAAGCTCCACAGACTATAGCGAAACTCGAATTAACTCGCAATAAGTTGATGCTATGTATATGGAGGGATTGGAAGGATTATTCATTATGAGCTTCTACCGCCGAGCAAAACCATCAACTCTACTGCCAACAGCTGATGAGACTCAAGCAAGAAGTAGAGAAAAAACGGAGTTATCAACAAAAATTAAGCCACTCAGTAAATATTGAGAGTTTGGTCAGGAAGTGTCAATGTATCCAACATATAGCTCTGACCTTGCACCCTCAGATTTTCACCAGTTTCGCTCTCTTCTGTATTCTCTAGGTAGTGTTAGGTTAACATCAAGAGAGGACTGTCAAAACTACTTGTAGCAGTTTTTTGAATAGAAGTCCCAAATTTTTTACAGCAATGGGATTGCCGATACCTACAAAATGGAAATAAGTCGTTGAGCAAAATGGCATATAATAATACTAATATTATAAACGGGAAAGTTTGTAAGTATGGATGGATGGATGGACACTGTACAATAATATATAGCTTGCACATCAGAATAACACATAGGCTATCATTTATAAAGATATAGTGTCAATTATCCAAAATAAGTGTCAAGTAGGAAAAAATCTGTCATCTGCGAGCTATTCTGGCGTGCGCCGCAAAAACCGTTGGAATTACACGTATAATGGAAATGTTTATCTTAAATAGTCCTACAAAAAAGCCCGCAACAGCATATATCTATCTTTTAAGTGTAAGCCATTATCACCAAAATAGTGAAACATAAATACAATAATTATTGATAATTTATTTCTAACTCACATTTGGGAGCATCAAATTGATCCTTATATCAAAACAATTACTTTTATCTTATCTGGTGTTTAAAGTAGATAAACCTTGTCTTTCACACTACATCATTTGGACAAATATTTGAATAGTTATGACGATAGACAAGCGAGCGCGCGATATTACGGTGCGGTCCGGCGGCAGGGTCAGACCATGAAGGTAGCAGGCATACATTTGAGCACGCGATGTTTTTCCCACGCCCGGCTCTATGTGGCTTGCTCACGCATTTCTAAATCGCAAAATCTGCATGTTTATATAGACCAAAATAAATCCTTTAGCATAGTTTATAGGAGTATATTGCAGTAGCCACCTATAAGTTTTGCATTACCATCACTCATCATATACTTTCGTACCTATCTATTCTTACGACCTATAGCGTTTATAATACCTATACACTAAAAAAAATAATTTAGCTCAATTGTTTAGCTAGCCCAATTTTACACAAAATTTCATTATTTTTGTAAAACTTTATTTACTTTTAAACAAACTGATTTGTTTACTAACAACAAAAGCTCGGTAACAAAACTTGATTAGCTGTACTAGCCAAACCTTTTGTTAAATAACTAAGTAACTGTTTAGCTCTGTTACCTTAATATCTTTTTAGCAAATATTATTAATCTTTTTAAACAAACTTTTGTTTTATTAACTATACCTTGGAAAAAGGGATTAGCTATTTTGTAGGAAATTGCTTTTTTTTGTAATAATTATACCAGAGCGGTTGGTTTTAAAATTTCTCAGTTCGATCTCGATTGGATCTTGAATCGATCTCGATTCGATCTCGATTAGATCTTGATTTGATCTCGATCTCGATCCGATTTTGATTCGATCTCAATTCGATCTCAGAATCGATTCGATTCGA